>QEPC01001478.1:4643968-4661812 GCA_003113815.1 Sphenodon punctatus | reverse complement strand
AAAATATTAAATATTGCTCTAAGCGTGAATTAATTTCTGTTTTTTGGCATTTATGTTTTGTTGCAGTGTATTGAGTGGAAGGTGGTTTGAATTGTAATTGTACTGAATTGGTTTTTTTGTGTGTATTTTAAGAAAACTCTTGTACATTTAAGTGTCTTTTTAAACTGTTAGGTTTTTTGCTTAGGTTAATTAACACCTTACATTTACGTTGCCAGTGTTTATGCTCTTTCGTATTATTTTTATTGGGACTAGCCTTCCATTTCTTAAAGCCTCCTTCACCTCCCCATTTTGCCATAGTGGAAGACTTTTGGTCTTCCTGCTTCCTTTAACTTGCGGGATGCATTTAATCTGGGCTTCCAGAAGGGTGGTTTTAAACAGCCTCCATGCCTCTTGCAAACGTGTAGCCCTTGCAACTGGGCTTGTTAGTTTCTTTTTAACTAGTTTCCTCACTTTGTCATAGTCTCCCTTTTTTAAAGTTAAATGCTACTGCTGTACTTTTGTTTGTCTTTCTCCCTCCAGAAATTGTCACCTGCACATTTATGGCACAGTTATAGCACCTGCACATTCTGCTTGTGTCCAGGATAGGTGAAGCATGCATCTATAGTACGCAGGGCTCTATGTATGATTCTTTATTTGAATTTATATGCTGCCCTTCCTAGAGGCTCAGGGCAGCTTACAGTACATGAAATATATTAAAAACTAATACAAAACCCCACCCAATACCACCTCCTCACCCACCCCTCTCACACCCCTACCCAAAAACCACCCACCACCTCACCCCAATCTCCTATTCCTACTCACTGGATACCTTTTAAAATAAAAAGTTCTTACACCACCTCCAGAGGATGCTCCGGCTCAAACGAACCTCAGGGGTAAGGGAGTTGCACAGCATTGGTGCAGCGCAGCAACCAAGAATGCCCCCTTGATGCCCTTGTCATATGAGCAAAGCTAACAGATGGTACCTACAGGGAGGCACTCCTAGCCGATCGCAGGGGCCGCAATGGGGCATGGAAGGACAGGCAGTTTTCCTGGTGCAATGGGGCACAGAAGGATACTCAGTGTACTTGGTGCTGTACAATCAGTAGTTAAAAACAGGTCCTTGCCCAAGGAGCTTACAGTCTAATTCACGTGCTCTGTAAAGTTATGTAATATTTGTTTCTGCTGTCTTGAATTTGTTTTATGACTTTTAACACTTCATTATTATGGACACAGGAGCTGTTCTGCTAGGCTTTTGGTGAGGGGTAGGGTGGGAGTAGGGTTTGAGAGGGAGGGTGAGTTTTATGATTTGTTTTAAAATTAGGTTTTTTATTATTTTTTTCTGTGTTGTTTGCCACCCTGAGCTGCCTTTGGGCAGGAGGGGCGGGATACAAGTTTTAAGTAAATAAATAAAATATCAAGCTGATGATAAGTTTTGGCAGGGTTGGGCTCAAAACTGATAGTAAAGCAATGTCACCATGTCCCATGGAGGGGGAGACAACGTAATATCTCTCTAGCATAGGGCAGTATTCCCTGAGTTGGGAAAGATGATAGTAAATTGGAATCTTACCTTTGCTAGTTGTGGTTCAACTCACTCACTCACTCTCCTTGTGTGGGTGCAGAACCATGAAATCAAAACCACTGAGTGGCAAAGTGCAAATTTGATGAAGCTCTGGTATATATTGCTTTTGAGAAGCTGTTTGAGGTGGAAATTGAGTCCTTATGGAGTGTTGGTGTGTCTCATTGACAGCTCTAGGCAATAGCAGCATGAAAAGGAATGCAGTTGGCTTTTGACTTAATGGTTTACTTCCCTGCTTTTCAAGTATTTGAATTGATTGGGTATGTTGTGGGTGGCTGGTACAATCTTAACTAATTTACAAGTGCAGGTTTTGTGTGCTGTTTTGAAAACCTATGTAGAACTAGAAAGGTACAGAGAAGGGCAACAAAAATGATAAAGTGCATGGAATGGTTTCCATATGAAGAGAGGCTTGATACATTACAAGCTCTTCAGCTTGGAGAAGTGATGACAGAGGGGATATGTTAGAAGTTTATAAAATTATGAGCCGTGTGGAATGAACTAACAGGGAGCGATTATTTACTCTCAAATAGAACTGGAATTAGGGGACACTCCATGAAACTAACTGGTAGCATATTTAAAACCAATAAAGTATTTTTTTAATTCAACACACAATTAAGTTTTGGAATTTGTTGCCAGAAGATGTGGTCAAAGCCAATAGTATAGGTAGATTTTTAAAAAAGGCTTGGATAAGGCCTTTTAAAAAACCCTTCTTGGAGGGTAGGTCCATTAGGTATGGGAGACGTAAACTCTTACTGCTAGGAGCTGGGAGGGAACAACAGGGAATGGATTGCTCCACTGTGACCTGTTGAGTACTTCTCCCAAGCAACCAAGATTGGCCACTGTTGGAGATGGGATGCTGGACTTGATGGCATACTGGTCTGAAACAGTATGGCACTTCTTATGTTCCTACCCTCTGAGGGGGCTCCTCAAATATTCCTTCATTTCTTACCCTAGGACTGCATATTAAGTATACAAGATAGGTAATGTGTTATGCTTTTCCGATGCCTCCTGTTAGTATTTTTAGATCATTTCCTATTGTATCCTTTGTTTTTAAATAGCTTCTACCGCTGTGGAATCTAAAACTACGTTTGAAGAACTTAGACCAAAACGATTGTGTGGTTTTTCTGTTTTCTGGGTGTGAAATAAGGCTTTGTCTCCGAGTATTGCTGCATTTTGTATTGTGAGCATTCACGTTATGGGAGGGGGAACCCATCTAATTCAGTGCTTCAATTTATGTGAAAGTAATTGGTGAGAGACTGATTCACATCCAGAGGAAAGTCAGGTAAAGACTTTAAATCAGTGCCTATACGTGAGAGAAGATACAATATTGTATCTCTGTGGTCATGAGAGAACATGCATTATTAAATCTTTGTCACAAACCTTATTAACCAGATAGCTGGATTTTTCTTTTTTTCTCTCTGTGAATAACAACAGATGGACATCCAAGGAAATGGAAGCCCAGGGAATTAAAGTAGGAATAGCTCCATAAAGGCTGTTTCTTCCCCCTCAAGTCTTAATGTGGCATAGAGAAGCCCCTGAGGATGGAATAAGACAGCAAGATAGTTCTCTCATTTCTTCTTATGGGCCACTCTTCCCATTGCAGGTGTCATTTTGAATTTATGCTTCTCCTATTCTAGAATATTATGATGAGAAACCATGGAGAAATATTGATCAGCAGTCACAGCTGTCCCAAAATAACTTTCTCTAGAAAGAAATAACATAATAGAAAACTGATAACATACGAGAAATTATCGGTTGAGTCTCTGTAGTCTCAATTTAAGACTCTTGCCCTCTGTTTTGTTAGATATGTGTTTGCGTAAACTCTCACACTGGCTTTAAATAGTTATCAAATGTCATTATGAACCATGTTCACTATTGATGGAGAGCAGCTCCTAAAGCTAAGGTGAGAGCAAGTGTCCCTTTATCAGGAAATAACTACCTTTCGGGAGTGCTTGCAACTGTTCATCAGTATTTCCTCTCCAGTCAGTGATCCTGCGCTTCTGCCATAGCAATCGGTGTCTGCAATTTCCCCTTATTTCTGTAATTTTTTGTCCGTTTCTGGGATTTTAATCCATTTTTGTCAGTTTCTGGGATTTAAATCAATTTTCATCAATCTTTGGATTTTTCTGTCAGTTTACCTCACTTTCCATAATTTTACAATACATTCCATCAGTTGTATGCCTCTTAGCCATAAAAGGCACGTATATGAGGCACACCCTCCACCCACCCCGGTGCACCTTGTGTAAGGGATAGGGGCAGTGAGAGTCTCCTCTCGCTGGGGTGTTCGATTTACCGAACAGTTGCAATATACTGAACTAGCAAAATACCAAAAGATGCCAGAAAATAGCAAACAAAAGCAAAAAGAAATGGTGACAAAGTTGGTAAGTTATCTCGTTGCGTAAATGGAGGTGAATGACCTGTTTCTGAGTGAAACAACATTTGCTGCGATTGTTCTTCAACATCTAGCAGCTACCTTTTAAACCAATGTGAGTTTGCCCATTTTTTACAAGGCATGAATTTGGCCCTGTGTGTATTGGGTAAGCAACTAATTCTGGGACTAATTTTTCTACTCCATGTGGAGAGAGGATCAAAATTTCAGCAGGCCTTTATTATACTGTGAGAGCTGAATTTGGCCCACTGCTGCATAATCAGCACCTAGTGGCTATGAAATACAAGCCTAGATGCTGCAGAGTTTCTACTCCATAAATACTATGTATAAAAACAACTCGGTGCCTGACATCCTTGGCCTTCCTGCTCTTCCTCCCCCCACCCTATCAGTCTCCTAATGTTTTTTGCCTGCATAGAGTCTAGGAAATTATGATTGTTTAAGCAAAATGCTTGTGTTTAGCCAGCAATTAAATACAGATGCAACTGGCTCCAAAAATGATTCTGGGGTTTGTTTCCTGAAAGTTGTTTTCAATGGATGGTGCATATGTCTTGGATTTGCATAGTTAAAGGAAAAAAAGATTCCAGTGAATGGTTCCTGTAACTCTTTGGCAGTTAGACATAGTATTGGATAATAACCACATAATTCTCTGTGTGTAGTAGCCTATTTCCATATAGAGAAAAGGATTTTGTTCCACGTAACAACATATATATTTATTTAAAACTTAAGTTTATGCCACTGATTAACTTCTTGGGATTGTATTACCCCATCTCAGATTTATGTCTAGTGTGCACTGCAGACTGATGTGCTGCTGTTTCTTTGCCAATGGGGAAGATAATTTAACACTTAGTAACCTGACAGTGCCAATTTGTATCGATTAGAGATTTACACAGTGGGGGAAATAATTTATCCTCAAGGCCTTGGGATGAATTAAAGCATTGACTAGTGAAACCTTTGCTTGGTTTTGGTTAAATTTCTTCAAATAATTTTTTCATTGTCTTATATCTTTTCTGTAGCACATCTGTGTTCTTCATAGTATTAGACACTGTTTTTCATCATGGGCTAAATTCTGCCCCCACTTATGCAAGAAGCATCATGGGCTTCAGTGGGATTGCATGGAGATGGAAGGAGCTGCTTTGTCAGGCATGGTGTGAATTGATTTGTCCAACTTGTAGAACAGAACTAACTTGCTGTTTAAATCTGAGATTTCTCCAAGTAGAATGATAAGCTCAGTTTTTCCACTGAATATATTGCTCGGTTATTGGAAGGACCCTCTCTCTCTGAAGAAAGGATTGTGGATGGTGTTTCTTCTTGGGATTGCATCGTGCATCTGAATAAGAAAAAGATCAGGATGGAATTTTATTTGGCTACCGTGATAGAATATTGCAGAGTGAAATGTATCCCGAGGGGTCTTCCTATACAAGAAGAGCCTGGAATTTTTTTTTTTAATAAGGATTCTTGTTAAGTGATTTTCTATTCTTAATAAATGTTCCCTTGATTTGATGATCTGGATTGGATTATAGAATCAACTAAAAAGGAAGTGATGGGTTTGGACAAAGAACTAAAAGATAAAATAAAAAAAAGAGATTTAATAAGGAGAGGGTGGGAGAATAACATCCTCTTTGGATAGAGAATTGCAGACCTTTCATACCAAATTAAAACAGTATCTGCGGAAGACATTTTCTCATATTTTAGATAACAAGCCCACTCCAGGGAAGAGAAGGGACAGACAGCTTGGGAGGAGGCTGACAGCTTAAGAAAAGGGTTTGCATAGGATCTTTGGGTGATCATGTATTGTTTGTCACCAAAAAACTGGATGCAGAACAAAAGTGTGTGTAATTTTACTAATTTGAATGCTAGTACAAGGGAGGCATTAGTATAGTGGTGATAGTTTTTAGATACCCCATGGGGATATCCCTTGAGCGAACTTGAGGAAACAAGACAAACAACATCTTTACAAAGAATTGAGGACATGGAGAATCCGAAGAAGAAAGATTTAATAGTTCATCTAAAAGGACATTGGACTTAGATGAATGCAAGGCTTTGAATAAAATGTTATCATTGGTTTCTACTCTTACTCCTTTTAAAATTGGACTGGATATTTTTCATTTTATTAGGAAATTAAGACTTGAATATTTTTCCTTTCAGAGTAGTATTACTTCTAATATTAATACTCCTTTCAGAACAAAAGGTTCCTTCATACTCACTGTGTGTTTACCCTGACTTGCAGGTTACCCCATCTATTGTAGGGATTTCTTTTTCGCACCAGGCCTTAAATGTCCAGCGCTACAGGTTTGTGAAGATCTTACCTTGAAAGTCTTAAATATATATGAAAAGATTAATCATCCCTGGTGATGGAATTTGAATAGAAGGGAGTTGTTGGCATTGAATAGTTTGTCACAAGATTTTAGTATTGTTATTAAGCCAGCTGATAAGGGTAGAGCATTAGATCTACAGATAGATTGAGACAGAAGTTTTGTCACAGATGGATGATGGAACCTTTTATAGTCGAAGTAAAGGGGATCCTACTAAGAATATATTATCTAACAAAAAACCTACCGATTTAGAAGAAATAGTTAAGGTGGGTTCTCCCTACTTAAACACCAAAAACCAAGGGAATAAATATTTTCTAAGTCCAGCAACCAAAGTCAAAATTCAAAACCACAAAAAACAGCCCTGTCTGCATGTTCAAAATTTCCACCGTAACGACTATACATTGTGTTTGCACTGTGTGTGTATGTTCCCTTTTTTCAAGCTCATGGGCTTTTGTGTGTGTGTGTGGGTGGTGGTGGTGGTGGTGGTAGGGTTTTTTGTTGTGTTGTCCTTTTTTTCTTGTTTTTCATATATGTCTAGCTTCTGGGTTCTTTATACCTACACATTGTGGACTGCTCACTGTAGTTCATAGTGGAACCATGTAGTTAACGTGGTTTTTCTTGTTTTTCACAGCTTCGGGTTTTGTTTGTGCTGCCTCTCATTATCTGATGGTGTGTTACATTTTCTAAGTATCTGAGAAGATTGGGGGGGGGAATATCCTGTATAATTTTACTGTTTCATTTGGTGATTTTTGGCTTTTCATTTGCATAGTCGTTAAGGCAGATGTAATGGGAGTTTTGGAGATGCAGAAAGGGATGTTTTTTGTGGTTTCAAACTTTGTCTTTGGTTGCTGGGCTTAGGAAATATTCATTTTCTTGGTTTTTGGTGTTTAAGTAGGAAAAATCCGCCTCAACTATTTCTTCTAAACCGGTAGGTTTTTTGTTAGATAATATCATCGGTTTGGGGGCAGTAATGGTTGTGTGTATATTATAAGGTTTAATACAAGGGTTTCGATTGGTAACACACTTGCCAAAATGGCTCTAGCTGCCACAGTAAAATGCTCACCTGTGTAACTGGCCAGTGGAAGGGCTGGCCCTTGGTTGTTTGCAGTGGCTGGCCAGTGGAAGAGCTCGCCCTGGGGTGTTTGGCACAGAGGGAGATCATTCCAGTGTACTCACTATATCTTTGCCCTGACTTGCATGTTACCCCATCTGTTGTAGGGATTTCTTTTTTGCACCTAGGGAATAGAGCTGTTCTATTTCCCCAAACAAAAAAACAATTGGCTACTACAAGAATGTCAGCACTCCTAAAATATAAAAAACATGTACCATGCAATATCAAATTGTCAATTTATATATACAAAAAGCACAACATTATCACAAATACAAAATCGCTCATAAGTATCACCCTATGTGTTTCAGGCTGATTTGTCCTTCCTCAGGGTCAAGTCCACTTATATGTAGAAAAATGTTGTATAGCAGTCCAAATGCAATTTTTTTACAAGTCAAAGCCTTATCCAACACTATGGTGAATCACTATTATGTGCTCAAACCTCAAACAGCATATTGAATAGAACATGTAGTAAATTGTTTTAAATTATACCTGTGACCATCTACAGGATTAATAAAAAAACAAACCAAATCAAACTAGTTTTTTTAGGATTTTATTAAACCTGAAGTTGGTCAGAGATATAATTTAAATCAATTTACTACATGTTCTACTGAATATGCTGTTTATATAATTAAATATCCATGCAACAAATTATATATAGGTGAAACCAATAGCGAAGTTAAGATTTGTATAAGTGAACATAGAACTATATTAAAAAACAAAAAGCAAGATGCTGCTTTATTTCAGCATTTTGTTAGTGAGAAACACAAAGGCTGCTTGCCCACGTTCCCTGGCCTGGCAAAACTCCCATCTGGGAATCGAAATTTCCTGTCTGGGGAAAATGCTACAGGACCTGGCTGATGCCGTTTTTACCCCCGCACCCATGCTCAGAGAGAAGCGTAAGATTAACAGTCGTGAGATTCTGCACCGGGAGTTTTGCTGGGCCAGGTAACGTGGGCAAGCACCCAAAGTCAGTGATATGCTATTTTTGATTATTGAGAGTACTTTAAGGGGGTTAATAGAGATGAAACACTATTAAGAACCCTTTTGGTGAAAACCGTAAATAAATATCTATCTATATATTAAGAACAGAGGCTTTTTGGATTTGTAAACTTAAAACCCTTACCCCCTAATGAGGAGTTAGACTTTGGGTGAAAACAGACAGGATGCTAACTCCACTTTAACACTGCTTTAACATTTTTATACATGTTGCAAGACTGCATAGGGCACCATTACAGCCCTGCAACATGCATAAGAAATGTTAAAGTGGAGTTAGCGTCGTATCTGTTTCCGCCCTTTGTTCCCTTTTTGTGAGATGCTCTCTACATAACTACCTTGTAGCTTGGCATTGACAACTGTGGATGGTTATTTTAGTTGAAGTTGGATGATCTGTAGAGAGAATTAAGATCTCTTCCTATTATGTATAAGGAACAGACGCTTAGAGAGTTCTTTTCAGAGTGTATAAGAGATCCTTCTTTGTTTTTACTAGGTTTGTTTATAGCTGAAAGGTTCGTGGTTGAAGTGTAGTTTATTTTTATGACATTTTGTAATTTTCCACCATGCAGTGTTGTTCCTTTATATTGAAGGATAAAGTTTGGAGAATTTAAGTCAGGGGTGCTCAACTTGATTCGTGCCAAAGGCTGGAAATTTTGGTTTGGACCCAATCCTGGGATGTATGTAGCCCTGCCTGCAACTTGCATAACCTCGCCCCAATTTTCATAGCTTATGTGAATGTTAAAAATGAATGTTAATTTGGTCCAATTTCAAACCTGCATTCAAAGAATCCACACATCAAATTACACTGGGAAGGGGCATCAGGGCTACTCCAAGGCTGTACAAATAAAATGTTCAGTAATAAAATACAATTCAATTTCTAATTAAGTTTATTTAACAAACCAGTCTTGTGCTCCAAAGAAGGTCTACTGTGAGCCTGACTTAATTTAACTGCCCCAAGTCACATGACAAAGGAAAGCGCACTCGCACTCGCGCGGTGCGTACACAGGGGCAAACCAGGATCAAATGGCAGAGTGCACAGGCAGGGGCAGACAGAAGCCAGTGCCCCAAGCTACATGGCAAAGCTGGTGTGCACACGCACACGCACACGCACACGCATCCCAAACATAAAGGACAGGGTGTGCTGAGGCAAATCCACCGAATCCTCCACCACTTATCTGAGGCAAGACAACCATGGAGGCAGAGGCAGCAGGAACAGCAACAGCAGCGCGAAGGGGATCTGGGGCTGGAGATCAGGGCAGCAACAGCAAGGGGCCGCTCCCCCTGACAGCAAGGAGCTGGGGTAGAGATCCAGGCAGCAGAAGCAGCAGTAAGGGGCTCAGGTGGAGACATCGGTGGCAGCAGGAAGCTGGAGCCAGGAAGGAGGGATCTGGCCAGTGCCTTTAATCTGGTCTGAAGGGGATTGGCTGTCTGTCCCACAAAGGAGTGGGGGAAGGCTTCCACTCATTGGGTGCACCTGTTTATACCCCAGGTAACTATCTAAGGGCTGCGAGCTGCCAGGGGCTGGGACCTGAAGGGCGAAGACCAAAGGGCTTCACCTGTTCAGAGGCCGTTCAATGGCCAGTTAGTGCCAGTGGCTCCTGGATGTTCTTCTACAAAGCGGACACCCATCCCCCCAGGATACCTGGCCCCCCAACAAGACTCAAGCTGCCTGGCCCCAGTTAATATCAAACCCCTTCCCCTGTTGGAGGAGGGGGTGCAGTGGCGGTGCTTGGGGATGGACTTCTGGCCCAGCGGGGCCAAAAGCCGCCAGCGGCTCGGCCTGGGGGCGAACACCCATTCCCCCAGCGCCCGACCCGCTGCTGCTGCTGCCATCACTGCCACCGCTGCCATCACCATTGCTGCTGTGGGGAGAGGAACTGGCCCCCCGACAAGACCCGAGCTGTCTGGCCCCAGGTAACATCGACCCCCTGCCTCTGTTGGAGGAGGGGGGCGGGGGCGGCACTCGGGGATGGACTTCTGGCCCAGTGGGGCCAAAAGCCACACAGTTAGTGTGCCTAAGGGCAGCGCCAAAGGGCCCTTGGGCGTGGCCCTTAGTGGGGTCAGAGCAGGCTAGGGCGGTGGTATTTGTATATTTGGGATTGGGACGTGGGGGTAGGTGGGATGGAATGTTTCGGGGAGATATTCTCTGAACTCAATGGCCATCTCATCGATGACCTCGTCGCACTATGGAACACTCTGCTGACTGAGGCCATCGATTGGACGACTCCTAGATGTCCGATGCCCAGGTGACGGCACCGCAGGCCCCTGTGGCTTTTGGAGGAGCTGCGAGTGTTGAAGTGAGAAGGATGGCGGTTGGAGTGACGGTGGCATTGTTATCGTACTGAAGCTGACAGATTGCGGCATAGAGCCACTTTATGAGCATATGCTGAGGTGATGAGGGCAGCGAAAAAAGCTTTTTTCGCTGCTCTCATAGCATCTGCAAAATCTTGCCCAGCGGAACTTTTCCGGGTGGTGCGGGGGCTGGTCAGTCCGGCCTCCCTCCACCCTGGAGTGAAGTCATCTATAGCACGCTGTGATAGGTTTGTGAATTATTTTGTGAATAAAATCGCTTGTATTCACTGTGATTTCGACACTGCACTTATTACACTAGGGGAACCTGAGGTTATGGAAGCCATGCCTTGTCCGGTTTTATGGGATCAGTTTCACTCGGCGATACCTGCTGATGCTGTTCAGACCCTTGGGGCTGTTAGGGCCACCTCTTGTGAATTATATCTGTCTCTGTCTTGGTAATTAAATCTTGCAAGGAGACAATGGGGCTGTTGCTGGCGGGGGTGGTCAATGCCTCCCTTTGGGAGGGCAGAGTGCTGGGCTGTCTCAAGGAGGCAGTGGTGTGACCTCCGCTCAAGAAACCATCGCTTGACATTGACTCCCTTGCCAGCTATCGACCTGTGTCTAACCTTTCCTTTCAAAAAAAGCTCTAAGACTTGGCTGTTCCATCAGGTGGGGTGAGATGGGTAGAGGGTGGGGGAGGAGAGGGATGGGGTGGGGGAAGTGATTTGTTTTTATAATTTTATGGTTTTATAATTGTTATTTGTTAGCCGCCCCAAGCTGCCTGTGGCAGAAGGGGCGGGATATTAAATATTTAAATAAATAAATAAATAAATAGGCTTGCTGCCTGGAGGAAGGATGGTTTTGCACCATTGTGTGGGCTGGAGGAAAGGTGATTGGCAGAGCAGGAGGAGGCATGGTGGGCCACAGGAAAGGTCTTTGTGACTAGAGGGAGTCAGGCTGCAGGAAAGGTCCTTGTGGGCCGCATGCGGTCCTTGCGCCGTACTTTGTGCGGCCCCTGTATCAAGTAATTGATTTGTGGTATGATTATTTACTTTAGATATAATTTAATTACATATTTTGTATTATACTTTTTAACATGGCGATATTCATGTGTTTAACATACTCTCTTTTTTGTAGATTTATTTTTATTACAAGGTTGTACATATATTTTTGTCATGGTCTCTAGGTGATACTGATTTTGCATTGTAATACTTGTATGTATATGTTTTATTATATTTATAAAAAATCTTTATTTTTAGATTCTCCTGAGGAAGAGCTGTTTGCTCGAAATAATTGGGCTTTGTCAGTATACGTATTATCTTTGTGTTCTGTTTTATTATTACAGTTAATTTTGTTACCATTATTTCCAGTTATGAACTTGATTCTGCTGGATATGGTGGTTGCTACTGGTTTAATCCTTTCGTTGTGTGTGTTGTACAAATAATGGTGCAATTCTTTGCCACTGAAATTGATAGAAGTCTTGCCATTGATTTCAATGGATGGGGGATTTGCCCTAGTCTTGGTTGGTCAAGGCCTCCAGGGAGACATTGGTGCTGGTGCTGGTGGAGGTGATGAATGCCTCCCTTCTGGAGGGGAGGGTGCCAGGCTGCCTCAAGGAAGCTGTGGTCCGGCCTCTCCTCAGGAAACCATCTCTTGACGTTGGTGTCCCGGCAAGCTATCTGCTTGTCTAATTTTCCCATTTTAGGGAAGGTTATTGAATGGGTGGTGGCGCATCAGCTTGCAGGTACATCTGGACAGCACCAGTTTTCTTGATCCCACGCAGTTAGGCTTTCGTCCAGGTTATGGCACAGAGATGGTGTTGGTGGACAACCTCCTGGTAGAACTGGATACGGGTCATATGACCGTACTGGATCTATCGGCGGCTTTTGATACCGTGAATCATGAGATGTTGGTGACTTGCCTGCGGGACCTGATTGGGGTGGATGGGACCATTTTGAAATGGTTCCGTCTCTCAGATAGATCACAGCGGGTGGTACTAGGGGACTGTACCTCATCCTCTGGGGACCTCTCGTGTGGTGTTCTGCAGTTCCATTCTGTCCCATCTCCTGTTCAACATGTACATGAAGTCTCTTGGGGAGGTTGTGTGCAGTTGGGGGGTTCATTGTCACCAATATGTGAGCTGACGACACCCAGCTGTAGTTATCTTTTTCAGCTGACCCAGGCCATGCTGTCTCCTTGCTGTCCTGATGTTTGGTCGCTGTGGGGGACTGGATGAGGTCAAGCAGATTGAAGATCAGTCCCAACAAGACAGAAGTGATGGGGTGGGTTGTGATCTGGGAGAGGGGGACACTCCCATTAATGGGGATGTTTGACCTCCAGTAGTGCCATGGTCCCATTTGTGTGGAGCCTGGGGGTGCTCCTGAATTCTCAGCTGTGCCTGGATTTTCGGGTGTTGACTGGCTGTGGCCAGGGGTGCCTTTCGCCAAATACATCTGGTGAAGAGGCTCCACCCATATGTCTCAGACTCCGACCTCACCACAGTTATCCATGCATTCATCACCTCGAGACTGGACTATTGCAATGTGCTCTACGTGGGGCTGCCCATGGTGATGGTTTGGAAGCTGCATCTGGTGCAGAATGCAATGGCCCGTCTGCTTACTGGAATGGGTTGTAGGGAGCACATTCAACTAGTGATACGAGTATTGCACTGGCTGCCTATTGCCTTCCAGGCTCAATTCAAGGTGCTGGTTTTGACCTTTAAAGCCCTGCTTACCTGAAGGATAGCCTCACCCCCTGGGGCCCCGGGTGGCCCCTGCAGTCATTTGGGAGCAACCTCCTGGGGGTCCTGTGATATCAGCTGGTTCAGACCAACGCTGTGGAATGCCCTCCTGGCAGAGGTTCACCTCAGCCCAAATCTCCTGGGTTTCTGATGAAGTTGTAAGACCTGGCTCTTCTGTCAGGCGTTTGACTGGAGGTAGGGAGTGGGTGGCATGGGTTAGTGGGTAATGGGAGGGTTTTTACACAGATCAGAGGGTATTCTTATTGTTACTATAGATTTTTATATTTGTATATATATTTTTTTATTTTTTATTTATATTGTATTGTTTTTATTATTTATGTTAGCCGCCTTGAGTCGCTTGTCAGTGAGAGGGGCTGGATAAAAACGGAAGCAATAAATAAGTAAATATATTGTGTTAGAAATTGAGATGAGACAAATAGTGTAATAACAAAGATGAGGCAGCACCTCCTTAATTGCATTAACAGCTGCATCATATCCAAGACATGTGCGGGGTAGTAAGACATCACCTGGAATATTGTGTCCCGTTTTGGGTACCATGTTTCAAGAATGATGTAGACCAACTGGAGAAGATTCATTAGCCTGCACAGTTCAGTGCAGTTTGGCCTTTGCAGCCCTTATTCATAATTTTTAGTGTGCTAAACCTCTTAGATGGGCAAGTGTTCTTCCCCACTGGGCTCCACCACTGAGAACTGGTTGCTTCTCAAATGGTCTAGGCTTCCGCCCGTGACTCCATGGCCTGAGGCTGCATGCAACCTGACAGGACACAGACATGTGGACGCACATTAGCCTGCATTCACCCACACTGCAGATTCCATATTCTCCAAGACCATGCCGTGAGTGAGCACTGCAAGTATGGTGGGTGGCAGCCCCATGTTCAGTTGGGGTGAATACTTCATAAATGGTGTGGGCTAATGTCTCCTTTGTAAACTCCCTATGATGATAAAGGGGCTGGAGGACAAGCTGTATGAGAAAAGGCTGAAAGAACTGGGTATGCTCAGGCTTGACAAAAGATGAAGTCAGGACCTGAAAGCAGTTTTCAAATATCTAAAAGGATGCCATGGAAAAGTTGGTGAAAATTTGTTCAGCACTGCCATAGAAGGCAGAACAAGAGGGAATGGGCTTAAATTGCAGTAAGGTAGATTTTTGGTAAAATCTAGGAAGAAATTTTGTAACTGTGAGATCTGTTGGGCAATAGAATAAGCTGCCCAGGGAGGCTGTGGGAATCTCCTGCCTTGGAGGCTTTCAAAACCCGACTGGACAGTGATATTCTGCCAGGGAACAGGGGGTTGGGCTATGATTCTATGAAGTTTAGTCCGTCTAGACTCCATTGCCTTTCTGTACTGCTCTGGGTAATCTCTTCTCAAACTAGGGAAGATTTCAGTACCATGAAATAGCAGTGGTAAAGTCCCCCATGCCATTGTGGCTAAGTCAGTAAACTGCTGCATATGTTCAGGATTAAAATTCTTTTTCAGAGTTTTACTTTGCAGAACACTTAGGACAACTTGTAGTATATTGTGTTCTCTTATCCTCTGCTCTGGTCATCTCGCTTTGACTATTCCAACCTCCTCCTTATTGGCCTTCTCCGCTCTTATCTTGCCTACCTCTCATTTCTGTTCAGAACTCTCCTGCCTAGGTAATTCAGTTTGCCTGCTGCTATGACTGTGTTTAGCCCCTTCTCTCTTCCCTCCACTGGCTCCCTCTACCTCAATGCATTCAGCAGAAGCTCTTTGCCTTTCTTTAAGGCCCTTCATAACCTTGCCCCCAATCTCTCTCTGCTTGTTTCCCACCACATTTTTGTCCAATTTATTTATTCATTTAACCATTTTTCTACCCTGCCCCCTCCTGCTCACAGAGCAGCTCGGGGCAGCTTACAAGGTGCATAAACAAAGATAGCATAATAAATAGCAAACACAAAATATCATTAAAACATTAAAATACTAAAAATAAACTAAAAGGGCAGACACCCCCCCCCTCCACCCCACCCCACCCTATCCATCTCCCTCTCCAAAGGCCCAGCGGAACAGCCAGGTATTACACTGTCTTCGGAAAGAGGCGAGGTTCGGGGCCAGGTGGGCCTCCATTGGGAGGGAATTCCACAGCCTGGGAGCGGCCACCAAGAATGCCCTGCCCATCGTTGTCACCCGGGGGACTTCGAGTCGGGCATCCCCAGCAGACCGCAGAGGCCACAATGCAATCCGAGGCCTGAGGCGGTCCCGCAGGTAAGCTGGGCCCAGGCCGTTTAGGGCTTTATAGGTCATTATCAGCACCTTGAAGATAATCTTGACTTGCGCCTGGAAGATAATAGGCAGCCAGTACAGAGAACGAAGCACTGGTGTAATGTGCCCGCGGCGACCCGTTCCCGTTAAGAGATGGTCAGCCGCATTCTGCACCAGCTGCAACCTGCAGACCGTCCTGAAGGGCAGCCCCACGCAGAGTGAGTTACATTAGTCTAGTCTGGAGGCAATAAAGGCATGGATGATGATGGCCAGATCCGAGTCTGAAACATATGGCCACAGCCTCCACCTGGAGATCCAGGCGGAGCTGTGAGTCGAGGAGCACCCTCAGACTATGGGCCTGTGTGGCCAAAGGGGGGCAGACCCCATCAATGATGAGGGCCCCCTGCCCCCCCCCCCCCAGCCCTACCCACCATCATCACCTCTGTCTTGTCGGGATTCAACTTCAGACGACTTGCCCTCATCCAGTCCCCCACAGCTGCCAGGCACTGGGTAAGCACTGAGACTGCTGGGTCTGGGTCTGCAGAAAAAGAGAGGGAAAGTTGTGTGTCATCGGCATACTGATGACAACGCATGACAAACCCTCTCACAACCTCACCCAAAGGCTGTATGTACATTTACCTTTTGGATGCCAGTGTTCTTTCCAGGATTGTAGTGAAGAAAGAACTTGCTAGTGATTTTTTTTTTTTAAAAAAGCTAGTGAGAAAGTACTGAAGGTCACAAGATATGCCTTCTGTTTTTCTTTCATTGATTAAAAGTAGAATCTCATGCACAGTTGTTTGACTAAACATCCTTCTTCAAACATACACTTTTCAGTCACTACTGCCTCCATAAATTAACCAGGCCGTGTTTAGTTAGTGTTATGCCTTGGCTTCCTCCGCTTTTTTGTCCATCAATATTTTACACTGGCTTGAAGGGTTGTGAAGTCAGCTGAATTGAATGCAGTCCTGCAGAAATTCTGGTTCGCAGGGGCATGTTGCAAACTAAATAGTGTTCTGATCTCTTGCACATGCTGCTGTGGATTTAGGTTTAACAAAAAGCTAGTATGGCTTGAGCACAGGTGTCGTAGAGGTCTGTGAAATTGTATTTGTGTTTGGCCTGTAATGAGCAAACTACAAAATGTTAGGTGTTTTACTGATTCTAATCTTTTGAGCATATATCTCTATTTTCATAGGTAGAGGCGAGGAAAAGAAAAGTTGTAAATTAGTCATCTATTCTATGGCAAGTTTGATTCTTGGCAGACATTTAAAACTTTTCTCCCTCCCAGCGGCCACTTTGGAAATGAATGTAAACTCCAAGGGCCACGTAGAAGCTGAGGCAGGGCTGCTTAAGGGGTTGCACTCAAGGAAAGTAGGGCCCAGATCATGGCTATATCCTCGCTCCTTGTGTTCATGCCCTCGTGTCACTCCAGTTACCCGGCCTGAGCTCAGTCTTTCTGTGCTTGCAAGTAGAAATGGATCCAGCAACTGGAAAGTAGACACACAAACTTGCTGGGTGCGTTTGGCCCACAGGCCTCGCGTTTCTCACAGCTTGGTTTTCATACACAAGGTTGTGAGGAAAATATTGTTTGTGGGGTTGTTTGGGGGATGGGAGTATGAAATTGATCTTTGTCAGTGACTCAAATTTACTTTAGAAAAGTTGATGGAAACTTGTTCAACCATTTGAGTTTTATGCACAAAAGGAAAACCTACTTCCTTGTTTGCTGCACTTAAGAAACTGCCACTTGCTTTCTTGAACATTATTTTTAAGGTGTTTCTGTAATTTTTGTAGATGGTACCCATCTGTAGCAACCGTTATAACATCTGTACTTCTAACAACTAAAACAGCAAAATAAAAAATACATAATGTGACTGAGTGAATGTTGTTCTAGGAATGTTGAAGGAACAGCTTTTCTGTCCCGTAAGCAGCAAGCAAAAACACACATGCCTCAATGGAGGCCAGAGTGCAACTAGAACTAGCATTGCTAAGCAGGATTAAACAATGTCTGCTAATAAGGAATGAGCTTCTTGGCATCTGGGTTTAATACTTCATCTCCAGCTTCAGTAACCTAAATTAAGTTAAATATCTGTTAACAATGATACCCCAATCTTTCTTCTTTTTAAAAAAATGTAAATTAAAGAAAAAGGATGTCACCTTTTGCTTTTATCCTTCAGTACCATTCAAATTATTATTATTATTATTATTATTATTATTATTA
>QEPC01001478.1:4502127-4642063 GCA_003113815.1 Sphenodon punctatus | reverse complement strand
AGGGGTCAAGAGTGGACTTTTTGAGAATAGGAGAGACTGTGGCATGTTTGAAGGCAGAAGGGAAAGAGCCAGTAGAGAGGGAGAGGTTGATGATGTGCAGGAAGGACACACTTTTTTTTGATATTGCTTTACATCCTAAATTCCTACCCAAGATAGTTTAAGTAAGACAGTTGTGAGGATGTGTCCCTTTTTACACAGGTCTCTCCCACCCATGAACACACAAATTTCTGAGTGTTCATGGGTGGGGGAGCCCCGTGTCAATGACGCAGCACTCGGGTCCGCAGTGGGGGTGAGTCATCCCCACTCACCCCCAATCTCTTCCTCTTGCACGGAGCAACCGGGGGAAATGGTGGTTGCTCCGTGGGTGCGGATGAGGGGGGGGTGAGTGGGGGTGCATGTGCAGCCATGTGCACACCCCACCCACACACCAGCGTGTCCATGGATTCCCCACCCGGCGGAGCCATTTAAAAATCGTCTATGAGGAGCTACTTGAAGAACAGAAGGTTAATGTCTTGTAAACAAGGTTCTTTTAGATGGCTCTGAACATTCTCTGATGGCTCAGAGCAACAACCTTCTGATCACTCACATGGGGAGGAGGAGTTTGTTTATAAACAGCTTTATCTCCCAGTCTGATCAGATCCTACTGCAGGCAGAGGGAGAGGAGGGGGAATCCCAGCAGTGCACATGCAAACACAGAACAAGCAAATCAAACCATCTCAAGCCAACAATATTATGTTAAGTCTTTAGCACACCACAAAAGCAGCAGCATAAAGTTCCACTTGTCCCCCAGAACATGCGACGCAGTTTTATTGCAAACTAAACTTATCCGACAGGGAACAAACATTCATGGAAAGACTAGTCATTAGTGAACCAACATGTGGCATGGTGGCCTTCTTGCAGCAGAAAAGCCTTGAAATGAAACTGGTACTGAAAAAGGGGCATTTTAAATGCAGTGAACATTCCAGCAAAGATTAGAAACCCTTCCATCCATCCCCCTCCAACCCACCCACCCCCAACCAACCAAACAGAAAGCAGACAATTAGGGTGACAGGGTCTCACACAGGGTGAAAAACTAAAGCAGCAAGGCCAAGAAAATATTTTAAATAGGAGGTGAGGCAACACAGCCCTTCCAACTGGGCTCACAAAATTAGTAATTACCCCTGCCTGTAATGCATGGGGGAGGGGGGGGGAGAGGAGGGACTGAAGAGGACAAAAGAAAGCCCAAGCAAACAAACAATGTACAGGAGATCAGGGCAGGAGATTTGTTTTTTCAAAACTCATCAGGTTTCTGAGAGGATGAGACCTCCTGATCACTCTAGTCTCACTCTGATAACCACCTTCTGTTGTTCTTCCCTCCAAACAAGGAGTCCAGAGACGCCAAACAAGACCCCGGCATCTCCCCTTTTTTAAATAAAAAAAAAAAGGGGGGGGGGAGAAGCGCTCTCTCTCTCTCTCTCCTCTCCCCTCCCCTCACCTCCAGTGAACCTAAGAAGGAAGGAGCAAGGAAGAGTGAGCTCTTTCCCTCCCTCCTCCCACTCTGGTAGAGGAGGGGCCAGGGGGAGAGAAAGGAGCTATGCGGTGGCCAGAGCATTTTGAAAAGGCGCCCTGACATGCCCCCTAGGCCTTGCTGATTAGGTTTCTCCATAGGAACCCAGCCAAGGAGCACATGGCACCTCCCCCACTCCCTCCCCAATCCCCCAGAAAGCAGTGCTTTTCTGGGCTGACGCCCAGTGCATGCTTCCTGAGGGCTTGGGAAGATCCTCTAAGTCCCCTTTAGCTCTCTGGCCAGTGAGTGGAAAGCTAGAGGGAGGGGGGAGCAGCAGCAGGAGGAGGATGTTTGTCCCCTCCCCCTCCTCCCCTTGCAGAGTTCTTTCCCTTCAGACTTTGTTTACATATGGCTCATCGCTCTCCTAGGAGGAGAGTTAAAATGTAAACAAAGCCTTGAGACAATCAGGGAAACTGACAGCGCTGCCACTGGATCAGCTGAGGAGCAGCTTCTGGCTCCCCAACAAGCACGGGGGAGACCCCTGAAAGGCTATGGGGGGGCATCTGCCCCAATGCCCTTGTGGAGGGGCCGCCGCTAGGTGGCTCCTAGGCCACTGGGGCAAAGTGGGCCACCGCCACATTTGTTTTTACTCATAGTAGCATTAGCAGAACTATTGTTTGTTTCATTCTTGCTGGCACTGGTCAGCCTTCATCTTGATTACTGAATCCAGTTTTGGGCTCCTCATTTTAAGAAGAACATTAACAAACTGAACAGGGTTTGATGAGAGTAACAAAGGTGATCAAGGGACTAGAATGAAAGGCTTATGGAGAGAGATTGAAAGAATATTTAGCCTAAAAAAGGGGAGGGGGCAAGGGGACGAAACATAGGTTTTCAAGTATATAAATGGCTTCCATGGACAGAATGACACCCAGCTGTTCTCAGTGGTCAATGAAGATAGGACTAGAAGTAACATACTTAATCTGAAAGGAGAAATGATTTAGGCTAAGTATTAGGAAGACATTTCTAACCATGTGAATATTTAGGCAGTGGAACAGATTTCCCAGAGAGGCTATGACGTTCTCATTACTGTAAGGCTTTAAAAATAGGCTGGGGGGGGGGGGNTCAGTGGTCAATGAAGATAGGACTAGAAGTAACATACTTAATCTGAAAGGAGAAATGATTTAGGCTAAGTATTAGGAAGACATTTCTAACCATGTGAATATTTAGGCAGTGGAACAGATTTCCCAGAGAGGCTATGACGTTCTCATTACTGTAAGGCTTTAAAAATAGGCTGGGGGGGGGGGGAACTGCGCATGCGCCAGCAGAGCTAGCTGCGGGGAGCTCGAGCTCTGACAAAGCCGGCAGGAAAACCCTCCCAAACCTGAAATGCAGCAGCGTTAAGGAGACTAAAATAAAGAAAAACCTAAAACTAATGCCTAACAAAAGGCGCAGAGAACTGAAACAGCCAGGAAAAAATGTAATCACTAAGTTCTACTCACTACGGACTCTGAGGCTGACACCAGAAGCAGGCATAGATCCCGGAGACAAGATGGCGTCCAGCGCGACACAAATGGAGTCTCCAGGGACAGATCCTGCATGAGCAGAGGTACTAGCTATGTTTAGGGAGATCCAAGCTAATTTAAGAAAAGCAGAACAAGATAGGGAAAAATTGTTTGCAGAAATTAACAGAATGCAGAGGGATGTTGAGATGGAGGAAAAGAAAACTGAGGCTCTTACAAAAAGAATGGAGATAGTGGAAGAGAGGATCTCCTCCATAGAAGATCAAGCTGTAAAAACAGCAGACTTGACAGAAACTACAAAAACAAATTGCTTGGGTGACTGAGAAAGCAGAGGATCTAAAAAATAGATCAAGGAGCTCAAATCTCAGAGTGGTGGGCGTAAAATCGAAACTGGTGGAATGGTAAAATGAATATGGGAAATATTAGAGGCAATCTTCCTAGAAGAGCCCAGACTGCACAAACCCAAAATAGATGGTGGGCGGCCAGTTCTGTGTGCCCTAAGTTAATTTAAAATTAACTGGCAACAACACCGAGAGATACCGGTCAAAAAGTTTATAGGTTGGGTGGGATAGTTGGGGGGAATTTTAGTAAAGTTACAAAAAGACGTCCCTAATAGAGGGAACATTTCAAATAAGTTTGAAATTGCATAACACAAAGAGCCGTCCCCAGGAGCATGGAGATCATACACAGCGAGAATGTCCCATGTCTGAAGAGTTTGTGGGTTAATAAAAGCTTCCGGGGAGACGTTGGGGACGGTGCTGGCGAGGGTAGTGAATGCGTCCTTTCGGCAGGGGAGGTTGCCGCCTTGCCTTAAAGAGGCTGTGGTGCGCCCCCTGCTGAAGAAACCATCGTTGGACGTAGATGCGCTCGCCAGTTACCGACCTGTCTCTAACCTTCCCTTTTTAGGGAAGGTTATTGAGCGGGCAGTGGCGCTCCAGCTCCAGGTTCATCTGGATAACATCGGGCTCCTTGACCCTTTTCAATCTGGGTTCCGCCCCGGCTATGGCACCGAGACGGCGTTGGTGGCCTTGGTAGACGACCTCCGCCGGGAGATGGACGCAGGATGTTCGACATTTCTCATCCTGCTAGATCTCTCGGCCGCTTTTGACACCGTGGACCATGGGCTGCTGTTGAGACGGCTGCGTGACCTGGGGGGTCTGGGCGGGACTGTTCTTGAATGGTTCCGCTCATTCCTCTCGGGGAGGAGCCAACGGGTGGTGCTGGGGGAGGAAACATCGTGCCCCCGCGCTTTACCGTGTGGCGTTCCGCAGGGATCGATCTTGTCTCCGCTGTTGTTTAATATCTATATGCAGCCCTTGGGGGAGGTCGTGAGAGGGTTCGGGGTGCGTTGTCACCAGTATGCTGATGATACTCAGCTGTACCTCTCCTTTTCTACTGACCCAGACCCTGCTATCTCGTTGCTATCCCAATGTTTGGAGGCCGTGGCGGATTGGATGCGGCTGAGCAGACTGAAGCTCAACCCAGATAAGACGGAGGTGATGGTGGTGGGGAGGGCGAAGGGGGTGGTGGCCCCCCTAGTTGGGGGGGTTCGCCCTCCTGTAGCTCAGCAGGTTCGGAGTCTGGGGGTAGTATTGGACGCAGACCTGCGTCTGGAGCGGCAGGTGGAGGCAGTCGCTAAGGCTGCCTTCCGCCAGCTTTATCTTGTGCGTAGGCTGCGTCCGTATGTCTCTGGCCCGGACCTGGCCTCCCTCATCCATGCCTTTGTCACCTCGAGGCTCGACTACTGCAACGCGCTCTACGTGGGGCTTCCCTTGTTCTTGGCTCGGAGGCTGCAGCTGGTGCAGAATGCGGCGGCTCGTCTTCTTACGGGGACGGGTCGCCGGGAGCACATTACACCGGTGCTCCGAGCTCTGCACTGGCTGCCGATAGTGTGCCGGGCCAAGTTCAAGGTCCTAGTGATGATCTATAAAGCCCTACACGGTCTCGGCCCCTCATACCTTAGGGACCGCCTCGCCCTTCGCGCCCCAGAGCGGCTCCTGCGGTCTGCCGGGGGTGCCCTCCTGGAGGTCCCCCGTGTTAAACGGGGGGCCACGATGGAGAGGGCATTCTCGGTGGTGGGACCGCGGCTGTGGAACTCCCTTCCGGAGGAAGCTCGCCTGGCCCCAAGCCTTTTAACATTTCGGCGGAACTGTAAGACCTGGCTGTTTGCCCAGGCCTTTGGGAGGGAGGGCGGGGAGGGGGGTGTTTAGTCCCCTACCCATTTGTGTTGGTTTTGTCTGGCCCTGTGAGTTATATTTATATTTCATATTTAAGGTTTTTAAAATATTTTGTATTTTATTGTATTTTTATGATTTTAATGTTGGAAGCCGCCCCGAGCTGCGTTGCAAAAGGGGCGGGATAGAAATTTATTAAATAAATAAATAAATAAATAAAAAGAGACACTTAGAAATAACAAGAAACGATAACAACAACGGCGCCAATTAAGTAGACACTGTTTATTGATATTTGCCGAAACAATGAGAATTGATATTATGCACCGTTTGTAAATCAGTAAAGTGGATAAGAAAAGATTAAATTTTTTTTAAAAAATAGGCTAGAAAAACATCTCTCTGGGAATAGTCTGGGTACATTTGGTCTTGCTTAACAAATGTTCTGGCTAATCATGCTGGAAGATTGATAAGTTGATGTCTAGTGTTCATTTTGATGGCATTCACTGTGTATGTAATAGGAAATAAGAGCACCCCAGAGTTGTACTCCTGATTTGTGAATATCATTCACCAGTATAGGTAAGCCGCTAACATACCAAATCACTGAACGTATGGCAGTGTAAGTTGTATTTGTAACTAGAAAATTAAAGGTTCTATGCCTCTGGCATATATGTAGATACCCCAAAACTGGAGTGACATACATGCTCAGAGCTCATGAAACAACCAAGCCATGGCTATCCTGAATTTTCCAATTCATTATGACCTCCAGACCTTTAGAAGAGATGGCTAAAATCATGTAAGCCTTTTAGGATTGGCTAAAGCTCTTAGGGTGTTTTTAGACAAGCGCCTCACCACCCATTACCCACCAATCACCCACTCATCATACACGTTGCAGGACCTTATTGTCACTCTATGCAGCCCTGCAACATACATGATGGATGTGATGGGTGGGTGGGGAGACCCTTGTCTAAAAACGCCCTTAGTCTCTATATTTAATTGAGTGGGACTAGCTGAAGTTAGGAAAAAGTTTCCTAAATAAAGAGGAGGCAGCATACTGAAATCCTATGGTACTAATAATGTCTTAAACACCTGATTGGCAGTTCTGCAAAAGAACTTCCAAGCTTCAACCTACCCCAGAAGCAATATAATGAAACACTTCAGAACATCTTAAAGCAAAAGTGGTCCTCTTTTTGGACTCATGGAAAATGAAACTACACACAGTGTGACTGGATATCTGGATTGGAACAAGCCATTAACCCTGTTACAAATCACAGTGCCTGCTTTAGCAGTTTGAAAGTAGCATTTGAAATTTGTCAAGTCACTTTAAAAACGACCCACTGGCTTCCTAATCTGCATTTAGTTTCTGAATGTTGCTAATGCTCTCTAATGCTGTATGAATGCATTTGGGTAGAAGAGCTGAAATAAAAGTGTGATTTTTCCCCCCCCCCCCCTTTGCATGCAGTAACTTGTTTGCTAGGGACTTCCACGCGCGTGCCCCCCCCATTAATGTGTATTGAAGGCTTGAGAGACGTCCAGAATAGCCTGTTCTGAAAATCGAACTGTAGATTTACAGGTTATGCAAGTACAATTTTTCCCCCTAAGTATGAAATATAAATTCAAAAATGTGGCCAGCTGACTTATAAAGCACCTGCTATATTTGGAAGATGTACTTCAGTCTGTAGTGCTGCGCAATAGAAAATCAAATTCTGTTGTTGGCAGCAGCCTGGTTCTAGATGTTCGTATGCTAAACAGAAGGGTCACTTAGTGGAGCAGCTGTTTCCCTCCTGGGGAAAGGGTGAATTAACTAATGGAACGCAGGCGGTGCTCAGACTGCCAGACTAAATTAATGCTTAAGGGAGACTGTTTATAGCCCCACCTGTCCTAAAAGGGTTAAAAGGGTTTGGCAATAGTAAAGCTGGCACATGCTGAAAGCTCTAATGCAGAATTTATGGAGACCTATTCTAATATGGTTTCAAATGCCATAATTTAGAAAAGATACGGTCTTTCTTCTTATATTCTTTAGACTTTGTATTGAATTACTTTGGTGTTCACATGCACTTGAATGCATAGGGTGCAATCCTGCTGCTGGCTTACATCGGCAGCAGGTGCAGTGCTAATTTGGGCGGCGGGTGCCCAGGCTCGCATGCGCCCCAGGCGCACAGCAAGTAATGCAGGGGCAGAGACACAACCCACGCTACTGCGACCCCCAACCCTACACACTCCGCAGCCCGGGGATGAAGCAGGCATGGCTCCTGCTCCATTCCTCGGGCTGCGGGGGTGTGGGCTCAGCGGGGTTGCATTGGACGGGGCGTGCCATTGCCCTGCATGGCTTGCTGTGCTATAACGGGGCGCATGCGTGCCTGAGCGCCTATGGTCTTTCATGGCACCTCACATAGGGCACAGTTTGCAAGGGCATTAGGATTGCACCCAGAAAGTGTGATCCAGCTTCCGCTGAAGTCAATGACTAAACTGGTGGGTGGGTTGGGTTAGGGTGGTTGTTCAGGGATTTGTCTTTAATTGTAGTGAGATTGTTGTGTATTAAGCTTTTTTTAAAATTATTTTTAGCCTCCCAGAGATTCCTGAGGCAGGAGGGGGCGGTATATAAGTTTTAATATAAATAAATAAACTCCCATTGACTTGTATGGAGCTGGATCGCGCTCAGTGTGTTTAACTCTTGTATTGACTGTCTCTGAATTTCTATGATATTCCCACCAACAAAATGTCATCTGGTAAAAGATGAACGTGTATATTTGAAATCTTGTTCATTGTGGTAGCCTCACAATATGCAGCTCATAGTTTACAACATGACTTCCTGTTGATTTAGCTGCATGGTAAGGTATTAACTTATCACCTCCTTTTATTTGTATAACTGGAAATCTTAGAGGGATAGTAGTTAAATTTTTGTTTATGTGCAGTCCTAGAATGTTAGAAATTCTACCCATCCTGCATGGAATTTCCTTTCTGAAGGGCAAATTCCACTAAAAATAAACCTGAATTCTTGTTTAAATAAAAACAAATACACCCACTTCTTCCCCTCCAGAGGATTCAAACAAAATTTGGAATTCCTTCTTCTTTCCTGCAGTGTACAAAGAAAATTCTACCTGTGAAAGAGAGGTATGTGTCTGAAGTGGAGTGTCAGTGGGCATTGGGAAGGGGATTTCCCCCATGCATGAGTGTGGGTACGATGGGAATTATATGGTAATGATTGGGAGGAAGAGATAAGGGGTTGGCCGTGCTGTGTGAACGGGAATGGAAGAGCAGTAGGTAGAATCGGAAACTTTTCATTGTAGGACTGCATGCTCCTTCTTCAAAATATGGTTCTTGTATGCAAGTTTATTGTTACCAGCTGCTGGGAATTCATGTCCTACAAAAGGCTCAAGGGAAGCAACTTTGATTTGGTGTACTTGTGGTAATTACTTCAACAGTGGTGCATTAATGACCCTTAGACCAAGAGGAGCTGAAAAATGGTCATAGCTTACTTTATTAATACATAAGCAATATCTGTGATAAGAGAATCTGTACCCCAAGCTGGCTTATCTCCTCCCCCACTGCCCTGCCCCACAACCTGAGGCTATTTGGAAGACTCCAGCCAAGCAAGCCTAGGCTATGTGCTGCTTTCCCATCTCCTCTCTTCCAAATCCAGGTATACTGAATCTGTGGGTGATTTCAGACATTACGGCCGGCAGCATTGACCCCGGGACATGGGGTGGTTCGGACCACGGGCGCGGGTAAAGGGGTACACCAACAGATGTTCCCCCTTTTGCCCCCGGCCGTGGGGACCGCCGAACCACGGCCCAGGGTCTATGCTGCTGGCTGTAACATCTGTTCTGCAACACACACACCCCGGAGGGGGCGGGGCCGTGCGACACAGCGTGCGGCCGCCTGCCCCGCCCCCTGCACTCCCCAGCAGCCCGCCCCTCCCCAAGACAGGCAGCCGCAGCAGCCTGTCTGGCCGCCACCTGCTGCCAGGACTCCAGAACGCGGTGGAGGTAAGGTAACAGACATTACTTTTCCTTCACCGCGTTCTGGATTCCACCTAACCACACTTAGTTCGCCGCCATGGTGCGGGAGAACAATGCGTGGTTAGGTTCACTGCATGGGGTGGTTGACTGAGGTGAACATCTGGATGCGCACAAACAGACGTTCACCTCCATTCATCCCCCACCCCCCGCGGTTGACTGTGGTGATTTTGGACAAACGTAACGTCTGAAATTACCCTGTGCCTCCCACCCCTTAAGAGGTTTAAGGGTGGGGTGAGTGGTGCTCCTGCTGCATACGACATGTACAGTACTATTCCTTACCCCTTAATTCAAGGTAGATTTGTTCAAAAGATGGCTAAGCCCCACTCTGGTCATACTCAGTCTTGGAGTGGCTATCCCCAATCATTCAGCCCTATAGAGGATTGGATGTGTATGCCCCAGACTGTGTGTGCCTGCTAAAAACCGGCAGCTGCAATAAAATATGATGTGCCAAATCAGTGACAACAAATGATGTGGTGCCAAACGAACACACAGGTTGGACAATGCACCCAAACGTACCTGCTGCAGGGAAGATGCTACAATGACCAATTCAGTGACAAGGGAAAAATTTCTTTTCAGCTGATGTTGACTACCCATGACCTACAGCAGGGACATGTAGATGAATAGAAACTATGGGTGAGATTGATCCCAGGGTCCAAGAGACCCATGTGAAGCTGGGCCCTGTGACTTAAACCCAGACAGACCTGCAGATTCTCACCTGAGGCTACTTGAGTACAATCCCCAACTACGCACCCATCAGCATAGGGAGGGGAAAGAGGAAGCCAGTAATGACTTGGGCTGCTGTCACATGAGACGGTAATTGCACAATTGTAATTGCTTCCTGCAAGTTTTATACTCTTACAGTGCTGGGTGGTGGTGTTGCACAAAAGTTTGAATATGGCAATGCTGTTCCGGTGATTGTTATAGTTGCATAAAATTATGAATGTGGAAATGCTAGTGCTACTACAATTGTGCTATCAGTCCTCCATGGGCCATTTTTACTATAGACGCATACAAAAGAGGGGGAAGCAGCTCTTGGGGAAAGTTCCTTGCTGCCCTGTGCTGCTTCCCATCTCTATGGTCAATCTGCCTGCTCTGTGGGCTGAACGCATGGAGAAGGCAGCAGTGGACAGTCTTGCTCCCCCAACATTGGAGCAAAGCTGAAACAAAAGTTTTATTGAGGTTTGTTGAGAGGAGGGGGTCCATCAGTGGCTGGGTTTTCTGTACAGGAATAGGTTGGTGTCCGCAGAACTGGCTGCAGCCATGGCGGAGTGCAGGTACAAAAGAACACCAGAGCATGATGCATGAGACCACACTTGCAGAACTCCAGAAGCTGCGTGAACTTCTGACATTTGACGAGGAGAACACAAAGGAAATGGGAGGAATGAAGGCTGGCCATTGCAGAGTAGTACCTGTTGGAGAGTCCTTGGTGCATGAAATCGATGGAGAAAATGAGTGAGGAGATGTGTGTGCAAGGTAAAAGGATGACTCGGGCATTGGAGTACTTCGCCTAGTTCATTTGTGGTGCGTTGGGCAGGCACCCTTCCAGAAATGTTCGAAGGCCACCTGTGGCAGGGAAGGCGCTCTAGCTTGTGAGTAGCCTAAATGCTTGGGGAATCAGCTGCTCTCGCCAGTACACTGTGTTCCGAGTAGCTCTGTAGCAGGGTCTGTACCTCAAGGGTTCTAATCCGAGCTCTGACCTTGGTGGAGAGCATGTTCATGCCCAGGAAAGCCACTGACACTGACTGTTTCTATTTACATCTTTTATAGTTTATACGTTTATTTGCGGCCAAAGGCCAATAATAACAAGACAGACAATACAAAGAAAATAAGCGAAACAAAACAAAGAAATATACCTACATCATGGAGAGCATATTTATCATATCAGGATAAAATGAAGTAAAAATGACCTCAAAACCAATTGAGTCACTGCCTCATCCTAAGATTCTGAAATACCCTTAAATTGCAAAAACAAACCACAAGCATTGACAGCGACTATCAAAAACCGAGACACAGCTTCTGTAATCTGTGGATAAATATCTGCCAGAGCCAAAAGTGATAAATTTTGGTCGGTTCTACCAGGATACCTTCCCAAAAAAAGGGATAAATATTCCTGGTGATGCCCATCATACATCCGACACCTAAAAAGGACATGTTCAACTGTCTCTGTATGCTGGCGGTCGAAGGGACATAATCGATCCATGAAGCTCAGAGAGGAAAAACGACCCTCCAACACCATAGTGGGCAAGGTATTAAAACAGGCGGACGTAAAAGGATACTTCCCCCGGGGTGATATGCATGATGTCAAAAAAGAGGCCATACGAAAACCTGACGAATGAGGGGCAGATAACCTGACATGTGGCGATGCCCTAATCTTTGCCACCTCCTCATGCATTGTCACATCTATAATCCTGCATACCACTTCCTTGGCAAAGGAAGAGAGATCCTTCCCCTTCCAATAGCCCCTTCCAAAGCCCAATTTACACAAATACTGCTCAATGGCCCCTATCCAGCCACTCTTAAAGGCATCCTTACTCCAATACTGAGTCATCCCCCCCCTTACACTGGTTGTTTACTCCAGAACTTGATCACACGACACCAAGCTATACTGGACCATCTGCATTGCCCCACCTCAGCTCTGATAGCAGCATACGGGGTGCCCTTGGGCACCCTAAACAGCTTCTGGAAAAAGGCCGCCTGAATGCTGTCCATTTTCCCTAGGTTTTCCCCCACAAGAGGGAGCCATAGCTCCACCCCATAGAGTAACTGGGCACGTGCCTTGGCATTTAACACGCTGGCCGCTGGAATCAGCGCGGATTTCCCAGTGCTCTCAAAGCACCTCCAGATAGCGAAAGAGGAGCTTCTGGCAGCGGTGAGTGCTCTCTCATACTGCATTTTCCAACCTCCTGAGGCCTGGAAGTGCAGACCCAAATACTTAAAGGCTCTCTCCTGCGATATTTGGTGCCCTTCCAGAGCCCAGGGATAAAGTTTGCGGGACTGGGGAAAAAACAAGGATTTTTGATTTCCCATAATTAATCTGCATATGATTTTGCTTGCAGTAATCTAGAAAGCAAGATAGCTGTCTATTTAGTCCCACCCTGGTCTGGGACATAATAGCAATATCATCCGCATACAAAAGACTGCCGACACTTTGGTCGGCCAGCTTGGGGGGGGGGAAAGAAGACTGGGCCAGCAAAGGAATAACCCCGTTTATATAAAGATTAAACAGCACCGGGGCAAGGACACATCCCTGCCTTACCCCGGACAGAACAGGGATAGGATCCATCGGATGGCCTTGCGGATTCATTTTGACTGCCAGAGTAGAATTTACATGAAGCTGCTGAAGTAAATAGAGGAGGCGTTTATCGATGCCCATTTTGGCAAGTTTCTTCCACAGGATAGCCCTATCCACCAAATCGAAGGCCGGTTTTAAAACTAAAAAAGCCACAAAAAACCTGCCGTTCTTCTCGACATATTTCTCCACAAGATGATACAACATGAAGGAATGTTCTGTGGTGGAGCGCCCAGTCTAAAAACCTGCCTGTTCTGGATGTAAAACTTGACTTTGAGTAATCCAATCATTTAGCCTCCCCAGATGCCATTTACCATATATCTTACTACAGACACAAAGAAGACTTATGGGTCTGTAGTTTTCCGGGGACAGCATGATCTCCCTTCTTAAAGACTGGGACAGTTGTTCCCTTTTATTTACACACAGCCTTACACTCATGCCCTAGAAAGGGCTTCTGTATCACCCAGGGCACCCAGCCTTACAACAGCCTTTGGTAGGCACGCAGGCCTTTGTTTCCTCATGGTCTTGCCCACTCCGGGGCTTACAAGAATGACCAACTAACACCCCAGTCTCCCCCTTCCAGAGTCCAGGGCTCTATACCCTATAGAGTCCCATAAGTCTCTGGCCCTAACTGGGCAACAACTGGAAACTAGCTGGTGTCTTTCTCAAGGAGTCTCTATTCCTGTGGGCTGTTCCAAGCCGGGAGTAAATTAAAGACAAAAGCCCCTGCTAGGCTACTTAGAGTTCAGGCAGCTCCTGCTCCCACTCATGGCCTCTTAAGTCCCAAAGACTCTGTTCCACACCAACAATTCTCTCTTGGTGTCAAGGACTTCTTAGGTCCACACCAACATGCCACTCTAGTCCATGACCTCCTGGGCATCCGCTACTCACAAGCTCCAGTCTGTCCCTAGTGCCCAGGGCACTCCATCCCACGCTTGACAGGCCCTTCCTGGCGTCCAGGATCCCATAGGTCCACGCCAACAGCCCCCTCCAGTCCACGACCCCCTGGGGATTTATTTAATTGAATTAATTCATTTATAAATATTTGTTACCTGTCCCCTCATGCCTACGGCATCTCGGGGCGGCTTACAGCATAAACACACACAATAAAATTCATTAGAACAATGTTTTAAAAATAGAATCCCCCTCAACATAAAAACTCTTCAAAAATCCCCCCCTACCCCACCCTCCCACTCTCCCCTCTGAAGGCCTGGGTGAACAGCCAGCTCTTGCAGGCTCGCCAAAACACCAACAGACCTGGGGCCAGACGGGCTTCCTCCGGGAGGGAATTCCAGAGCCTCGGCCTGGTCACCGAGAACGCCCTCTCCATTGTGGCCCCCCGTTTTACACGGGGGACCTCTAAAAAGGCGCCCCCGGTGGACCACAGGGATCGCTCTGAGGCGCGGAGGGCGAGGCGGTCCCCAAGGTATGAGGGGCCTAGACCATGTAGGGCTTTATAGATCAACACTAGCACCTTGAATCAGGCTCAGTACGCTATAGGCAGCCAGTGCAGAGTACGGAGCACAGGTGTTATGTGCTCTCCCATCAGGAGACGGGCTGTCGCATTCTGCACCAGCTGCAGCCTCTGAACCAGAAACAAGGGAAGCCCCACGTACAGCGCATTGCAGTAGTCTAGCCTTGAGGTGATGAAGGCATGAATGAGGGTGGCCAGGTCGGGCCTGGAAATGTATGGACACAGCCTCCGTACCAGATACAGCTGGCGGAAGGCAGCCTTAGCCACCATCTCTACCTGCCGATCCAACCGGAGCCCCGAGTCCAACACCACCCCCAGACCCGAACCTGCTGGGCTACAGGAGGGCGGACCCCCCTTACCAGGGGAGCCAGTACCTCCCTTGCCCTACCCACCACCATCACCTCCGTCTTATCAAGATTGAGCTTCAGTCTGTTCTGCCGCATCCAATCTGCCACAGCCTCCAAACATTGGGAAAGTAATGAGACAGCAGGACCTGGGTCAGTTGAAAATGAGAGGTACAGCTGAGTATCATCAGCATATTGGTGACATCGCACCCCGAACCCTCTCACGATCTCCCCCAGGGGCTGCATATATACATTAAATAACAGCGGAGACAAGATCGAACCCTGCGGAATGCCACAGGTCAAGGCCTGGGGGCTTGATGGTTCAGCCTCCAACACCACCCGCTGGCTTCTCCCCGAGAGGAATGAGCGGAACCACCCTAGGACAGTCCTGTCCAGCCCCCCCAGGTCTTGCAGCTGTCTCAGCAGCAGCCCATGGTCCACAGTGTCAAACGCGGCCGAGAGATCTAGCAGGATCAAGAATGTTGAACATCCTGCATCCGTCTCCCAGCGGAGATCATCCACCAAGGCAACCAACGCCGTCTCCATACCATAGCCAGGGCGGAACCCAGATTGAAAAGGGTCCAGGAAACCGATGCTGTCCAAATGCACCTGGAGCTGCAGTGCCACTGCCCATTAAATAACCTTCCCTAAAAAGGGAAGATTAGAGACGGGTCGGTAGCTGGCGAGTGCGTCCACATCCAGCGAAGGCTTCTTCAGCAGGGGGCGCACCACAGCCTCCTTGAGACTGGGCGACAACCTCCCCTGCCGAAGGGATGCGTTCACTACCCTCGCCAGCACCGTCCCCAAAGTCTTCCTGGAGGCTTTCACCAACCAGGATGGGCACGGATCTAGTTCACAACTAGTGGCTCTAACAGACCCCAGGACATTCACCGCATCAGCCGGTGTCACTTCCTGTAACTCATCCCAGAAAGATTGACCAGACGGTGCCTCCATAACCTCATGCCCCCCGCTTACTGCTTCCAATCTGGTGTCAAAGTTACTCAGGATCTGAGCAATCTTGTCTGTAAAGTAGGTGGCAAACTCCTCACAGCGGGCCTTGGACAAGTCCCTGTCCAGGCAGAGGGAGGCTGGACTGACCAGCCCCTGCACCACCCGGAACAGCTCCGCTGGATGCGACTTTGCAGACGCTATGAGGGCAGGAAAGAATTCCTTCTTTTCTGTTCCCACAGCCTCAACATAGGACCGCAAGTGGGTCCTATGGAGAAGTCGGTCAGATTCAGAGCGAGTCCGATGCCAGCATTCCTCTAGTCTCCTATCTACCTATTTCATACACTGCAGCCCCTCAGTAAACCAAGGGACCCTGCGGTGATGAGATGGAGGGAGAAGACGTCTCGGAGCCACCCTGTCGATGGCCTCCCCCAACAAGGTGTTCCAGTACTGGACAAGCTCATCTGCAGAGTGGTCATCCCGGTCTAAGGTTAACTTCCTCAAAGCCTCCTGGAACCGCTGCAGTTCCATCAGCCTCCAAGGGCGAACCAACCTAACTGGTCCATTCCCCTTTTGGAGGAGGTGCGCTGAGAGGCTGGCCTGTAGGAGATAATGATCTGTCCATGACAAGGGCGTGACCCTCACATCCCCCACTAACGGATCAACCGCCTCAAGGACAGAACAAAAGATTAGGTCGAGAGTATGCCCCTCCCCCATGGGTTGGGCAGTTGATCACTTGGGACAAGTCCATGGTTGTCATGGCGGCCATGAACTCATACTCCGCTCCTACAAGGCCAGCGTCGGCATGGGCGTTGAAGTCCCCCAGGACCAAGGGGTGGGGGCAAGGGATGCTGCCGGACAGGAAGGGGCCCGGTATACTAGCAGCACCCCAAGCTTGCCCCCAGCCAAATCAAACACCACATGGAGGGCTTCAATACATGAAATCTCCCGAACTGGATATCTCCTAACTGTCCATCCCTCTCTAAAAATAATAACTACACCTCCCGACCGGCCCCTCGTGTGGGGCTGGTGCTGAACAGCATACCTGGCTGGAACGAGGTCCGCTAAAGCTGGTCCTGCCTCCTCATCCAGCCAGGTTTCTGTGATAAGTGCAAGGTCCGCTGCCCCATCCAGGATCAAATCCAGGATCACTGGGGCCTTATTCGCTACGGACCTTGCATTCAACAGCAGCAGCCCTTTACAGGTGGACCTTATGCTCTGATCCTCTCTCACCCTCTGTGTGTGTGTGTGTGTGTGTGACTCTCTTAACCATCTGAAGCTCGTTAGCGGGTCACATTCTGTTCCCTTTTGCTCAGCCTTAAAGCGCCAGTGTCCAAGATACTCACTAGCAGGGAGATTAACCCCTTCATAGTCTGCTGCTCCCTCCTACAGCACCCTTTTGTCATATTGCCTCATGTGACTGGCAGCTTGTCATGTCACAGCATGCGCCTGCCACGCACCCCGCATCAATGGCGGGTGTACCAGCTCCAGAGCAGATAAGGAGACCCTAAGTGCATGGTAAATGGAAAGCAGGAAAAATAGAAGAAAAAAAACCCCAATAAGCATTTCTGTAACATAAACATGGAAATCTCAAGTAAAGATACTTTTGTTGTCGGTAAACTTAGGAATGGTAAAGAAATATTTAATTTTCCAAGAAACTAAGATGGAAAAATTATTAGTTCATCAAAATTACAAAAAGTAAAGCAACATCCTGTTTGTTTTTATACAATTTAAACATTTTAAAGGAAAACTGTGTATTTGGTTAACTAGAGTACAAAGAGGAAATAATGTTCTTGGTTTTGAGAAAACTGAAAACCCAAATAGGAAATAATATTGCTGTATGACAGAAAAATATCCAAAAAGGGATTTACCCCCCCCCCTGTCAAACTAAACATTGTAAGGAAAGAGAATGTGTTTAAATAATCTATATTATTTTTATTTATAGTTTATAATCATTTTCAGTTCTTCTTTTTTAAAAATGTGATAATCCAAAGGTAAAGTAATGCTGTTGGAGGTTATGAAACTAACAATCCAAGCACTGAACTGTAATGGTGCATGTCAAATACTGATACAAAAGGATGATATTTTCTTCCTTTCAAATTAAATTTTAAAAAAAAATAAAATAGTAAGGAAAGATACTTTTTGTTGCTTGTATTTGATAATCCTAAGTGAGAAGAATGCTTCTGTTAAACAACTTATAAATCCAAAAAGGGAATACGTTGGTTTCTGAACATACATCTTCAAAAGGAAAATGGCTTTTTTGTTGTTTTAAAATCAAAACGGTTATGGAAGGAGAGTTACTCTTGTTAGAAGTAAAAATCCTGTGGAAAAGTAGTGTTGCTTTCTTAAGGGAAAAAAAAGCACCCCCTAAATATATGTACCATTGCTTTGTTGATATATAAAAAAATATAAATCAAAAGGCAAGATGCTGGTTTACATTTTCTCTGGAATCTCCTCTTTGTCTGTGGTGGGTCGTGGGCGGCGGCAGTGCCATTCATTCCATGTCACAAACCAGAAGGCAATACAGCAACCCCCCCATCCCCCCCAAGCACACCCCTGGCCCCAAGCACCAGAAGAATGTGAAGACACATTACTAAAAGGTTTCTTTTTTGTTTGTTTTTAAAAAAAATATTGCAAGACTATTCATTTTTATTTATTTATTTATTGATTTATAGCCTGCCCTATCCCCTGAAGCTCAGGGCAGCTTATAATAAATGCATAAAATATAAATATAAAATACATAATTAAACCCCCCCCAAAACTAAAACCACCACCCTCGCTGCTGCCCCCCCGCCAAAATATCTATCCCTGCCCATTGACTGCCTGGCCAAATAAGAATGTGTTATACTGCCGCTAGAAGACATTCAAACTAGGGCTCAGGCTAGCCTCCAAGGAAAGGGAGTCTATGAGGCCACTGGGCGAGGTTATTCGGAGGTTTGGGGTGCAGTGCCATCAGTATACTGATGACACTCAGTTTCTACCTCTCCTTTTACTCAATGGCTGGCTGCTGTCAGGGACTGGATGAGGATGAGCCGATTGAAGGTGAATCCAGACAAGACTGAGATGATGATGGTTGGCCGGCCTTGTGACCTGGAAGGGATTGGGACTCCTGTTGTTATGGAGTCTGGCCCCCTCGGGTGGATCAGGTTCGTCGCCTTGGAGTGCTTCTGGACCCTTTGCTGGACCTGGATTGTCAGGCTGTGACAGTGGACAGGAGCGCTTTTCACCAACTCCATCTAGTGAGGAAGCTGTGGCCTTTCTGGTTTGGATCTGGCTACCATCATCCATGTTTTTATCACCTCAAGGCTAGATTACCACAATATGCTCCACGTGGGGCTGCCCTTGATGACTGTTCAGAAGCTGCAGCTGGTGCAGAATGCAGTGACTTGCCTTCTTTCGGGGAGAAGTCACTGGGAGCACATCACACCGGTGCTCTGAAGTCCACGTTGGCTCCCGAGTCCCTATAGCTTTCCAGGTACAAATCAAGGTGCTGGTTTTGACCTTTAAAGCGCGAAATGGTCTGGGCCCCACATAACTAAAAGATTGCCTGTCTTTCCATGTCCCTGCCCTTTACAATCAGCTGGTGAGTCCCTCCCTGTGGGTACCCTCTGTTAGCCTTCTTCATACGACAAGGGCCTGCAGGGGGGCATTCTCAGTTGCTGCCCCAGTGCTTTGGAACTCCCTTCCCTGGAGATTCATTTGAGCCCAGGTCTAAGCATTTTCCGGAGGTGGGGTAAGATTATTTTATTTGGAAAGGCATTTGGCAAGTGGGGATAGGGTTTTGGGGTGGTTGGGTGGCTTTGGAGCAAGGGGGTGAGAAGGCGTTGGGTAGGGAGGGTATGGGGGGGTTCTGTGGGTGTGGTTTTTGTGGGGTTTTTACCTTTTTGGGGTTTTTTTTGTATTTGTGTTAAATGTTTGTATGAATTATAAGCTGCCCTGAGCTTTAGGGAAGGGCAGCATATACATTTAAATAAATAAATATATAAAATAAATAGTAGTGATGATGTTTGGAGAGGCTGCCTGATTGGACTATTTATTTAGTTAGTTAGTTAGTTAGTTAATTAAATGATTTATACCCTGCCCCATCCAGTCTCATGGCAGCTCAGGGTGGCTTATAAAAGTTAAAACAAATAGAAATATATAAAGGTATATAAAAAGAGGTAAGAGCCACTGGCTAAAAAATCCTATCCCTTTACCCCCCTCCCCCAAAGGTCCAAATGAACAGTCAGGTCTTACAGGCCCAGCGGAAAACCAACAAGCTGGGGGCCAGGCGAGCCTCCTCTGGGAGGGAGTTCCATAGCCATGGTGCAGCCACTGAGAACGCCCTCTCCATTGTAGCCCCCCGGTTTATCCGGGGGACCACAAGGAAGGCGCAGAGATCACTCCAGGGCCCAGGGAGTGAGGCAGTCTATCAGGTAGGAGTGGCCCAGGCTGTGTAGGGCCTTAAAGGTCAACACCAGCACCTTGAATCGGAACCAGAATGCTATAGGCAGCCAGTGCAGAGCCCAGAGCACTGGTGTAATGTGCTCCCTATAGCCCGTCCTTGTCAGGAGGCCGGCCACAGCATTCTGCACCAGCTGTAGCTTCCAAACTGTCACCAAGGGCAGCCCCATGTAGAGCGCGTTGTGGTAATCCAACCTAGGGGTGATGAATGCGTGGATGAGGGTGGCCAGGTCGAAGTCTGAGACATATGGCTGGATCCTCTGCAAAAGATGTAATTGGCGAAAGGCTCCCTTTGCCACTGCCTCCACCTGACAATCCAGACAGAGGCCGGAGTCCAGCAGGACCCCCCAAACTCCGCGCCTGTGGGGCCAGCAGAGGGTGGATCCCCTCCACAAGTGGGGCCATCGCCTCAGCTGCCCTACCCACCAACATCACCTCTTGTCTTATCAGGGTTCAGCCTCAGTCTGTTCAGCCTCATCGAGTCACTCACTGCTGTCAGGCACTGGGAAAGCACCGAGACTGCAGGACCTGGGTCTGCAGAGAGATATAGCTGGGTGTCATCAGCATACTGGTGACAACCCACACCAAACCGTCTCACAACCTCCCCATGGGTTGCATGTAAATATTAAACAACAATAGAGACAGAATGGAACCTTGCGGTATGCTACAAGCGAGATCCCAGGGGCTAGATGTTTCTTCCCCCAGCACCACCTGCTGGCTTCTCCCCAAGAGGAATGAGCGGAACCATCCTAGGTCCTGCCGACCCCGCTCCCAGGGCCTGCAGCCGCCTCAGCAGCAACCCATGACAATGAGGAGGCAGTTGTTTTGTCATGTAAACCTGTTCATTCCTGTTCATGGCATGTAATGGAGAGCTGCTTTTTTTGGCTGGTGGAATATAATGTAAAATGATCAATGTTCATTATGATTTGCAAGCTGACTAGGAGAGTATCTCTGATGATGTGGGCCTATCCGTTCAAATACAACCACTAGGATTCTGACCTTTTTTACTCCTCAGATTCAGTATTTTCAAAATGCAAAGATGAAAATATAGGCCACCCGAATTTCCTTGCGTAAACTGAGAAACTGACTTAGCAATGTGGTAATGTAGGTTATTCTTTAGTGTTGTTTCTTCCCACACCACTAAGAAGTCTATCATAAGTGGTGGAAAAATATGTAGTAATGGCTGTGCATTTTTTTACTGAATATTCCAGGTAATATTCAATGTGAAAGGGAGGTTAAAAATAAATGTTGTTATTTCTGCTCCCAAATAGAATTTTTTTAGTTCCATTATGATAATTTAAACTTCTCTAATGTGATTAGTTACAGGAGTATGAAGAAATACTAAGAGCTTGTGTATTTAAGTGGTTATGTAAAACTGGTGGTAGATCTTAATGGGAGATTCTGCAAGCCATTATCTTGTTGTTTTTCTTTGTTCAGTCCTATAACGTGCATGTTTTATGAGGAACTTAAATAGATGCACTAAGGCCCGTGCAGTCACACACCTTGTTTTCCAGAGTGGTTTCACAAGTCACAATTATTGCTACCTAAAACGACAGAGCGGTCACCGGACTTAACAATCAAGGAGGTACATGATGATTCTCAATGAACTTTCAGTTTTTTGCCTATCACTTAGACCCTTTTCACACAATAACACTGATCAAATGGGTGTTACATTTTATTATACATGTTGCAGGGCTGCAGGTGTGCTCTTTGGCTGCCCTGCAACATGTATAATAAAATGTAACACCCATTTGATCAATATTATTGTGTGAAAAGGGTCTAAGTGATAGGCAAAAAATTGAAAGTTCATTGAGAATCATCATGTACCTCCTTGATTGTTAAGTCCGGTGACCGCTCTGTTGTTTTAGGTAGCAATAATTGTGACTTGTGAAACCACTCTGGAAAATAAGGTTTGTGACTGCATGGAAGCTGTCATTTCAGTGCAACTGTGCCAAAGATTTAATAGTGCTGCCTTTGTGTGTAGGTACTTGACACATCTCCAGAAAGTAGGTGAACTTAATTAACATACTTTTTGATTCACAGTTAGCAGCCTATGATACTCTTTATTCTTTCCTTAGTTCTGGATAAAACCCAGAGGTGTAGGCTTAGGATAGCATGTGCTCCGATTCTTCTAGGTCTTGTCAGTTTTCATAAACTAGTGAAAGATTCTTTTATTGACTTTTTTTTTTCTCAAAGAGAAACTGTTAAGCATTCATAACCAATAAGTGGAATCGATTTCTCTTCCATAATAACCATGAATCTGGATGGCCCGTTCGCTGGTTTGAGAGCAAGAATAACATCCCCCTCTTTTTTTTTTTTTTTTTTTTTATATAAAAGATTTTTAAAGTTGTCTGTCTCATTCCCTCACTTGTCAGCTCAATGTAGATTCTCTTAGCTAAGTAGCTTTAATTTGTGAGAGACTGTTAGACAAGAGCTTCAGATTTTTTTCCTAAAAAGTTTGTAATAAATCCAAAGCAGTATATAAATCAACAAAAAATCTGAGACACAGACACTTCAGTAATGAATTTTATTGTGCCAGTTTCAGACAGAGTTGGTGATAATTATGTTTTGATTCTGTCTCCCGGGATTTTTCCTGTTTCAGTTTGGATTGACGGTTGTATACTGTCATGAATAGCTGATCATGTTGTCATAGGAACAAAAATCCAATTTTAAAATCAAAATAACTTTGAGTTGCTTTGGTTTTGGATTCCATCTCTGGAATCAGCAAGATAATGCCCAGGAGAGGGTAATGTTGCCTCTCCGAGGAGAGAGAAACAAAATGTTATGGTTTGGAGGGGGTTGGGAAAGGAACTGAACATTGTTTATAAACATATTGTACGGTCCTTTTAGAGTAAAAATTGTTGGTTCAGGGATTGAATGCCAGCTCTCTCACCCTCTGGTGTGTTTAACTGATGCAGGTCACTGAGACCTTGATCATGTTACTTCTCAGAAACGTGCGCCTGTGGTGTGCATGTGAAGCTGGAAGAACTGTAACCCCCACCCTAGAGTCTGGCGAACTCCTTTAATTTTGTAGCCTTCTCCTGGCATTTCCAGGGCAGGTACAGGGGGAGAGATGGCATGCTCCTTGCAAACCGGTCAGGTTTTTGGATAATGGGTATGTGACCTGACATCAGAGGAGGAGCTGGCTGCTGGTATCCATCTTGGGCAGTCCTGCCCCCCTCTCCTCACCTCCATGACATCTAGCTAGTGATAGCTCTGGCATAGGAGGGTATTTATTTATTTAAATATCTATGCCTCCTTTCCCAAAGGATCAGGGCAGCTTACAAATCATAAAAACACTAAAATACAAGGAACTCTAAAACACCACCACCACCACAAACCCACCCAGTACCACCACCCCATTCCCAAACCCTAAAACCATCTGAATCCTCAATTTATCGCTGCCCATCAAATACCTTTTTGAACTAAAAAAAAATCTTACACTGCCTCCGTAAAATGCTCAGGCTCAAATAAACCTCTGGGAGAAGGGAATTCCAAAGCATTGGGACAGCAACGAAGAACACCTCCCTGCAAGCCCTTGTTGTAAGAACAAGATTAATCAACGATACAGGGAGGTGCTTCCAGTCGATAGCAGGGGCCACAGCAGAGCATGGAAGGACAGGCAGTGTCTCAGATATGTGGGGCCCAGACCCTTTAGGGCTTAAGGGTCAAAATCAGCACCTTGGATTGTGACCAGAAAGCTATAGGAAGTTTTCCCTATAGCTCCAGACTTAAGAGCACTGGTGTAACGTGCTCTCGGTGCCTTGTCCCAAAAAGGAGCTGGGCTGCCACATTCTGCACCAGTTGCAGACTCCGTCTGGACAGTCATCAAGGGCAGCCCCATGTAGAGCGCATTGCAATAATCTAACCTCGAGGTGATGAAAGCATGGATGATGGTGGGCGGCCAAATCCAAATTGGAAGAAAAGGCCGCACCTCTTCACCAGAGGAAGTTGGTGAAAAGTGCTCCTGGCCACCACCGTGACCGGACAATCCAGGTACAGCAAGAGGTCCAGGAGCACTCCAAGGCTGTGAACCTGGTAGACCAAATAAGGCCAGATTCCATCAATAAGAGGAGTCCCAATTCCCTCCAGGTCACACAGACGGCCAACCATCATCACCTCAGTCTTGTCTGGATTCAGCTTCAGTTAGCTCACCCTGGTGGCTCACCCTTATCCAGTCCCCCAAAGCAGCCAGGCATCGGGTAAACACCGAAACTGTAGGGCCTGGCTCAGATGAAAAGGAGAGGTAGAGTTGGGTTTCGTCGGTGTACTGATGGCACCTTACCCCAAACCTCCGAATGACCTTGCCCAACGGCCTCATATACATGTTGAACAAGAGGGGAGACAGAATAGAACCCTGTGGGACCCCGCAGGGAAGGTCCCGAGAGGACAACCAGCAATCACCCATCACCACTCTCTGAGACCTTCCTGACAGGAAAGAGTGGAACCACTCAAGCAGTCTCGCGCACCCCCGCCATGTCCCACAGTCGCATCAAAAATACCTCATGGTCAATGGTGTAAAAGGCCGCCAAAAGATCTAACAGGATAGAATTTCCCTTGCCAATCTCCAGGTGCAGGTTATTGACCAAGGGCACAAGAGCAGTCTCCATGCCATATCAAGGATGAAAGTACTTCTGATAGCAGTTCTTACTCCATGTTGTACTTAACCCCTTTCAAATCTCTCTCTCTCTCCCCCCCTCCCCTTAAGTCTCTTTCACACCTTCCCTTCCCCTCTTCTGTTGCCATTGTTCCCAGTCACTAGTATTTACACCTACTTTGCTTTGCTCAATCTGCAGTTCTTACTCGTGGCTTGTCTGATGAAGGACCCTGAGAGGTATAAAAGCTTGCACCTCAGCTAACTGAAGCTAACTGAACTGAATAAAAGATAGCACCATACTATTTTTTGTCTCTGTTTGCCTAAATATGGGACCAACACGGCAACGGTACTGTCTCTGCATAATATATCGTTTCAGCATTTCATCCTTGAGACTTCTGTGCAGTGGTGAACGAATAACAACAATATTTTGCTAGTCTAAATTTATTATAATCTTCTGCCTCTGTATAAATTGGGTGACATGTTGTTGGTATCTCAACATATGCAGTATGATGGCTCAATCTCTCTAGCTATGTCAGCTGACCTGTTTCCCTGACAACTCTGGTGGCTTCAGTTTACATAGCACAAATATTTGTTGCACAGAAAGCAGAAGCATGTTGGTATTTTTCTTGCTCCTTCAATCTCCTGTGCAGAAATATGCTGAAATGTGACCTGGGAATCTGGCTCCATTTTGAAGGAGATGGGGATTTCTAAATGCAGCTGTTATGGATTCTGGCAGCAGGCTTCTTTATGTAGATGCTTAGTGGTCTACAAGGTAACAGAACATCACTTCTTGGTTTTTTACTGGAAAGAGGAAGGAGGGGGTTAATTTTGGGTGTGAGTGAGATGTATACCAGAATAACACTCGTAGGAAATTGCCATGCTGAATGGTGTTCTACCAAGATTTCCTTTACACCCCCAGTGCTTCCCTCCCAGTAAAAACCTACCTAGATACTGCACATCATCTTGCTAATAGTTCCTTTTTTGCCCAGTTTGCCACTCCCCCTCCCCTCCCCCCAAATAAACTGTAAAAACATGCTACGGAGTAAGTCAAATATTGTGTATTTATTTAAAAATAAACCACCACACACAGTTTCTCCATTTCCTAGGAGAGGAATTATTTAGGGTGATACTTGAGGGCTGCAGCAAGACATTATTGAATGAATATTAAGAAAAAGAAAATTTAAAGCTGAGTATTGGTGGGTAAAAAAACCCATCATAATGAGATTTGTTGCAAAATTTTGAAACTTCCCAGGGGGAGAGGTGAATACCTATTTACTTAAAACCAGTCTAGGCAGAGCACCAGGAAGCATGTTGTAGATAAGCTTCATGGATAATGGGAAGGGTGAGGTAATGGGATTTCCCCCCCACTTGCCTAATAACTTCTCCAAAGTTAATTCCTACTGTTATTAATTCCTCTGGTCTTTCCTGTGACTGGTGTGCATTTTGAGGAGTTTATCATGTACAGTATAGTTATGGATTTTCTTTTCGTCAGAGTGAAGGACAGTGTGTGTTACTTGGCATGAAAAAATGATAACCAAGGCAGTACAATTTTTATGTTTAATAGTCCACATTTGAAGCAGCAGCAATATTTAAATTTCATATCCTCTGACGCAGAGTCACTTTGCACGACAACCTGAATGCTTCATCATTTGTGAGTTTTATACACATAGCAAAGCTTTGCCTGCTGAATTCTGTACTTGTGAATATGCATGTATAGAAAGTTCAGCCTCATGTGTCAAAATTGATTACTGCTTCCAAAATTAATTATGAGGTATCTAGTTGGGCTAAATGGTTATGATTGATTTTGAATGGTTTTGGGTTTGAAAAATATTTCAAAACTGGACAAAAATGAGGGTAATTTATAGAATATTAATACCCTTGTCCCAGAAGCCAATACCAGTTTATAAAGCTGAATTTTATTAAAAGTTCTTAGTAGCATACTAAAAGCAAGTGGGTACTGCTGGAGCTCCACAAATTAGCTTGTTTTTAAGGCCGCTTTTAGACGAGACACATTTGCGCATGATTGTTAAAAAAGGCGCTTGTTTTATTGCTCGTTTAAACACCTAAACCGTTAAAAAATGTGTATTTGCCGTGAACATGTAAAAGCCCAAACTGTTTTGAATGTGGTTTTTAAATAATGCGCATTTTTAAAAACCGGTTTTAGCAACTTTGGTGATCGGGGGGATGCCAAAACCGGTTTTTAAAAATGCGCGTTATTTAAAAACCACATTCAAAACGGTTTGGGCTTTTACACGTTCACGGCAAATACACATTTAAAACGGTTTAGGTGTTTAAATGAACATTAAAACAAGTGCATTTTTAAACAATCATGCGCAAATGTGTCTCGTCTAAAAGCGGCCTTAAAAACAAGCTAATTTGTGGAGCTCCAACAGTACCCACTTGCTTTTAGTATGCTACTCGGTCATAATAGATGTGTAAGTCATAGTGGATATTCCAACGTTTTTTCCCCCACAGCATTCGTCTGTGTAAGCTGCTGTTTGTAGGTTATTTTCTACCATGTTTTCTTGTTAGAGTGAACCTCTTCCTGTTGCTTAGCCGCATCTCTCTAATAAGGGTTTTTAGTCTTTTATTAAATAAATCTCTAAAGCCACATTAAACAATTTAAACAGACCATGTTAAAAACAAATACTGCCTCTAACCTGCAACATGTATCAATTTTTTCTTTCAGTGGAGGCGATAGTGGAGTTTGACTACAAGGCTCAGCATGATGATGAGCTGACAATCACTGTAGGTGACATAATCACCAATATCAGGAAAGAAGATGGAGGTTGGTGGGAAGGACAGCTCAAAGGCAGAAGAGGTTTGTTCCCTGACAACTTTGTAAGAGTGAGTACAAAGTGAAAACTGTTTTTGTGTCTTGTGTGTACATCTTATGTACTGTATATGCAGGCTTGTATGCCTAATTGAGATGCAGTCATGCTGTCAACAGTAATTTTTAGATCAAATATTAAAGCATCTTAGGTTGCAAGATGGGAAATATGCTTCTTGGAAGAGTCATTATTGATCTGATATCCTGAAAGCAAAATAGAAATAGATAATTTTCTCCTGGAAGGGACCCCTCTGTCTTCGCAGAGAGACACTTGGTGTAAGAGTTCCTGCTAGCAGATCCTGAGGCAGTTTCAGGTCATTGTTGACTACATATTAAATCTCCATCCATTCTTTGCTCCTTTTATCCTTCTCCAGTCGTATTTATTCGCTGAAACGAGACGCACAAGTCCTTGAACCAGTCAGAAGAGAATTTTGTTGATGCTGTGGACACTTTATAATCATGCCTCTCTGCCAGCGCTTGCATTCCTAGCTCTGCGGTGCACTGAATATTGAAATTTAAAATCACAATGTCCTAATTATAATAACGATTTAACAGATAAGGAATTGCCTATTCATTTGCAGGGTAAGATGGTAGTATTTTTCTTATGGTATGGGGTGAAGTAAATTAGGTTAAAATCTAAATTAATAAGTTTGTGATAAATAATTGAACATCTCCCCCTCCCCAAGTTATTACATAGGTATTGCCCCCATATCTGTAGTAGTCATATAAAGAATTATAAGTCCTGAGTTGTCTTTCTCTAGCAGTGTGTTGAGGCTATCTATGCAGAGGCTACTGATGCTGCTATTGCCTGAACTAAAAGGCACCGGTTTTAGTCAGTAGAGGTTCTCAAATGAAGTGGCATGGCCTTAGTAACTGTGTTGGATGCTCTTCTGGCAATGGATAAGCGTTGCCTGTTCTTGCTGGTGATACTAGATCTGTCAGCAGCCTTTGACATTGTGGATCATGAGATGTTGAGTTGGTGGTAGACGCCAGTGGAAGTAGGTGGACTGGCTGTTGACGTTCATTCCTGATGGGGAGGTCACAGCAGGTGTCCATGGACAACTGTTTGTTGTCCGCTTGTGACCTTCCCTGTGGGGTTTCAGAGGGTTCTCTTTTTACCGCTGTTCAATGCGTCTTTTACCTTCTTGTACAATGTGTCTGAAAGTTTAGAAAGTTCAGAAAGTTTATTGCGTGACCTTGGCCATAGCTTGGCCAGGTCCAATAAAATACATCGAACATAAACTCACAAGGAGTACAAAACAGTAAAAGACATCAAACATAAAAATCCAAGTCAATTCCCATCAGACAATGCGTCTGAAACCACTGGGAGAATTAATGGGGAATGTGCTCTGAGTTACCATACATATGCTGGTGATACTCAGGTCTACATCTCCATTACTTCCAGCACATCCTTGGCCATCTCGAGGTTGTTGGATTGCCTTGGTAGGATTGTGTAGCGGACGAGGGATAGCTGACTGAGATGGACAGTCAAGGTGGTAGGCCAGGGTGGGTGAGTGAGATGCCTTATGAGGAGCTTGCAAAGCGTATTGCAATAAATGTCATACTTGTAGATGGGGTAAGACTAGCACTTGTAAGCAATGTTTTGAACCTGTAGTGAATAATAGGCATTCGACTTTTGATTTCTGATTAAACTGTAATGGCCCTGAAAAGGCAGTTATGGTTGAATCTGAAGCAGGCTGTAAATCGACCTGCCATTTTCAGATCTTCTACCCTCCAGGGCTCTGGCATGTACTTACCAGCCTTGGAGGGCTTGATTGAAACTCCGCCAGCCTGTTGCTGCTGTTGGGGGCCTCTCAGCAGGCTCCCGTGCCGAGGTGTGCTACCAAGCTCCCTTTTCTACAGTACGCATGGCAAAATGGCTGCCAACGTCATTTTGGCCATCCCCTCTTGGTTAAGGTCAGTGGCCATTTTGCACATACGTATTGTGGAGCAGGGAGTTCGGTAGCACATCATGGCAAGGAATCCTGCTGGGAGGGCCGGCGGAGCCCAGTCAAGCCCTCCAAGGCTAGTAATGTCAGGGTGGTGATGTGGGGGGAAATAGGGTCCTGGAGGACAGGGGTGGAAGGAAAAATGATTGAAAGGTTTCCATGGATTTAAATATGGAACTGAAATATGGCCCTGTAATTAAATCAGTAATTTAAACCAAAACCAAAACCAAACTCGTAATTTGCCCCAGTGTCCCATCCCTAGTGAGTAAAGAAGAATAGCAGGTTCTGTAGTCAAGAGCACCCTTTTCCACCTCAGACCTTTTCTCGTCACACTTACTCATTTATCGCTCTGCTGCTGGATTATTGTGATGCTTTATATGAGGGCCTCCCTTTTGAGACTGCTTTGATAACTGCAGCTGGTGCAGAATATGGCAACTCACTTGTTGCATGGTATTTTAGTTCATGAACACATTACATCTGTTCTCTGTGATCTGCGCTGTCTGCTTGTTAGCTATTGAATCCAGTTTCAAGTTTTATTATTAATGTATAATGCCTTGAATGCTCAGCCACCTGGATATGTGAGCAGTCGCCTCTTGGCTTATGTTTCCTCAGTGCTTGTTATGATCCGTGGGAAGTGTCTGTTTTTTAGTACTTCAGGTTAAGCTTACTACGGCTCTCAGGAGGGTGTCTTCTGTTTTGGGGCCACACATATGGTATTCAGTCCCTCTTAATATCTGCTAGAGTCCCACTATCCACTCCTTCGAAGGGCAGCATAAAACTTACTTGTGTAATTTGGCATTTGGGGCTTGAGACTGGTGGCGACAAGCAGAAATTGCCGTGGAGCGGTGTGGACTACTTAAATCCTGTCTCGGGTCCAACTTGTTGTTAGGAGCCCTATGTGGGCCTGTTGCCACAGCTACCTGGGCATGTGGCTAGATCTGTGAAGGACCACTATGAGGGATCTGATTCTGTTGAATAGTGTACCTGGGAGAGGATATTTGTAGGGAGGGCAGTTGAGGATGGGAATTGGCTGGAAATCTGGGGCTGAGTTTTAGGGGAAGTGGAGGCTTTGGGAAGCAGGTGAGTAGGGTGGTCGGAGGTGGTGGTTGGTGGGAGTTTCGTAATTCTGGAATTTGGGGAAGGACGTCTGGGACCGTAACAATGTGTGGGAGTGTCTGGGATGATGAGGCCATGGTTTAATGGAGAGCATTAAATTGAAGTAACTGTGATGTAGTTATATTGCAGTAACTTCTCACTTCAGTAGGATTCAAACCAACCAAAGTAGCTTTTCTGATGCCAAACTCACCCCACCAAGATGGTGGTCTATACATGGGTGGAGCCTGTTAGTTGACAGTGCAGCCGGATCCCCTTCCACCCTGCACTCTCACAAAAATGACTATGTTTGTGTGAATGACACAGAAGTACAACCGAACGAAAGTATGGCTACATTGAATTAGCTGTTTACCAGAACATTGCCTGAGATTCTGGGGAATCCATATATTTGAGCATGTTTCAGTTTTTTTTCCTTTTCTGTTGTGTGTATGTGTGTGCTAGTTTTTAATTGTTTTTGTTGGCTTGTTTTATTTCTTCTTTTTACTTTTAGGGTTTGCATTTTTATTTTATTTTATTGCTGTCTGTAGCTTAGTTTTTCATTTTATATGTTTGTGTCTTATAAGTGCAGTGCTCATAATGTTGGAAAAGTACAGCTCAATTTACCTTCTGTGTGGTGTCCAGTCAAAATCTGTTGCAAGTGCAAGCTGTAATGCATATTTGTATATTATGAAATGTGCATTATATGCAGATTAGATGGATTATAGACAAAATCTTACTCATGGCATGCTTGCAGAATTTAGGATTTTTTACATGGTAAACACAGTTGTCCTTAAGTTTATTAAGCAGCACTGTACACTCACACACAGTTTGATTAGGGAATGTGGCACCTAACCAGTTCTTGCCATTTGAGCTGGGGCATGCTTCTCTGCTAGAGCCTGGAACAGGTTGTGCAGTTCTCTTTAGGGTTCTCTCCTTAGTGAGAGCTGAGGCTTTTTTCTTCCTGTCTTCACATCTGGTGTGGTCTCTACCAGGTCAGGCACCTTTTCTCCTTGGAGAGCTTACAGTTGTCTGAAGCTCCCCCCTCTTCTCTCCCTCCCTGCCTCAAGAGTAGATACTGTTTTGGCAGACAGTATTAATATCCGGGGTCCATCTCTTGGAGGCATTGGCAGAATCTTGGCACAACTGCAGATACCTAATGCGTAGCACTGCTGAAATTCTGCTTCAGATCCTTGATCTGGTTGAAACACTGATTCAGCCTTGCTCTCGTATCCTCTTTTTTCCTCTTTTTGATGAAGATACTAGTAATTGTCTGCATTTAACAAGGCAGTTTGTGATATGCTACCATACAAGGTCGCTACAAGGTCACTATAGAGGCTGATAAAATCCAGAGTCTCTTTGTAACCTACAGTAGCTGCATGCTGCTGAGGTGGCATGGTCGATGCATTCAGCAAAGCAGCACCAAATACTCAGTGCAGAATGTATGCATCTGTCACGTGGTCCCACAGCTGGGACCACGTGACCCAATTACTCAGAATGAGAACTGTAGGGGAGTCTTGGTGCATATGGCTGTGGCCATGTAGACTAAATATCCCTGGGCTGGTGTTTGCATGACTGCTCCAGGGCACAAATCCCCAAGTGGGCCTTGAGGTAATTTGAATTTCCATGGGAATAACGCCCTTCTACTCATGACTGTATGTAAGAGCATTAGCAGGTTAATAATAATAATAATAATAATAATATAAATAAAATTATTATTTATTATTATTATGTCCCACTACCAGATGGTGGTAGGAGCACATACAGCATTTAAAATACAATAAATTTAAGAGGGGAAGGTAAAAAGGAGAGGAAGAAACGCATGAAGGAGGAACCAACAGTGAATCCTCTAAAAGCACTAGGGGGAAAAAAAGTTTTCAGGTGTTTTTTGAAGGTGAGGAGGGAGGAACTAAGGTGAACATCTAGAGGGAATGAGTTCCACAGGGAGGGGCCCGCCACAACAAAGACCAGATTGGCCGCCGACTTAAGGCATAATGGCAGGATTCCCAAATGGCAGGTGGCATTTGAGTTCAGATAACCACTAGGATGAGGGTTTAGGAGAAAGGAGGTTACCTCAGAGAAAGAGAAATTATCCAGGGATAAACATTTTGTGGAAACAGCAAGCCATGTGTCTACAGTTATGTAGATTGGGGGCTATCAGTCTTGTGGTAAATGCATCCTCGGATTACAGCCTCTGGTATTATGGGCTGTGGAGCTGCCATATGCCCTGTCTCCAGGTTGGATGTTGGTTTCTATTTTCCCACAATTATTGAGGCTCACCTTGAACATTGTGTGAGGTGGTAAGTATTTTTTAAAAATGCAGTGGAGATTTGCAGGCATGAATGTATGGTCTAACATCTCATCTCATTTCTGTTTCTTCTATGCCTCCTTGAATCCACAATCACAATCAGTAACATTTATTGTAGCACAAGGCTATTACAATATTATTACAGTAATACCATTTAACAAATTGCAAAAAATACAGCTTGTGGAAAGGAAAAACTTTAAAACATGCAGGTCTACTATAACAAGAAATACAAAACCAATACACTACCTAGAGGGTGGTAGGAATTATAAAAATAAAATTTCTGTAACTTACGACACCAGTGGGAAAGCTGATAATAATTCAGTGCACGTTGGAATGAAACAAAGGATCGAAGATCGGGGTTAACACAAAGTCCAACTAACCCTGGAACAAATAAAACAGGAGTATCCAGTGCCCCTTAGGGTTAGGTGGCCAGATTCCTAACAGAGACTGTTAATCTGGATTCACGGGGCAACCTCACAGAATGCTGCAGCAATCCTTGTTACCCCGGAGTCCGTCGGACTGAGAAACATAAGCAGCAACGACTCAGTGGGGATTAAAGGGTCGCCAATCCAGATGCTCAGATATTTCTTTCTGGGGACTTCATAGGCAGGGGCAAACAAAGAAAACATGAGAAACGGACTCCACAGCTGAGGTGCAACAGAGGGGGCAAAACCTCTCCTCTTTAGGAACGTTGTTATACCACCCTTCCAAAAGGGCTGAGGGAAACACGCTACAACGAAATTTGATGAAAATAGCTCTGCAATGGAAATTTGACCAACTGTCTAAATAGCTTGGGCCCCCACTGGCCAAGCTAACCCTGACATACTGAGGGGCGACCAGCTGAGCAGACAGCAAGGAGGATTCAGATTGGGATTCTTGGTCCAAGATTCTCAATCAGAGCTGTCGCACCATTGAGATCACTGAGATTGACTGTGGGAGCCTTTTTGGAGGTTCCCCGGGTGAGGCGGGTGGCCACTGGTGTTAGATCTTCTTCAGCGGCTGCCCCTTTGCTGGAATTCGCTCCCAGGCTCCAGTTGGCTCCCACTTTCCTGCTGTTTCGGCGTGTATGTAAGACCTGGCTATTCCGTCAGGGGTAGGGGTCGGGTTGGTTTTCCCCACATATTGTATTTTAAATTTTTTTAAAAAATTTATATTGTTTTACTGAGTGTTGTTCGCCGCCCCGGGCTGCCCTGTGGGCAGGAGGGGCAGGATATAAATTTTAAATAAATAAAATAAATGAATAAATTGAGACCGAGGGGAATTAAAACTTCCTTGGAGAACCCCAGCTTGGTGACTTCATGGGCTACCTGGGATTCCCAGTGAGAGAGAAGCCCCCCCTTTACTCCCATAAGAAAAAGACATTGCCCCTTTTGTAGGGAATACAAAGTTTTTCAAGCAGTATTTGATAAGGTGTAATAGCATGCTGGATCTAAGAGGGGAACAGGACGTCTTATTTCGCAGAATTACCTGGAGTGTACCCTTGGGGACACCCAAAATAGAATGCAAGAAACCATTCTGTACCACCTCTAAGCGGTCCAAAAAACTAGTACCCCAGACAGGGAAAGCATATGAAATCTGCGCGATCGCCTTCGCTTGGAAAAGGCGAAGTGCCGCGGAGACTATTTTGCCCCCGGCCTTAAAATAAAAACTTGAAATGGCTGCTGAAGTCCTTTGGGCCAAACTGAGTGAGGACTCAAAATGATGTTTCCAACTGAGGGAAGATGAAAAAATGACCCCCAGATATTTAAAGCTCTTCACCTGTTCAATCAGATGATCATCTATCAAACACCCGTGAGGAGCACGGGCTCTATTCGACCCCACAACCAATACCTTAGTTTTAGAAAAATTGATGGTTAAATTTTCAAAGCGACAATACTCACTGAACGATTGTATAGCCCTCTGTAACCCAATGAGTATTTGGGAGATCAGGACTGTATCGTCCGCATATAGAAGTGTGGGGATTCTTCTGTCTCCCAACTTCGACGCATGCAAATCGAATCCGTTCAGAAAGGAAATCACATCATTAAGGTAAAAATTAAATAAGGCGGGGGCCAGTATACATCCCTGCCTCATCCCCCGAAGCACAGGAAGTTTCCCTGTGGGCTGTCTGCAAGGATTGTACCTATTTTGGAGAGTGTTCCCAGTATGCAGTTGAATTATCAGGAAGAGTAAACGCGGATCAAGTGAGGAGAAACTCTATTTGGCCCAGAGACGATCTCTGTTCACTGTATTGAATGCTATGCGGAGGTCAATGAAGCAGAGATAAATCTGCTTCTGGCGGGTACATAGTCTTTAACAAGATTGAATAAAATGAAAATCTGGTCTGTAGTGGATTTCCCAGGCTGGAAACCTGCCTGTTCCAATTTGATTATGTTATGTTTACTTAGCCAGGATTGGAATTTACCCAATAAGTAACTGGCATAGAGCTTCCCCATCACACTGAGAAGGCTGATAGGCCGATAATTAGAGGGAAGCTTTGGGTCCCCTTCTTGAAAAAGGAAATAGTAATACTATTCAGCCATGCCGTTGGTATTACTCCAGAGGAATTAATTTGGGTGAAAAACGGGGCTAGTAATCTAGCCCACCACTGTGGAGCACTTGAATCCAGAGCTGTATCACTGACTTGAATTAAACTGAGTTACTGGTTAATTTGAACATAACTCCCAGAAAGTAACTGGGGTTCTGAATGTCATCAGCTGCATCTCACATTGTTTTTAATTTCAGATGACAGGGCTACACATTTGTTTCCTCGCCATGTGTTTACAAAACGTAAGTTTCCCCCACTCAGTTAACAAGGGCAAAGCACCTTCAAAATCCAGCCCTGTCATCCATTATTGAAAACACAACAGAGGTTTCCCGCGCTCTGGTCATGTGGGCAAGCATCCATTATCTCTGCTTTGGAGAGGCATTCAAGAACGAAATGAAGGATGAAGGGGGGAAGGAATGTGCCTAGTAAAATGAATAATTCTGGATTATTGCATTGCGGAGGAGTGCTTGGTAGGTAAGATGGGTGGGACAGTTGAGGATTAGGAATTCTTCCTTCCTTTTTTTCTTTTTTCTAAAAGCTAATTAGGAACAATTTATTTATATTTAATAGATTTTTACCCCGCCCCTCCTACAAACAGCTCGGGGCGGCTTCCAACAATAAAAACATATACAATATATATAAAACCATTTAAAAACAAATCAAGAATATCATTCAACATATTAAAACAGGGCCCGGGACCTCACTGAAAACAATAAATAAGGTAGGGGAGTTAAAACCTTTTTATTCCCCCCCCCCTTCCCCAAAGGCCTGGGCGAACAGCCAGGTTTTACAACTTCGCCGAAATGTCAACAGACTTGGGGCCAGGCGGGCTTCCTCCGGAAGGGAGTTCCAAAGGTGCAGCCCAGCCACCGAGAATGTCCTCTCCATTGTGGCCCCCTGCTTAATGCAAGGGACCTCCAAGAAGGCACCCCTGGCAGACCGAAGGAGCCGCTCTGGGGCACGGAGGGCGAGGCGGTCCCTGAGGTATGAGGGGCCCAGACCGTGAAGGGCTTATAGATCAACACCAAAACCTTGAACCTAGCTCGGCACGCTATCTGCAACCAGTGCAGAGTCTGGAGTACAGATGTAATGTGCTCCCGGCGACCCGTCCCCGTGAGGAGGCGGGCCGCCGCATTCTGCACTAGCTGCAGCCTCCGAACCAGGCACAAGGGAAGCCCCATGTAGAGCGCGTTGCAGTAGTCCAGCCTTGAGGTGATGAAGGCATGCATGAGGGAGGCCAGGTCCGGGCCAGAGATGTACGGACGCAGCCTCTGCACCAGGTGCAACTGGCGGAAAGCCGCCTTCACGACTACCTCCACCCACCGCTCCAGGCGGAGATCCGCGTCCAGCACCACCCCCAGACTCCGGACCTACTGAGCTATAGGAGGGCGAACCCCCCCAATCAGGGGGGCCACTACCTCCCTCGCTCTCCCCACCAACATCACCTCCGTCTTATCGGGGTTGAGCTTCAGTCTGCTCTGCCATATCCATTCCGCCAAGGCCTCCAAACACTGGGATAGCAACGAGACAGCAGGGTCTCGGTCAGTTGAAAAGGAGCGGTACAGCTGAGTATCATCAGCATATTGATGACAACGCACCCCGAACCCTCCTACAACCACCCGCAAGGGCTGCATATATACATTAAATAATAATGGCGACAGAATGGAACCCTGCGGAACGCCGCATGATAAAGCGCGGGGGCAAGATGTCTCCTCCCCCAGCACCACCCTCTGGCAAAAGGCAAAGAAATATGTCTAATATATTTTATCAATCAGTGTTGAAATGTGGTGTAAAGTCATACAAGAAAACTAAGCACAGAATATATCCAGAGGGTGTAAGAGCCCAATAGTGATGGAAGTATTTTAGGTAACCCATAACTAGGTTTAAATGTCTATCTCCACAGAACAAGAGACTAGGAAAGGCTAAGGATATACAATATAAAGAAATAGTCTATTCAGTAGACCAAAAGGGTGCCAAATAAATATGGGAAACATGGAAGAATAACGTATCCTGAAGTTACTGTCATTTTCTTCATCAAGAACATTATATAAATTCAGAATTAGAAAATGCTCTTGCTCTCCCTTTATCAGTAAAACAAATACTCTTGAGTGTTATACAGGGTGAGCACAGGCAAACCCATAGGTACCTTTTTTCGTTAATTTCTTCCAAATGGACACAGAGCAACTGAAAAACAGTTTAGGATATTTTTTCTCTTCTGAATGTGCGTTCTCAGACACACATCTCCTTCTCTGTATTAAAAACACAACCATCATCCTTGCCTAATTTGCCTCAACCTGATTCTGTTGTTGCTTCATTTTTGCCAGCATTAACACCAAATCATGAGTTTATATGATGTCAGGCATCATGGGCCTGTGGTCTAGGATGCTTATGCAATTTAATAACACCTTTAAAAACAAACAAACCAACCAACAAACAAAACACACACAACCACCAAAAAAACAAACCTCATATGCTTAATATGCTTACATTTCTTGTGCTTTCTTCTTTGTACTCTTTGTTTTATGTATTGGCAAGACAAGAGGTGTAAACATCAGCAAGGAGAGGATTATATATTGCCTCAAGGAAGTTGTTCCTCCTTCACTGAGCAGGAGGTTGGACCAGATGACCTCTGAGGTGCCTTCCAGCTCTAAGATGCTATGATTCCTCTAAATGTAGGTGAGGAAAAAGGTATAGGGTAAGAGAAGGATGAGTGATTGAACTTTTATTGGATAGTCTTTCTATAGAAGCCTAAGCAAGTCTGCAAAATAAATTGGTTAAAATATGGATGATGTGCAACTGTTACTTTTTTCTTTTGTTTTGTAAGAAAACAGTTTGGCACTTTAAAAAAAAATAATCAACTGTACTGTATATGGAAATGCAACCGGTTATCAGCAAATCTAGCAAATAGAGATGTAGAAAGCACAAAGCAGGAAACTGTGGTGAGAAACTGTTTGCTGGTTTTAATTTGTAAAGGCAACGGGGTGAGAATGGGTGGTGAAGGGTTGGGAAACTGTATTCTACAAGAAAAAGCCTGTATCTGTCTTATTGCTCTTTAACTTCTCTTTACTCCTGATGACTTGCAAGTACGGGTAGTAGGCTGATAAGACCAGTTATTTGCAAACCAGTGACAAGTGCGACTGCAGTTGTACAACCTGCTGTATAAATCAATGAAATCAAGGGCAAGAATTGTGCACAACTGCCCTGTTGCTTGAGGCTAGAACAGATGCTAAACTTTTCTGATTCTTTCCTGTATAAGAGCAGAATACAAGCCTCTGGGTACGGCAGACAAGTTGTTGAACTTCAAGGATATTGTGCATGCTGAATTTGAATTGAAGATATGCAGTGAAACCTAGAAGTATTTGGGTTCCCTGCCAACAGACTGGAAGATTGCACTTCAACAGCTGTGTCTGCTGCTTACTGAACAGAACACCCAGTTTTTCATGTGTGTATGTATATATTGTGTGTGTGTATGTATATAATTTTAAAGAGATTGAAAAGAGTCTTGGGGGCAATCCAATTAGATGAATGGTTCCAAAACTATCTCAGACTTTGATCCCTCTGAGAGATGAAGTATATTGCATATTATGAAGATTGTGTCTTGCATATCAGGATCCTGTTTAGGTATGTGGTGGCCACATGGGGTTATGATCCCTAGTTTGGGAAACGTTTACAGAAAACCATCCCACCCCTTTCCCCATGCTTCTGGAGAAGGTGCCTGCTATTCTTTCTACTAATGTTCTGTCCTCTCTGTGACACCACCTCCATATGTTCTGGCTTGTAAGTGTCTGTTGCAACCCTAAGGCCTTCATGACCCCTTTCTGGCTACTGGAAAGATGAAAGAATATGATGTTTTCCTGTTCTCTACCCAGAGACCTCTGACTGGTTCCAATTATTAGTCTACTACCTTGGAGCTAGTTTGTGCAGGTTAGCTTCATCCCCATCTGCTTTTGTATCTTTTTCTTCACTGACTTTGCCACTGCTCCTATATTAATATAATTACAGAAGATTTTGCTGTTGCATACAGAATTCTGAATACGAGTGTGACTACAGTCTTGTTGATTTTTTTGCACCATTGCTGCTTCTGTCCAAAATTAAGTGGTATGGAAGTTGTCCGCAGACTTGGTGATCTAGTACCATGGAAACTGACGTTTAGAGGCCTGTCTTTTCACCTGGGAATGTTGTCATTCAATTTCTGAATTCTGACTGGAGATTTACTAATCCATATAGTATGTAAAATATTTCTAATAGAAACTAACACATTTAAATTGCCACTTAGTTGCCACTTAAAAGGCAATTGGCCTACTCTTTGACTGATTTATATTCCTAATTCTTGGAAAATCATTATTGTTGTTTCTGGGGTCAAATGCATGAGGTGCATGAGATTAAATTGGCCAAAAGCCTTTTAGATTTGGCATTAAAAAGTGTGAATATTGATCCTGTATATTTGATCTTTTTTTCTTAATAGTAACAAGGACATCTTGAAATAAAAAAGTTTTTAAGTGCTCATTATCATATATGATAAATGCTAAGTAGGGGTTGTTATTTTTTTGTGAAAGGTGTAAAGGCAGTGGCATGCAATGTCATTATCAAGACCTCTACAAATCATATTTTTAGGTTTTTGAAAGTACTGGATGTATTGCATTAAGATTTATGAGAAAAGAAGCCTTTCAGAAGTCTTGCTCATAAGGCTATACAGCTGGCAGCTACAGAACGGATAGTTGACGTAATTTATTAATTATACTTCTGAGTATCTTGGCTTTTGCATTCACTTAATTTCTTGGTATCTTTCATATAAAAAAATAAAACTAAAAATTGCTAGCTTGTCATTTCTCTGCCTGATGGTTATGGGAGGAAAGAAAGAGAGACAATCTAATGACGGTAGGAAGTTAACCCAAACAGTGAATTATTCTTCACATTTTCAAAGCAGTGTGCTAGGTAGACTGTTTTAAAGAAAGACCTTTGTTCATATATAAAATGTGTTTTGAAGGCTTCAGTAATTGTCCTAAATTATTGTTGTGTTACCCTACGTCACTAAAATCCAGCCATCGTGCAGCCGCTTCATGCAGGCCCTTTACCGTTGCAAATCCCACTAACGTGAATGGGCACCAGTGTGTCTCAGTTGGTTACAGGATGGTTAAAGGTTTCTTCTTCTCCCTCTCCTTTTTTGCAGAGACTTCTGGTAGATTGTTGTCCCTGCTGTTTCTTACTCCCAGCAGGAACTGGCCTGAGGCCAACATTTCTATTTTAAGAACTGATAGTAATGAATTTCTGCTCTTCCTGTTGATTTTGGATTGGAGATTTATAGATAAAATGCACTGCAGTTAACTCCAGGCTGGTGCATCTTCATGGTTATACAAGAGCAAGAATAAATTAATATACTCTGTCGCCAAAAACCTTCCTTCCTTGAACAGTCATTGATAAATGCCATGATTTCCCACCTAGTCACTAAATACCCCAATTAAACGCTGTAGATAAGTTCTTCTATTGAGCCCAGTTAGAGGGCATTGTGTTCAGCACGATACTTCCCAAAGCTCAGACTGGGCTTGAAAATTAGTTGCCGATGTTGTTCAGACACTTTTACAGAAAATGCTTAGCTTTCTCTTTTTACCAGTCTCATGGATTATGACTTCCCACTTTGGTGATGGATCAGAGTCTGACCAAAACTGATAAAGAAGTTTCTGTTCTGTATGTTTTTTGTTCAGTATAAAGGCTTTTTAGGCTTGCTCTTTTGTGCTGTAGTAGTGTGGAGCTTTTTAACCATATTATGTTTGTTAATCCAAGGGAGTCGTATGTTTGGCTTTGATAATTCAGTATTTTTTAAAAATGAAGAAATGTCTGTGTTCTTAAAACCAGGAAGTTCCAAATTTACACCTCAGAAGAAACATGCATATTGGCAAATATCAGTTTTGCCAAAGGAAAGATTAAATACCATAATATGCAACATCCAGGTAATTTGATAATCTCATTTAACCAATATTGAAAATTCAAATCAATATTTTATGCGGATAGCATTTTTCTTAAAGCATGTGTTACTGTGTGCTCTTGCAAGAGAACGCCCCCCGTGTCCCTTAGCAGGGGGGGCCGGGTTGTGCCCGCCTGCCCAGAACAGGGATCTGGGCAGGGGAGGGGCGAGGGCCCCTCGCCCCTCCCCTGCTTTGTAAGGCACGACCCTGTGACCCAATGGGGAGGGAGAAGTGCACCTCGAGGGCGGTAACTAGGCAGGTACGTATACCTATTTCAGCCAGGTGCCACCTCCTCTCTCCCCATTGCTACTGGGCCTCTTGAGGAGCTTTTCTCCCGTACACGCCTTCTTCCTACCTTTTGGCGGTGAGTACAAACGATCTTCAACACCGTTCCAGTATGCGTCCAAGGGGAGGGGGGAGAGGGGGCGCAGCTATCACTGATGTTTCCATTCCATTCCATTTTTAATTTATATCCCGCACTCTCCCATAATAGATGGCTTGAGGCGGCTAACAGCATAAACAAAATACATCATAAACAAAACACAGTGCAACAATGCACGAAAACTATATCAAAAAGCAATCAATAATAATACAAAAAACCCTACATTTAATTTATAATTCTAACAAACCCCAACACCGAATACAACAGTTTCAATACATATCATCCCCCCTTCTCCCTCATTAATTACCAACCTAACCAACCTCCGTCCTCAGCTACTTTCTGTCCCCTCCTTGCTGCCACCAGGGAGAAGTCCTCTCCCCACCCTCCTGCTCTCACCAGGAGGGAGGTCCTTTCACGAACTACATATATATATTCCCCCTCCCACCAAATACTAATGACCCCAGCCGTCTGCCCCAGCTGAAGGGCCCAGCCAAAGGGCACGCCCCTTTACATGTGCCTCCAGCACGGCCGTTGCCCACTCCCCGCATTTGTGGGAGCAACCCGGAAGCCGGCCTCTCCAAGCCCCGCCCCCTCCCTAAAAGCGGAGGACCCAACAGCCTGTCCCGGGCACCAGCTGAAGTAGATCTTCCCCTGCCACTTTGATGGGTACGCTGACCCTCAATACCTGCAGAGTGTCCTTGATCCAAGTCGGGGGGGGGGGGACGACGACTGGTGGTGCAAGCCCCCAATGGTAACCCTCGTGAAGGGGGGGTCAGGCAAAAGGTACCCTCAGTCCCTATCTAGAAGAGGGAAAACGGATGGAGGGTGCTCTCATCCACAGTCTTGGGGGGGGGGAGCTGTTCCCAACAAACCCCCACATTCATCCTCTACCCCCACCTCAGCATGTCACCTCCATCACAGATAGCCCCGGCGCTGCTGTTCCTTCTACCTCCACCTCTGCTGCCAGCCAGAATCCCACCTCGGGTGTGCCTAGGGGGTCCCACTGTTGCTTCTGCCACATTGGTGGGGGGGGGGAAAGCTCCAGGCCCAGCACCTGAGCACCGCCGCTGGTTAACTGTGGTGGCGTTTTTGATCCCTGGGGGGGAGGGAGGGAGGGGGGTGCAGAACCTGGCCTAGCAATGGAGTACCACGACTGCCCTACTTGCGGCGGCACTTTTTGATTTGGGGGGCCCAGCACCGGACCCAGCAATGGCACATCTGCTTTCTGGGGGGGGAGGGATCCCCCCAGGCCCAGCACTCGCAGGGGGCCCCAGGCCCCGCGCCACCCCAGGTCCTGTGCCGGACCGCCGCTGCCTGTTTCAGCGCGGCAGCGTATTGGATTTCTCGTGGGGGGGGGAGCCAAGCCCCAGGCCTGGTGTTGGAGCGCCGCTGCAGGCTTAAGCGGCGGGGCGTTGTATTACCTGGGGGTGGGAGGGCCCGGACCCTGTGCTGGAAGGCCGCTGCTGGGTTCAGCATGGTGGCATGGTGGTTTACTCTCGGGGGGAGGGGCCAATCCCCAGGCCCTTGTGCTGAGCGCCACCGGCGGCTTCAGTGCAGCGGCGGGTTTGATTCCTCGGGCGGGGGGGAAAGGCCAATCCCCAGGCCCCTGTATTCTTCAGAGGGGCTGTGGCCAGCACCAGAGCATGCCGGTCCCTTGAGGGAGCCGCCGCTGGGTTGAGCGCGGTGGCACTTGCTTTCCTGTGGGGGCTTTTGCTTCCTGTGGTAGGGGTCCACCTTCTGAGCGCCACCGCAGGCTTATGGGTGGCGGTGCTGTTGCAATAGCGAAGGAGGGGGAACACTTCGCCTCCCATGCCCCCTGTTCCCCTTCACTGTTACTGGCAGGGGTTATTTAACTGATTGAAGGGGCCAAGTGTCGCCCACGTCCACTCTCACGTTGCAGGGGCCAATGGTTTATCTAGCCCGGCATACTGGCTCCGACAAGGGGCAATTGCAGGGGTTTGTGAGGTAGCACCCAGCGGGTACATGATAGGTGCTGCGGTGATACTTCTCCTGTGGGGATGGGGGATCCATTGACGATGCCTGTCTAATCGAACTTTTCCTTTTATTTTCTGAAGCGCAGGTCCAGTGGCTAATACACAGTCCAGTCACGGTGGCAGGGGTGGTCAAACTCGGCAGATCCCACAGGCCCCATCTTCTAACGCAAGGAGGGGTCGTGCCCAGTCGGGGGCCGCAACCACTCCTGCTCCGGTGGAGGACCAGGACAGTGCTCTCAGGTTCTCAATGCGCGATGTGACTAGGATTATAGCCACTGTGCTGGGGACTGTGCATGCAGGGCAGATCGCCGAGGTGGCGTCAGTTCCCCCGCTGCCTAAATGCTCACGGGTTCAGGGGCAAGGAGGGCGTGCATTGGGCACCAGGCAAGCGGGGACCAAGGCTGAATCACCGGTTGATGAGGTCAATTCCAGTGCAGGGGGGTTGCGGTCGGCTACATTTGACACACCTGGATTGCATGGCATACAGCCGACACCCACAATGCAAGGTGAGGGGTCCACGGGTCACACAGTTACCAGTATTGGTGGGCCCGGGGGTTGGGGGCCAAATCCCTGGTACTAGCACTACCACTAGCCCCAGTTCGGGGCCGGATGGCCAGGCTCCTCAGTGGTATTGGGAAAATCTGCGACGTTGGCTCTGGATGCCTCCAGTGCAATCCCTGTCTGGGACACAGCTGGGTCTGGCTTAGAGACACAGCCTGGCTATGGCTGGCCGGGTTTATCCCTGGACTTACATGCATACGCTGTCCCAATTTCCTTGCCGGGGGATCACCTGGACCAGGCTACAAAGGAAAAGATTTGGAAAGGGGAGTTTATAGACATGTTTATGTTACCCCATGGGGAGGAGCTGGGTGAGGAAAACTCAGTAAACGAGAAAGGGGACAAGGGTAGGCGTAAGAGGCCCCTGGTCCCGAAAACATGGGAGAAATGGGCCTCCTGTTTTTACATTTACATGGGTGTGGTGGCTTATAGGTTCCAGGCCTGGCAGTTAATCCAATATGCTGCGATTATACAAAAGGCATATACCAATTTTGGAGAGATGGCCTGACTGGAATACAACAAGATGTTTCGGTGCAAGGCTGCATCCAATCCTCTTGGGCTAGAATGTCCTGGGGCTGCGCAGTGCATGGGGGCTCACGGGCGAGATGAAGGATGACATCTCCCATTTGGTAGCCAAGTGGCCTCAGTCCTCCGTATGGTAGTCTGATCTGCTGGAACGCCGAGCTTGGCATTACGCTGTCAAGCCAGCCAAGATCGAGCGAGCAAAGCACAAGATCAATAGGGCAATCTGGGTATTCATTGAGAGCTTGGGTGGTCAAGTAGTGAATCACCAGCACATTGGTTGCCGTGGCCCGGGACTATTTCTGCAGGACGGGGTGCATTTGTCCAAATGGGGAAATGCACTGTGGCTTGCAGATTTGAGGAATGCTTTACAGCAGTATTTAGGGATACCTGTGTGGGGTAAAAGGGGTGAGTGAAGTTCCTCCCCCTTTTCATGGTGGTTAGCATTTTAGGAACCATGCTGTGGTGAGGCCCTCTATGGGCTAAGGGTGTGTGTGTGTGCGGATGCACCCCATCACCACTAGGGGAGCGTGTGTGTGTGTTACGGGCGGGGACCCCAGTCCAGGCTCGCAACGGCTGGTAGGGGACTTCACCCCGCCCTGACCCAAGGGGAGGGTGAATTCGAAGGGTCGAATCATCCGGGCAGGTGGGCGAGGATTAGATCTGCCCACCTGCTTGCTTTGTATGGCATGGTTCCTCTCCGCTATACACACAGGTTCAGGATGGTTTGTAAGGTTTTGTTCACTGTTATTGTGTATACTATGTAATAAGGTTGTGGCCAGTGCCTTTGATATCCCAAAACGGGTTGGCGTCTGTTCTTGTGGGTAGTGCGGGTACAAACCCCTTAAACACTAAACTCCACAAAGATTGACATTCCATAAAGACTTCATGCTACCAGTTAAATAATTGCTGTGTAATGCTTTTACTTGTAAGTGTGATGACTCATTCATTGAGAGTTGTGTTTACTTGTATTATGTCTTTGTATTTTGGAGAGTAACAATGCTCTGTAATTTCTTTGCTACTTATCTGTCAAGTAGAGTACTAGCATGTGCCAACTCACGTATACTACGTAAGTCTGAAAACCGGTGTGCTCATGATCCAAATCTGTCTTGCTTATCAAGATTGTGATAAAACTTAAACCTGTTATTTGTAAAAGGCATTTCTGAATGCAAAATTACGCACAAACCTGCTAAATTGGTGTGTTGATAGGTTGCTTTAGTGAACACGTATAGCTTTTTTAAAATAGTAAAGCAAGTTCACTTGTAATCACCAGGCTAATAATAATTTTTATAATGGAAACATTAAAAATTCTATCACAGGAAATGTACATTTGTTTCTCAGTGAAGCTTTTGGCATTGGCATAAGCTTTCATGCTTTCTTCCAATTTGTTTGTTTGAATGGCTTTTGTTCTTTAAATTTTTAGTTGAATACTGTTGTAGCTAGTGGCAGCTGGTGGGTTTGGAGGCTGGTGGGGCAATGGATAGGTTCAGCCGGTGGGCCTAGGGGCAGAGCCAGGGCAACAGTAGGCCAGTGGCCTGGCATAACCCAGCAGCAAGGAGTTCCCAGGGTTAACATTGGATGGACATTACATTACTTAACGCTGGGAATGCTGCTGCTGTAAAGCACTGCCACCGGGGGATAGAGAGCCCTCTTATTGGGGTCCCGTACACTCTCTTTCCCACCGGGTCCAATTAACCATAGTGGGTTAAAAAAATAGATCACGTTGCCATCGCCTACCTTTATACTGAATCCTCGATTTTCATGACATGCTTGGCTACCTGTAGTCTTCTGAAGATGTAGGCTTTGGGACAAGCCTTCCTTCTGGCTTGGAGAACCTGGAGGACTGAGTTAGCTCCCTGTCCAGCGACAAGCCAAATCAGAAGATAATGAAAGGTTAGAGAAGGACAGGACAGAGGAGAAGTAGGAAGGAAAAGGTTTGGTTTTGGAGCACGAGAAGAGGAAGGGGAAGAGATGGGTTCAGTGGGGGACAGGGGGAAAAGGGTTTCCTTGTTGTCTGCAGCCTTCTCTTCTGCCGTGCTCCTACCTACTTTCTCCTCTGTTCACAAGGAAAGCAAGGCGAGGTGTGGAATCATGCCAGATTTTAGACAAACTGGAAAGAAAAAAGAAGCAAATTACTTTAGATGTTTGCATTTTGAATGACATTTTGATTTTGTGGACCTCTCCCCCAAAGAGGAGGTCCAAGACCCTCCCAATCCCCATGCCATCACTTACCATTATCCGAAATCCTCTTCATTTTCATGCTCTCCTAGGCTGCCTGTAGTTTTCTAGGGTAGGCTCCCAGTCCCCAGACAGCCAAACGCCTGTCCAAGCAAACAGGTCCTTTTTTAAAAGTCTGGCCAGTTGCAGGGCTGCACTGCAAGCAAACCAGGCCCATCCAGACCAGCATCCCTAGTAGCTACACCCTATCCCTGAAAGCCAACTCCTGTCCAAGCAAACAGACCCTTTAAAAAAAGTTTTTCCAGTTTCAGGACTACGTTGCCACCAAACCAGGCCCATCTAGACCAGCATCCCTAGTAGCTACACCCTATCCCCGACAGCCAAATGCCTGTCCAAGCACACAGGCCTTTTAAAAAAAAAGCCTGGCCAGTTGCAGGGCTGCACTGCAAGCAAACCAGGCCAATCCAGACCAGCATCCCTAGTAGCTACACCCTATCCCCGAAAGCCAACGCCTGTCCAAGCAAACAGACCCTTTTAAAAAAGTTTTGCCAGTTTCAGGACTGCATTGCCACCAAACCAGGCCCATCCAGACCAGCATTCCTAGTAGCTACACCCTATCCCTGGCAGCCAAATGCCTGTCCAAGCACACGGGCCTTTTAAAAAAAAGTTTGGCCAGTTTCAAGGCTGCATTACAAGCAAACCAGGTCCATCCAGACCAGCATCCCTAGTAGCTACACGCTATCCCCGGCAGCCAAATGCCTGTCGAAGCACACAGACCTTTGAAAAAAAAAATTGGCCAGTTGCATGCCTGTATAGCAACCAAACGCGCAGGGCTGAATAAACCAAATTCAAACTATGCATTTCTGTTTCTCCACAAAATCGGCAAGCAAGATTCTCAAAAGCACAGTCACAGGCTGAGAGGCAAGAAACTACTTTCCAGCAGGGGGCAGTAGTGAAACAGCAAAGGAACCATTTAAAACAAGAGTAGTCATTACCAGTGGATTCACAAAATGGCCTCTTTACTCATGCTTGGGAGGAGAAGGAAAGCAGCAGTGTATCATGCAAGCACAGAGCAAGCAAAACAAACCAGAAATCCTTAGGCCATTGACCTAACAGTATTATGTGAAGTCCTTAGCACTGCACATCACGAAAACAGCAGCATGGAGTTCCACTTGTCTCAAAACAGAAAACATGCTACACACAGTTCTGTTGCAATGTAAAAGGTGTCTGAGCTGCTACAACAAACCTTTCTGCAAGGACTACTAATTAGTGAACCAACCTGTGGCATGGCCTTCTCGCAGACAAGTTTGCAACATCCCATGCCCAGACTTCAAAAGGGAAGGCCAGGGCCATTTTCAAATGCAGAAAACATTCCAGCAAAGATCGGAAACCTTTTCCATCAAAGCCCCTAGATTCCCCCCACCCAACACAAAGGTGGCTTTTAAATAAGGTGCTTAGAAGCGCCTCCTGAGCTCCGCGTTCAGAGGAAAGCCGCACAGGGAGTGTTTACATGCTCCCCGCGCTGCCGGAAGTGACCTTCACCCTGTTGTCGGCAGCAGTGGTGGCAGCTGAAAACGCGGGGCTTCGAAGAGGTGTGTTCTGAAAGCCTCACTTTTCAGGCTTTCAGAACGTGCCTCTTCGAACCCCTGCATCTCCAGCCGTCGCCACTGCCGACAACGGGGAGCACGTCACTTCCGGCAGCGTGGGGAGCATGTAAACACTCCCTGTGCGGCTTTCCTCTGAACGCCGGGCTCAGGGAGGCACGTCTAAGCACCTTATTTAAAAGCGGCCAGAGACAGCAGACGGTTTAGACTGGAAAACAGCAAAGAAAGGGAACACCACTGACTTCAACAAACCATTTTGTGGGGGCTGCAGCACCACAAAATTACCACTGTCTTTTTTGCACATGCTTTTGGCTTCCGAGAGCAGAGGAGGGAAACCAGCAGTACATCCCTTGCAGCATGCGTTGCATCTAGCACAGATCATACCAAGCTAGAGACCAAATATTCAGCTGCTCACCTCAGAACATCTACTTGATATTCTAGGTTAGCAGCTCAATATTTGGCTTCAGCCAATCCTTAGACACAAGACACATCAATCTTAATTAGGAAAATACAATAGTGGTTTCCAAGTAGTATCTATCTCTGCAACAATAGCCTTTACTTTATTAAAGGTTATTGCAGTGCAGAGATACTACTAGTAGTGTGAACATAGGATATTTTTAGCACTTGGAAACCACTATTGCATTACCTAATGGAAATGGCTGAAAAGCTACTTCTGCTACTACTAGTAGCAGAAGTAGTTGTGGTTTTTAAGTCTATTCCTTCAAGTTAGAGTACACCACATAGAGTACACCGCCTACACCACACAGCAGCAAGTTCAACTTCACTCAATTAAAAATTAAGAATTAATTTCTTGAGGCAGCTGGCAGCACAATCATATTTATTTATTTATTTATTTCAATTTTCTCCCACACCCTCCTGCTCACAGAGCAGCTCAGGGTGGCTTACAACACACACAATCAACAATTACAATTCATAATTAAAACATACTATTACTCACAATTTAAAATTTTAATTTAAAATATTCTAAAAATACCAAAAATATACTAAAAGGGCAGAATCGATCTGTATGTAGTAACCATATGTGATATCATCCCATAATAATCACTATTTATTATAACGTCCCCCCTCCTCCCAAGACAAGTTCCCCCCCTCCCACCCCCAAAGTCAAGGCCAAGCCCCAGTCGGGTCCCCAATGTACTCACCCAGCAGGCCTGAGCCCAGACAGGGCAGGCTGAGCTCGGCAGCGTCTCCTCACCACTGGCGGACAGGAAGCTGGGCTTGATGATGGACCCTTGGTCTGACTTCTAACTTGCTTCCTTAAGATGATGATGATGATTAATAAAATATCTATAAATAAATATAATCTAACAGTGATCCTGAATGAAAATGATTGACCACCAGCTGGCTGGCCAACTGCTATCTCTTTCTCTCTCTCAAGAACTGAAAGAGAGATAAAATGGTGCCTGGTGGAGTCACCTTTTATATATGCTCTGGTTTCTGCAGCAGGCGGCCCCCACCCTCACACCACACGAGAGAGAAAAAGCCCACTCTCAGTGACACTAAATAAAAGGTACACAAAAAAACACAAGCACTCCCCCCTCCAAGTTGCTGTTCCGCTGTCCAATAGCACACACACACATCACAACAGTTGCATGTACGCACATGTGTACGCACACACCCATTGCTCCCCCTCCTGCCCCTTCTCCTGCTCACAGGGCGCCAAGGGCTACAGCCCATATAACATTACTGTGCTGCCGGTTGCCTCTCCATAGAGCTCCATGAAAGACTGCCCCAAGGGATCCTGGCAACTTGTTGCTCTTGCCTATGAACATGCGTTAGACGGCACTCCCTGGCCACCCAATGTGCCTTCTGCAAAGTTTTGACTCTTACAGGTCTCCACTACTCTCTGAGTCTGACTCCTTCCTCCTTCAGTGAGAGCCTCTGGCTCTCCAAGTCCCTTCCCGGGCAGCTCCCTGGAAGTTCTGAACACCCCCCCCCCCCCCCAGTTTGCACATGGACAGAGCCTAGGAGCTCGCTCGTGCATGCACTCTGCTCCAAACAGGAAGTTCAGAGCACCAGAGTGGCTTGAAACAGCTGTGCCGGCCTCTGAACGCGTGGCCAGCACTGGGGACAGGAAGGATTAAAGGTAAGTGGTACTGGTACCTACCTTACTGGGTTCATGGGGGGCCAGGAGGGGCATTGCCCCATCTTTCCTAGGGATGGCACCACACCTGATTGTAGCTGTTTATCTTCAGGGTTGTAAAAACCAGGATGCCATTGACAAGTAAGATTTGCAAGCTAGTGAGTGGTAAGTCCACAACTTTTCTTCATTCCCAATATGTAATGTAATGTAATAATTCTTTGTCACAACCACTCGGTTGGTGCAAAATACAATAAAAATAAGTAATAACAATATAATAATGGTAATGTAATATAATAAAACAATCAGCAATGCAAAGGGGTAAATCAATAAGTAATACTGCCACAACCAATCCACATACATTTAAAAAGGTTTACATAAATTGTAACGATTCCCAATATGGCAGCCTTGCAGTGCTCACAACAGAAGCTCATGCTGCAAACTGGTAGGAAGGCTCCCCAGCTCCAGCAAAGCCCCCAAGCTCACTTCACAGTGTGAGACTCAGCTGCAGGCAGTATCTGCTCACTCTCTGGGAGCTGCTAAGTGTGCTTCAGGCCCAGAACCTGGAGCATGTGCAAAATAGCTCCCCGTGGAGGGGAAAGAGCCCCTCTTTTTCTGTCCTCTCTATTACCATCAGCTCTATCCCTCTGCCCACAGCAGTGTGGCAGGAGTGGGGTTCTTCTACCCTCTACTCCTACCTTGCCATTTGGAAAGTTGATTTTTTTTTGGGCAACATATGTGACAGTGCCGGGCAGAGCACCACCGTCGCAAACTAATCCAGACCGGGAAAGTGCTTGCTTCCTGGTCAGGATCGGGTCTGGCCGCAGAACTAAAGTTCACTTGGCCGGGCCCAAGGGGTGGTGGTGCAGGGAGCTGCACGTGATGTATCCAGTGGCCTTCTCCACATGGCGCCTATGGTGTCCAATGAGAGACCACTCTGAGCCAGGAACAGCAGGCTATTGCACATGATAGCCCACTTTGGCCTGGTCATGCGAGCCTTCTCTTGGCCGTGTTGGTGGCTAGCCCAGCTGTGACCCCAGAGACCTTGTGACCCTGGAGATAGCTGGGAGAGCTGGGGCCAACATCTGGATGGCCCCCAACGAATGTGATGGTGTTGCGCGGTCCAAGTGGGCCTAAGCAGGCCACCGTCATGTTTAACACCCTATATTTGGGAATCAGACAAAACAAACTTGCAACTGAGAACGCTTTGAATGAGGAAACTATTTTCTTTGTTCGATGTGTACATACCATTGCAGATACTGCTTTAAGTAATAGCTCCGTCCATCTCAATCCATGTTTTCCTTCAAGTGATCCTGTGTTAAAATTTGTAGTGCTCCATTGTTTCCGATTATCCTTATAGAGCTTTCATTGTCTCCATGGGAGTTAACACACGTGAACTGAGAGCATGTTCAGGCCCATAATCCTGTATTTGACCTCATAATCAATTCTCATGGAAATGATTGTTACAAATTCAGGATTAAGCAGAAGGGGAAGAACTCTTGTCCAATAGAAGTATTTTATAAGCATAAAAAATGGCAGAGAGAAGTGTATCGAGAACACTTGATGATATTTATATTTGTTGGGTACTCCAATAAAATCTTCTGTGAAAGTCTCTTTATGAAGAAAAAGGGATGAATAAATGTGTTCAAAATTTCTCTAACTGCATATTTAGATAGCCTGATTTGGAAAATAATTATGAACCACGATCCAGCTAGTTAGCTGCGCAGGGGAAAGCTGCGCTGGTGGATGGCACTGGGGCGCCAGTGACCACAGCGCAAGATCCAGCTCCAGGCCCTGTGCCATGCAGGGGGCAGATGGAGGAGGTGGGGGTAACGACACCAAACAGCAGGAAGGGGAGCAGGTCAGGGTGCCTTATTTTTTGTTTGTTTATTTTATTTATTTATTATAAAATTTGTATGCCACCACCTCCTGCTAAAAGCATCTTGGGGTGGTTAACAACATATTAAAACAAATGAAAAAACAACAATAATACAATTAAAAAACCCACAATAAAACAAATTACTCCCCACCCAGCCCGTCCCCCTTGGCAAAGGCACAGCGGAACAGCCAGGTCTTACATTGTCTACAGAAAGAGCAGAGGTCAGTGGTCAGGCAGACCTGTGGCGGGAGGGAGTTCCACAGCTGCGGCGTGGCCACAGAGAACACCCTCCACAAGGTCGGCACCCGAGAAACCCGGGGGACCTCGAGGAGGGCGCCCCCCGGCTGACTGCAGGGACCAATCCAGGATCCGGCGGGTGAGGCAGTCCTGCAGATAGGCTGGGCCCAGGCCATTTAAGACTTTAAAGGTCAACATCAACATCTTGAATTGGGCCCGGAAGACTATCGGGAGCCAGTGCAGAGAGCGAAGCACTGGTGTAACGTGCTCGCGTCGGTCTGTCCCCATTAGGAGACGAGCCGTTGTGTTCTACACCAGCTGCAGTCTCCGAACCAGCACCAAGGGTAGCTCCACGTAGAGTGCATTACAGTATCATCAGTATTCTGCAGTATTTAATTGTACCATGCCTAAAGGTCACAGTCCTATTTATTTATTTATTTAGATTTTTACCCTCACCCTATCCCCTGAAGCTCAGGGTGGCTCACATAATAGAAAAATACAAACTAAAACCCCATAAATACCCCTCTTCCCACCCCTGATGTACCTCCTGCCCATTTAATGTCTGGCCAAATAGGTAAGTCTTATACTGCCTCCAGAAGATGCTCAAACTAGGCTAGGCAAACCTCTAAGGGAAGGGAGTTACAAAGTTGTTCGCCTTTCAACGTGCCTGGGATGTATGGACATAGGCCAGTGATGAAACTTGCAAGAGGGTGCTCTCTGCTGTTCTTGGAGGCTGCAGAGGGACATAAGGAGGAAGGCGGTCTTTAGATATGTAGAGCCCAGGTATTAGTGTGTGCTTGGTTATTATAAATATCAACTTTAATCTAGTTGACTTAAAGGTTTCATTTAAGCCTTCTTGGCCACCACAAGCTGCATTGCTTCACTGCAATTTGCTGGTAGGCCACATTGTACAAGAATAGGGCTGACCTTAGAATTTCCAGGGCTCAGGGTGAAGACCAAATGTGGGGCCCCAAGTGGCCCCTCCCCCTTTGGGGGCCTATACGCAGGCGTAGGGTCCTAAATGTGGCCATGTTTGGGGCCCTTCTGTGAGGGAGTGGGGCCCTCGCACCCTGCCCTGGTGACGATAGGGGCCACTGTGGGGCCTCCAGAAAGAGCGGAGCCTAGGGTGATCCTGTAATACGGCCTGCATTGTGCAAAAATCTTCCATCGTGAATCTAGTGCAATTTCTGTGTGCAGGCGTAGTCCAATTTAACAACACGCTGTAAGTTAAACATGCAGAGTTTGGAACTGTTATTACACGATGTCGTTTTGGACATTTATTTTGAAAATACTCATTGTTAAATAAAATCAGATTTTAAAGCTGCAGGCTGGATGGAAGTCTACCATGGGTGGATTTTGCTTCTCGGCCCCCAGTTGGACAGCCTTGATTTAATACATCCAGTCTTTTCCTAGTGGAAGCTTGTGAGCCATCCTTTGGACAGTGTCTACTACTATTGTCATGAACAGCCAATGAACAGTATGAGCCCTTCTGTTTTGGTGAGCCAGAAAACTATGGCTCAGAGCTGAAAACCTTTTGATGCAGTATTGAAAGCAATGCTCTTGTGCTGAATGCTGGCAAATGCATTTATGTCATATTCTTATTTTTAAATATCACGTATCAGTAACTTGCTTATTAAATAGTAATCTTTGCCAATGACCGAACACTAGTATACTACTTAACAGAGCCACCAATTTTCTTGCTGCTTGTGTTTATAATCTCTGTAGCCTGTCTGTCTCAACCTAAGCAACTTTTTTCACAACTTCCATTACCAAACAAGAAATTGGTTTGGTGGATCATGTGATCAATGATATAATGGTCAAACATTTAAACATCAAGATTAGAAGAGGTTTTCAGAAACCTCCACCCTGACAGTGGCTCTATACGTAGCTTTCAACTGTCCTGCATTGTAAAGGACATTGCAGATCTGGCAGGGATTTTGCGAAGTGTCCCTTAGCACTGGATCGGTACTGCAAAATTCTGCATTGCTTGATGCAAGCGATATTCTCTCTTGCTGCCATAGCCTAGAGTACATGGCAGACTGTTATGCCAGGGGCTCCGACTTCTAGTGACAAAGTATAGTGCTATTATTGTTGTGGCAACCTTAAAAATTACTGGCTACTTACTGGGCAATATACAGAGTCCTCCTCCTAGTTACTTTATTAAAAGCAGCAGTCAGCACTTCCTCTTGTAGCTCTAGCTCCTGTAAGAGTGTAAACTTGTGATTTTTAAAAAAATTATTATTACTTTATTTATATAGCATCAGCAGTGTGACTAACAGTGAACAGTCAAGATTAGGGACAGGTCCCTGCCCCAAAGTGTTTACAATTTAGGATGGAGGGGAGAAAAGGGGAAGGGGAGCATAGGAAGAGACAGGGATTCATGAAACAAAAATTACAGGTTGGCTTAGTTACAAGGGGAGGAGAGAGATTCTGAAGGATAAGACAATCTAGGGAGATGTATCGGTGAGGAGTTAGAAAAAAGCCTGATGGAAGAGGTAGGTTTTCAGGAGAGATTTGAAGGCTGGGAGGGAGGAGCAGGGCATGTGTGTTGAGGGAGGGAGAGTTCCAGGAAGAGGAGGCAGCTTGGGGAAATGGTTGAAGATGAGTTAGGGAGCACAAGACGTTGGAGTGAATGATGGGAATGGCAGAGGAGCAGCAAAGGTCCGGGACAGTGGGGAGACCTAGTGGGAAATGAAGGCAGAAAGCTAGGAGGGAGCAAGGCCATGAATACCTTTAAAGGTGAGGACAAGGAGTTTATGCTGGTTGTGAAGAGTGAAAGGGAGCAAAGGAGAGGTTGAACATAATCAAAGTTGCAGCACCTCAATGTTCAACTTATTTGCTGTTGTTATCCCTAGTCAAGTCTGTTGTAAACTGTACATTTTTTGTTGCTTTTTAAAAGTCTTTACGTTTCATACAAATGTCTGAAGTGATGTTTGAATTTGTTGTATAGGGAAGTAATGTGAATATACGCACAATAACAAGTTTCATCTGTATTTTGATAATTGCATTAGACCCACAGTTGATCATTTGAATTGTTTCTCCCTAGTTTTTAAGTTGATTTCTTGTCTAGAATCTGCCACTTGCTTTTCCTTGGCCCTCTTTAAAATTTCTTTTAAATGCATATCTATGAAATTATATAATGTTGTTAGTACCTTAACACAGTACTCCCAGCCCCAGTTTTCTAGTATAGTTAACTTAATTCGCTCCCTTCTTTCATTAAATTTATCTTAATACAGTATATCATTTGTACTGGCTTCCAATAGCCTTCTGAGCACAATTCAAGGTGCTGTTTTTTGACCTATAAAGCCCTAAACGGCCTGGGCCCTACATACCTTAATAATAATAATAAGGCCTGCCTTCCTCCTTATATCCCTCTGTGGTCTGTAAGATCAGTCAAGAGTGTTCTCTTAAAAGTTCCACCATTGGTCCATGTCCATATGACCCGGGCATGCAAAGAGCACCTCAGTGGCTGCTCCATGACTCTGGAACTCGCTTCCCTTGAAGGTTTGCCTAAGCTCTAGTCTGGGCAACTTCTGGAGGCAGTGCAAAACCTATTTATTTGCCCAGGAATTTAACAGTCAGGAGTAGATCCTGGGGAGGGGTGGAATGAGGGGATTATTTTAAATGTTATGTTTTTATGATGTTAGCTGCCCTGAGCCTTCAGGGATAGGGTGGGATAGAAATAAAAATAAATAAATCAATAATTTGTATGAACTTGTATTGTTTTTCTTTTTTGATTACATGTCCTGTAATCCACTTGTCTGATAAATTCAGTTTTTATAAAAATCTCACTTTACCAGGAAACCCAATTTTTTATTCCAGGAGTAAAAGGCATATTGTTTTTGATTTGTGATATTATTGGTAGTTGATTTAGTTGTTTAGCTTGAACATCTTATATATTCCCTATGATACCCATTCAGATAATTGTCTAACCTGAGCTGCCCTAAAGTCTCTCTCACCATCTGGCATCCTTTTCCCATTGGTCATTCAGTCTGCTGTAATGTAATCTGCGTTTTTTATTTTCAGTACCACAAATTCAGAACTTTTAACATGCCTGAAACAGGGTCCTGTGTGTTCCGAAAGCTTGCATTCGCTCACCGACACAAGTTGGTCCAATAAAAGATATTGTCTGAACGACAATGTCTCTATCTCTTTATGTTTTGGATCAATGCAGCTATCATGTTCTCTAGAAATAATTGTTACATAATATGCAAAGTCGTATTGCGGTAATATGAAACTGACATTTAAAAAGAAAATTAAGGCAGCTGCATTTCCTCCTGCAGCTTCCTAGCTTGAATTTATGAATACTGTTATAAAGGCAGGGGTGTACTAGCTACTAGGTGGAAATAGGCTCTAGTGCACAAGCTGAAATGAGCCCCCTGCTGGGACACTCTACTGCAGTGTGCATATTCATTCTGCATACATGCCTCCCAGACTCATGGGCCCTTGTGTGGCTCACCTATTTATAGCTAGCTATGCCCCTGCTAACAGGTATCTTTATAAGGAATTAAGTGTTTGCGAGATCCTAATAGCCTTTTCTAAAACTCCTTCTGAAATATTTTTTTTTGTCTTCAAGGCAGAGTAATTGCTTGAAAAATAGGTGGCATCCTGAGTTTCATGATTAGTTTTGCTCAGTGACCCCCAATTGCATTTGTTAGTCAAAAGATATTTCTTCTAGCTGAAGATGCAACAAATATACCATGCAACCTGGAAGTTGCTCTGTTGGTTTTGGCTGCCATATATAATCAACAGTAATAAAGTGTAGCAGCATCGCAAACACAGACATAAAGTTGGAACTTGATGGATAATCCTGCTGACCCCCTTATCCAGAATAAAATCCCATTAGTTCTGCTGGAGCTATATTGTGACTGTTAAAGGAAAACCAGAGAGACAGTTTTTCCTCCACTCAGCAAAATAAGCAAATGAATCTCTGAACACATGCAGTAAAGTATATTCTGTGAACAAAAGAACAGTATTTGTATGTAGTCGTTTTTCTGATCATAGCTACATGATTAGTTCTCTGGTTTTATCCAGCAGATTTATGTACGTGGCTCTGGACTCAAATCAATAAGGTTCTTCTGAGTCTGATTTTCTACTAATAAAAAGAGGTTGTGGTGGGGACAGTATTATGCAGCCATCACTTGTTGAGACATTTAGACAGCCCATGTGGAATGTCAGGATTGCAGCTATCTTCTCATTTTGCTGCGCTCTTTAGTGGTGCAATGTAGCTGCTGCACTGTTGCTCCATAAGAGGATGAATAACCTTCTTTTATAAAGTTCGGTCCAGTTAGTATCACTTTTCTCTTTCTGAGATTTTCCAGTCTTCCCCAAAGCCCCAATATTAGTTTTTCTAGAGTAGTCTTAAATTCTCTCCCCTCCTCCCCCCCCCAACTCCTAAATGGCCTGGAAGCTCTCTCTCCTTTGTGCATTTATTACTAGTTTACTGTAGTCTCTTGAAATTAACCTTTGCTTTCACAAATGAAATTGTGTTTCTATTGTGTAGGGAATAGGGATGAAGACCTATTGATGTCATATGTTGCAAGTTGTATATATACTGCAGGGTGAGCAGGATGCAGTCTGGCATAAGTTCTGTTGAAGAGAAATAATGAATCAAGCGGTGTTGAGCCTCTAGTTTTATTTAGCCATGTACAGTCTGTTTGCATTTTCTAATGGGGATTGTGTGGACCATTTTAAGCTGCCTTAAATAAATATTTTCCAGTTTACAGTCACAGAGGAACCATCTTTTCTCCAGAAATCTCTTTGCTGCTAATTATAATTTCTTTTTACGAGACCCCCCTCCTGTTGGCAGTCAGGAAATTCCCACATTGTAACCCAGGAAAGGGTTTAATAATCAGAAGAAAAACATTTGATTGAAGGGGCAAAAATTATAGACATAAAATTGCAGTGGTTGCGGAGTTTTAAATTCCTCGGTGGAATGATTAGAATAATTTGGCTGCCAAATGAATCAAAGACTTAGACTCCTCTTTTGTCATTCATGTGGAGCTGGGCTATGATAGAATCCTTTTGTGAACAAGATTTACTGGATTAGACCACGTGAGGCGTTTATTCTCTATTCAGTTGAAATTATTTTTCAGTAACCACAGACTAAATAATGTATTTTGTCCTGAAACTGTTGGAAAAATACAGTGAAAGTGGTAGGTTCCCTTCCACTATATTACAATTTAATCTGCAGCTCTTTAATTGTGTTTGTGTGTGAACGCTGACAAGCCAAAATTTTCCTTTGTGTCTATACAAGTCCTATCAATTATAATATGGGATATACATGCACATCAAAAGTAGAATTTTGCCCCTTAATGAGGTTTGGCAAAAGAGTGGTTGTGTCCAACATTTGGGAAGTGAGAGGTTAATTCACAGGATTGAAAAGCAAAGCTTTTGTTCAAATTGTAGCCTGGAGTGCCATCAATATGAATGAAAAGTGAGATTTGATTCAAGGTGGGACAAAGAGGTGGTGGTAGTTTAGTGGCAAAGATTCTGGTGAGATCAGATTCCTCTATATAGCTCAAGGCAGCGGCTGAGGTAGCAATTTTGGAAGGCACTGAAACAGTGACTAGGATGCTCTGTTGGAACTGGTCTGAAGCAATATCAAAGACTGAATTTAAAAAATGGTATGTGAAAATTAACAGAGAGAGATTGGGAGTAGGGTGAGCATTTTGAGAGAGACTGTATTGGAAAAGCCTAGCAGCACAGAATTGTCCATTGCCAGTCCTCTTTAAAAACAACTGGTCTAACAAAGATTCTAGTGTGAAGAAATACAGGTGGCTAGTCCCTGTCTGCTGCGTGACCGTTCCCAATTTGGATAACCAGGAGCTTGTGATCTCAGGCAACCTGGGCCTGTTGCTGGTGTAAGGTTGGCCAATACATTTTATTTTATTTATTTATTTCTTAACATTTCTATGCCGCCCCCTCATGCCCACGGCATCTCGGGGCAGCTAACAATACAATAAAACAATGAAATACATTAAAACCAACATCAATGTTAAAATAATGTAACCCCCCCAACCCTACCCTCCAATTCCCCCAAATCCCCTACCTCACCCCACCAATCTCCCCCATTTACCCCTCCCTCCCCTCCAAAGGCCTGGACGAACAGCCAAGTCTTGCATGCCCACCAAAAGGCGAGCAGACCTGGGGCCAGGCGGGCTTCCTTCGGTAGGGAGTTCCACAACCGTGGCCCGATCACCGAGAACGCCCTCTCCATGGTGGCCCCCCGCCTTACACAGGGGACCTCCAGATGGGCGCCCCCAGTGGATCGGAGGGTTCGTCCTGAGTCACGGAATGCGAGGCGGTCCCCAAGATAAGAGGGGCCGATACCATATAGGGCTTTGTATACCAATACTAACACCTTGAACTTGGCTCGGTACGCTATAGGCAGCCAGTGCAGAGAACGGAGCACTGGTGTAATGTGCTCACGGCGACCCATCCCCGTAAGGAGACGGGCTGCCACATTCTGCACCAGCTGCAGCCTCCGAACCAATATCAAGGGAAGCCCCACGTAGAGCGTGTTGCAGTAGTCGAGCCTCGAGGTAATGAAGGCATGGTTGAGAGTGGCCAGGTCGGGTCTGGAGATGTACGGGCGCAGCCTCCGCACCAGATACAGCTGACGGAAGGCGGCTTTAGCCACCGCCTTCACCTGCCAATCCAGGTGCAGGTCCGCATCCAAAATCACCCCCAGACTCCGAACCTGCTGGGCAACCGGAGGGCAGACCCCCCCAATAGGGGGAGCCAACATCTCCTTCGTATTCCCCACTACCATCATCTCCGTCTTGTCTGGATTCAGCTTCAGTCTGCTCTGCCTCATCCAATCCGCCACGACCTCCAGACACTGGGAAAGTACCGAGATGGCAGAACCTGGGTCCGTTGAAAAAGAGAGGTACAGCTGCATGTCGTCAGCATACTGGTGACAATACACCCCGAACCGTCTCACGATCTCCCTCAGGGGCTGCATATACACATTAAATAACAGTGGAGACAGAATGGAACCCTGTGGAATGCCACAGGTCAAGGCCTGGGGGCTTGATGTTTCAGCTCCCAGCACCACCCACTTCTATCTGAGAGGAAAGAGTGGAACCATCCAAGAATGGTCCCGTCCAGGCCTCCCTGATCTCGCAGCCATCTCAACAGCAGCCCATGGTCCACGGTATCAAAAGCAGCCGAGAGATCTAGCAAACCAAAAATGTCGACCATCCTGCATCCATCTCCTGGCGGAGATCGTCCGCCAAAGCCACCAACGCCATCTCAGTACCATAGCCGGGGCAGAATCCAGATTGAAAAGGGTCAAGGAAACCGATGCTATTAAGATGCCGCTGGAGCTGCAGTGCCACCATCCGTTCAATAACCTTCCCTAAAAAGGGAAGGTTAGAGACAGGGCGGTAGCTGGTGAGCGCATCCACGTCTAAAGATGGCTTCTTCAGCAGGGGACGCATCTGTTATCCATGATTCTATCTTGGAATAGGCTGCTGACTGAGTTTGTGATGGAGACCTGGCTGGATGAGATGTCAGGGCTGATTTTGATTGACCTCATTCTGGCCGGGTACTTTGTCCAGCACCAGCCCAGGCTAGAGGAGCAGAGGAGGCATAGCCATTATATTTAAGGAAGGCTTGTCCATTCAGAGGTTTTTGGGATAGACCGAGTCCGGGCTACAGGGCCTCTACCTCACATTTGATTTAGCTAATAACAGACCGAGGTTGTGGCTGGGGACAGATTAGGGGTGCTGCTTGTGTACCATGTGCCCTGCTGCACTGCATCATCTCTGACTGATCTAGCCGCTTGGGTCTTGGATTTGGTCTTGCAGTCCCCCAAACCTGTTGTTTTGGGGGACTTCAACATCCATGCCAAGGCTGGATTGCTCAGAGTGGAGCAGGAATTCATGGCCGCCTATGGCAACCATGGGTCTGTCACAAGTGGTGGTTGGCCAGATGCATGAGGCAGGGTATACTCTGGACTTGGTGTTCTGCACCGACCCTGAGGCAGAGGGTCTGGTGTCGTCATCTGTTCACCTGTGGTCAGACCATTACCTCCTTCGGGCCTTCTTGACCATAGGGGCAGGGGACCCATTAAGATGGTCCACCTCCGGAGACTTATTGAACCAGTTGGTTTCCTGAGTGCTCTGGGGATGTGCCTTTTGACCTCAATGGCTGCTCCATTGATGACCCTGTGGCCTTCTGGCATGGTTGGCTGGTGGGGGCCATTGATCAGGTGGCTCCCAGATGTTGTTTATGGAGGATCTGTGGCGGATGAAGTGTGAGGGGAGGTGTTTAGAGTGATTGTGGCATTGTACTCATGTCCAAGACAATCGGTTGCAGCATAGAATGTTTTTGAGGATCTGTGCCATGGCTGCTCGAGCAGCAAAGAAGTGGTTTTTCGTTGCTCTTATAGCATCCACTTGGTCCCGTCCAGCAGAACTGTTCTGGCTGGCGAGGGGTCTGGTCAGTCCAGCCTCTCTCTGCCTGAAACTGAACTCGTCCAAGGTCCACTGCAACATGTTTTTAATGTACTTAGGGGATAAAATTGCTCGCACTGAGCATGAATTCGGCTCCCCCATTTTGGAAGCAGTAACAGAAGCAGGGGTTAGGAATGCCCTGTCTGGTCTGTGCTTATGGAATGACTTTCAATTTGTGACAGCCGCTGAAGCGGTGGATGTGCTGGGATCTGTTTGGGCCACAACTTGTGAATTAGATCCTTGCCCATCCTGGTTGGTGAAAGCCACCAGGGAGACCTTGGGGCTGGTGTTGGCAGGGATTATCAATGCCTCCCTTCAGGAGGGGAAGGTGCCAGACTGCCTCAAGAAGGCAGTGGTCCAGCCGCTCCTCAAGAAACCATCGCTTGATGTTGGTGCCCCAGCGATCTACTGCCCTGTCTCTAACCTTCACTTTTTAGGGAAGGTTATTGATTGGGTAGTGGCCCAGCAGTTGCAGGCACATCTGGACCGCACTGGTTTTCTTGATCCCATGTAGTCTGGCTTTTTCCTCTGGGTTATGGCATGGAGATCGTGCTTGTGGCTTTGGTCGATGACTTCCTCGTTGAGTTGGACCGGGATTGTATGACCCTATTGGTCGTACTTGATCTATCTGCGGCTTTCAATACCGTGAATCATGAGATGCTAGTGACTCACCTGCGGGACTTGGCTTGGGTGGACGGTACCGTCATATGGTGGTTTCGTTCCTACCTGGTGGATTGATCACAATGGGTGATACTAGGGGACTGTATATTGTCCCTTGAGCGTCTCCTGTGTGGGGTCTGGCAGGGTTTCATTCTGTCCCCTCTCTTATTCAATGTGTATATGAAACCATTGGGGGAGGTCATGTGCAGCTGCAGTTTGCTGTTACCAATATGTGGATGATACCCAGCTGTACTTACAATTTTCAGCTGACCCAGGCCCTGCGGTCTTTTTGCTGTCCCAGTGCCTGACTGCTGTGGGTGATTGGGTGAGGTCTAGTTGATTGTAGCTCAACCCCGACAAGACAGAAGTGATGCTAGTAGGTGGGGTTGGGGATCTGGGGGAGGGGGACCACTCCCTGTATTGGGGAGGTCCATCCTCCATTGGTTTCATCTGTGCAAGCCTGGGGGCGCTCCTGAATGTGCAGCTGCACCTGGATTTCCAGGTGTCAGCTGGGGCCAGGGGCGCCTTCCGTCAATTGCATCTGGTGAAGAGACTCCGCCCATATGTCTTGGGCTCTGATCTCGTCACCTCGTCACAAGGCTAGACTATTGTAAAGCACTCTACGTGGGGCTGCTCTTGGAGACAGTCCAGAAGCTGCAGTTAGTGTAAAATGCAGTGGTCCGCCTGCTTATGGGGGACAGGTCGCACGGAGCACATAAAACCTGTGCTCCAGGCATTGCACTGCATGCCTATTGTCTTCTGGGCCCAATTCAAAGTGCTAGTTTTAATTTATAAAGCCCTACATGACTTGGGCCCTGCTTACCTGAGGGACCGGCTCACTCCCTGGATCCCGGGGTGGTCTGTGCGGTCGTCCGGGGAGCACCCTAGTAGAGGTCCCGCATTATAGGCGGGTGCGTACAGATAGGCGAGCATTCTCAGCGGCTGCTCTGTCGCTGTGGAATGCCCTCCCGGCGGAGATCTGTCTCAGACTGAATATTCTCACCTTCTTCTGGCAATGTAAAACCTGGCTCTTCCATCAAACATTTGGCAAGGGGGTGGGATGGGTTAGGGTGGGAGAGCTATATTTATTTTCTTTGCCCAGAATTGATTTTATACTCTTTTATGATGTTTATTTGTATTATTATTGTTGTATTTTAATATTTTGTTGTTTTATTTATATGTTGGAAGCCGCCATGAGTCGCCGTTGAGTGAGGGGTGGGGCACCAAGTGAAAATAATAAATAAATAAATATGCATGCTGGTTTCTTATCTGCTGGTCACATGCAGGGTCACATGCAGAACTTCCATCGCCTTTTTTATTACGAAGGTCTTTTTTATTACAAATGTCTTCCAGCAGTCCCTATTTAGAAGGCATGGTCCCTCTTTGGGTGCTGCATCTTGCTGTCCCTCTTTCAGGGGTCAAAGTCCCTCTTTCAGAAGACACGCCAAAATACCAGTATTCAGGCCTCAGGCACCTCTTTTCTGGCTGCTTACCAGGAAAAGCACTTGAGAGAGTTGATGGCATGAGTGTGTCTGTTTCTATGCACTTGGAATATTGGGAGGTGGGGGTGTGTGGAGGTGGAGCTTATTATTTGCTGAGGTGGGCTTGTCCCTCTGGCCACTCAAAATATTGGGAGGTATACTAATTTGATATGCTGGAGTGGAACTGAGCAAAGCTAGAGGTTGGGAAGGATGATGCACTCCTTCCACGAAACAACCCATGTATCACACTACTTGTGAATGACATAGTCAGGTAACAATGGATTAAAAAAAATATAATAAACACTGATCGTGAGGAGGAAGCTTTCAGTGTGTGTTCTCTCCCTCTCTCTCTCTCAGATGTTTTGAGTTTTCACTGATTTATCCTGTTAACCTCTACACAGGTTGCAATTGACACAATCAAAACCAGTTTCTGCCAGACTTTCAGTGTGCTGACTTTACCTACTTAGTTTTAAGGTCTCACTTGTTGCAAGTTGGATAATTCAGTTTGTTCCAGACTATCTTTTCATTACTGGTTATTTGTAATGTTGACACTTTGTACCGGATTTCAAAACCCAGGCAATCAGTAAAATCTCCTGCTTACTTTGGATCAACGTTTATGTTAACAATCAAAAGCATCACACTGTGAGCAGCAGGATGTCAAATCAGATTGACCAGTGGTCTGATAGACCAATCTTAAACACTGCATACTGTGCAAAAAGGTGCGTGTGTAATGTGTGCAAAACCCATGTACAACTTGTATTCTGTCCAGGTGTAGAAAATGCAGCGACCATGTAACCTGCACGCAATCTCTGCAGCTGTTCACACGCAAGTTTACGATCTGGCCCTGTAATACAAGAAAGATTTTTTTATTTTTTTAAAAAAGGCACTGATCTTGGGCAAAATTGCCACGGAAGCGTTTTAAAATGTTATCTACTCAGAAATTATAGCTGAGTAGCATATCCAGAATCGGACAAAATCCAAGTATGGGAACACCCTCAAATTTGCATTTCAAAATGGTGGCTGTATGCTAATTTTCATTGAAGTCTAATTTCTCATTAAATTGTTGTTTTTAACTTTGTTAGCATCCCACTGGCCAGTAATTAGCTTTAATGGTCTAAGAAATAACCACTGTAACCCCAGGAAACTAATAATAAAACTAAGTTGTTTAAATAATAAAACTTCCAGGCAAAACCTATTCATCACAATCACAGTCTTCATACTCCACTGTCAGACCATTGTCGCATCCACTGACTTGGCAGTTATCACAAGCAGTTGAACAAGGCAATCCATTTTGTTTGCATCGACAGCACAATGTTAAACACCCTGTTATACATTTGCAGCTAATCATTTTCAGAAGTGATTTAGGAGCTGGTGCCGTATCAGGCATTTTTGACCAGTACAGCTGATCTTTTAGATACTAACTCCACTCTTCAGCATTGATGGAGTGTTGTATTGACTTCAACTCTAGGATTCGGAAGTATGTGCAAAGGCTGTGATATTTTGTGGCTGATATTGTTGGAGGCAAATGTTCAGGCGTAACAGAATGATTTTGAGCACACAACCTTCTCCACAAGCATTCGACAGTGAAGTTTGTCTAGGTGATCATTTGCATTGCTACTGTGCAGTAATAACATTGCCTTCTGCCCTACACGTTCAATTTCAGATTGTGTCCTATTATTTAAACAGAATACGGCTGATAACTCACGGAGTTTCCTGTTGCGTAATTTCTGGAAAGTGGTAGATTTTCCAGTGCCAAAAATTCGTGAGGTGGTGCCTGAGCCTCCAAAGGCATGCAGAAACAGAAGATAGTTCCATGTATCATCACCAAGCTGCTCTCAAATGCTATAAATGTGAAACATTGAAGAAACACAATTCTTTCATTTAATGTCACTGCGATAGTACAGCTTGAAATCACTTTGGTGGCTGTAATACAAAAGAAGAATTAGCAGGTCCGTATCCTCTCAATTGAGAGTAGATGTACGTGTTTTGGATGATGAAACTGCAGCTTTAGCAATATTGACATCTGCATCTCCATGAACATGTTGGACAATGCACCCCTGTCATGTTAGCTCCTGTGCTATGAGCAGAATATAACTCGACAGGAAGTAATCTTTTTGGCCTACAAAAGTCGTGTCAGGAGTGAAGTTTACAACAGGACTAGTGTGTGTGCTCTTGCGGTGCCTCTGAGTCGCATCTTTAGTCAATAGTGAGTTGACCTAACCATTAAAGATAATAATAATAATAATGGCTTTTTCATAATGTTTCAACTTTCAACATGAAGTTAGTATACAACTTTGCAATGTCTTCATAAGTATTGCCCTTACGCCATGAAATGCGATTAAGTAGTGTTCCTCCATCTAACACATACTGCTCAGTTGTCTGGGAATGTTCTAATTCTGCAGCTCCACATTTCATCTGAACCGTACCCCATAATAGCGTGTGCTAACTGGTTTATCGGCTGTGCGTAGCATGCTAAATGACTCAAAGCTGGTGAGTAGGCACATAGTTTATATTGTAGCATGTCCTCAAGGTTCATGTCATGTGCTGTCAGCAATCTTTGGAATAATAATGCAGGGTTTATACTCATTGTCTTCACCATGTAGCCTCACAGCAGAAGAAGCAGTTAATGTTATAGCCTTATCAGTTAGTTTGTATGAATAAATGAAGACAGGCCATTCTTTCATCTTGCTGACCAATTCACTGCCAATATCATGTAATTCATGAACGTCTACACCCAGCTGTGCTGTGATTCCACAGACGATATTCTGTAACAAAGTGTTGGAATGGAATGGTGAAATAGGCCTTAAGCAGTTCAAGACCTTCTGTGTATCGTTATTATTATTATTATTATTATTAACAAACATTTATATAGCGCCAGCAGTGTACATGGCACTTTACAAAGTAATAAAATAGACACGGTCCCTGCCCCTAGGGCTTACAATCTGAGCGACAGGAGCTGGGGGAGAGACATAGGAAGGGGAACAGAGGGAGAGACAAGGGGTCTAACATTCATGAAGATGCGAGGTCTCAAGTGCACGTACTTGGCTTGGTTACGATGAGAATGACAGCAGGCAGGTCCATGTGGCAAGGATAAGGGTAAACAGATCGTAGGTATAGGAATAGTGGCTCAGCAGGATAAAGAGTCAGACAGAGCAGAGCGAAAGAGGTGAGTTTTAAGGAGAGATTTGAAGGTATGAAGGGAGGGGGCAAGGCGGATGTGGACAGGGAGGGAGTTCCAGGCATGGGGGGCAGCAAGTGAGAAGGGACGAAGGCGCTTAGGGGAGCAGGGAAGGCGTGGAAGGGTGAGAGAAGGGACAGAGGAGGAGCGAAGTGCACGGGCTGGAGTATGGAGGGCGATAAGTGCAGAGAGGTAGGGGGGAGCAAGGTTGTGAAGAGCTTTATAGGTGAAGACTAGGAGCTTGTGCAGGATTCGTTCAGGAAGGGGAAGCCAGTGAAGCGAAGAGAGGAGGGGCTGCACATGGTCGAAGCGACTGGCGAGGTAGATGACCCTGGCAGCAGAGTTTTGGACAGAGATGAGGGGAGAAAGGTGAGACCGGGGAAGGCCAGTGAGAAGGAGGTTACAGTAATCGAGGCGAGAGATGACCAGAGCATGAACAAGAGTTTTGGCAGACGAGACAGAGAGAAAAGGGCGAATCTTAGCAATGTTATGGAGGGAGAAGCGACAGGATTTAGCAACAGAGTCAATGTAGGGTTTAAAAGAAAGGGCTGAGTCAAAGATGAAGCCTAGGCTACGGGCTTGGGGGACAGGCAGGATGGTGACTCCATCAATAGTTATTGACAGTGAGGAAGGAGAGGAAGGATGAGGGGGGAAGATAAGGAGTTCAGTTTTAGCCATGTTGAGTTTGAGTTGACGTTGAGACATCCAGGTAGAGATGTCAGAGAGACAGTTGATGAGACGAGCTTGAACAGAGGGAGAGAGAGAGGGAGTAGAGAGATAGAGTTGAGTGTCATCAGCATAGAGGTGGTATTGGAAGCCATGGGAGGCAATGAGTTTGCCTAAGGATGAGGTATAGATCGAGAAGAGGAGAGGGCCAAGAACAGAGCCTTGAGGAACACCAACTGAGAGGGGGAAGGAGGAGGAGGCGGAGTTGGAGAGAGACACATTAAAGGAGCGGTCAGAGAGGTAGGAGGAGAACCAGTTATGGACAGAGCCACAAAAGCCAAGGGAGTGAAGGGAATCCAGCAAGAGTGAGTGGTCAACAGTATCGAAGGCAGCAGAGAGATCAAGGAGGACAAGAATGGAATAGAGACGTTTAGATTTAGCCACCAGAAGATCGTTGGTGATCTTAGCGAGAGCAGTTTCAGTAGAATGAAGGGGGCGGAAGCCAGATTGGAGGGGGTCAAGGGAGGAGTTGGAGGATAGGAAGTCAAGGCAGCGGGAGTAGACAACACGTTCAAGCAGCTTGGAAGCAAAAGGAAGGAGTGAGACAGGACGATAGCTAGAAGGGTCAGAGGGGTCAAGAGTGGACTTTTTGAGAATAGGAGAGACTGTGGCATGTTTGAAGGCAGAAGGGAAAGAGCCAGTAGAGAGGGAGAGGTTGATGATGTGCAGGAAGGAAGGGGCGACAGTGGGAGTAATGGAGGTGAGGAGGCGGGAAGGAATGGGATCAAGGGGGCAAGTGGAAGGGTTGGAGGAGGAGAGCAGAGAGGAGATTTCCTTAAGGGAGGCAGGGGAGAAGGAGGACATGAGAGAAGGAGGGGGAGGAGGGAGAGGGGTGGGAGTGGGAAGAGAGGAGTGGGAAGCGATGTCGAGGCGGATCTTGTCTATCTTGGAGGTGAAGAAGGAGGCAAGATCCTGAGCAGAAAGGGAAGAAGGAGGGGGAGGACAGGGAGGCTTGAGGAGGGAGTCAAAGGTAGAGAACAGGCGGCGAGGGTCCCGAGAACAGGACTCAATGCGGGAGGCATAGTAGTGTTGTCTAGCAAGGGAGATAGCAGAAGTAAGGGTGGAGAGACAGAATTTGAAGTGAAGGAAGTCAGCGTGAGAATGGGATTTGCGCCAGAGTCGTTCAGCAGCACGAGTGCAAGAACGGAGGTGGCGGATACTAGGGGTGAGCCAAGGACGGGGGTTGTGGGAGAAGGCAGGGCGGGAAGAGAGAGGGGCATGGGAGTCAAGTGTGGAGGAGAGAGAGGCGTTGAGAGCAGAGACAGCGGAGTCAGGGGAGGAGGAAGAGAAGACTGTAGGAAGAAGGGGAGAGAGAGAGGAGGCAAAGTCCAGGGGATCAATAGCTTGAAGGTCACGGAAGGGGCGTAGAGAAGGGGAAGAGGAGGGGGGACAGTGGGAAATGTTGAAAGAGGCAAGGAAGTGGTCTGATATAGGATGAGGATCGAAGGAGAGATCAGCGACAGAGCAGTTTCTAGAGAGGACAAGATCAAGAGAATGGCCATTAGTATGGGTGGGGGAGTTGGTCCAAAGGTGGAGGTTGAAGGAGGAGGCTAGGGAGAGGAAGCGAGAGACTGAGGGCTGAGATGGGTCATCAACATGAATGTTGAAGTCACCAAGGATGAGAGTGGGGATATCAACAGAGAGGAAGAAAGTGAGCCAGGACTCAAAGTCAGAAAGAAAGGAAGAGAGAGGACCAGGGGGACGGTAGATGACAGCAACACGTAGATGGAGGGGGGAGTAGAGGCGCACGGAGTGAGCCTCAAAGGTATGGAAGGAGAGAGAGGGGGGAGGAGAAATTGGTTGGAACTGACAGGATTTAGCAAGAAGGAGGCCCACCCCACCACCCCGTCCTTCAGGGCGGGGTTGGTGAGAGAAGGAGAGACCCCCACAGGAGAGGGTAGCAGGCGTGACAGAGTCCGAGGGAGTGATCCAAGTTTCAGTAAGGGCAAGGAGCTGGAGGGAGCGAGAGAGGAAAAGATCATGGATATAGGGAGCTTTACTGATAGATGAGCGACAGTTCCAGAGGGAGCAGAAAAATGGTAGTTGATGAGGGGGGAGGCAAGGAATAGGGATAAGATTGGGAGAAGGGGAGCGTCGTGGTAGGCTAGAGACAGGAGGAATAGGGATAAGATTGGGAGAAGGGGAGCATCGAGGAAGGCTAGAGACAGGAGTGGAAGGGGAGCAATGAGAGAAAGTAGCCAAGGGAGCAAAGGATGTATGGGGGAGGTTAGAGAGTGGTGATCGGTTGGGGGGAGGAAGAAGCTGGGAGGAGAAAAGTAGAGGAAGAAAAAGATGGACAGGAAGAGGAGAAGGAGAGGAGGGAAAGAAAAGGCGAGAAAATAGGGCAGACATGTTAGTGAGTAAGATAGGAGGGGGAAGTACAGTAGAAAAGAAATGGAGAAAAGTACCTGTAAGGCGCGCGCCTTTAGGCGCGCGCTTTTCGGCCCGCTGGTCGGTGGAGCTTGGGGCGGCAGGAAGGCCAAGCCCCAGGAGAGTCGTGGTGTCCTCGAGCGATGACAGCCGAGGATGCTGGGAGCGTATGCAGACGAGCTGCAACCTCACCAGTTCTTGTCTCTGAGGATTCTTGCCTCACTCATTTCTTTATGTTGTTCACTTGTACAATATGTATCAGTGTACTCTTGCATAGCTAGATTATATTCGGAGTATATTAGCATTGACAGCAACCATAATGCCCTCTACGTTTCTGTGAACCCGCTACCATGGGTCAGACCTCCCCTTTCTTTCAGAGAGCGCATCAGTGACTGATTTATAACAAGATTGGTACCCAGTTTTGCCCAAAGTTTGTTACTTCTTACTACGTGGAGTCCCTTCCGAAACATGGCATAGACATTAGGGTGCTCATCATGAGAGAATCAACTATATTAATTAACCAAACATTGTTCAGATAAAATGTGGAGTTTTATTATTTAAATAAGTTAGCTTTATTATTATAATAAGTTATGTATAATGTGATACCATGTTTATCTATATGTAATATAGGTATGTATATAGTATATATATGTATATTATATATGTGTGTATGTATATATGTGTATATATATTTAATTTTTACATTCTTGGACTTGTAATGGTTATTTCTTAGACCTTTGAATTAAATTACTGGCCAGTGGAACGTTACCAAAGTGAAAAAAACAGTTTAACGAGAAATTAGACTAACGGAAATTAGCATACAGTCGCCATTTTGAAATGCAAATTTGAAGGTGTTCCCATGCTTGGATTTTGTCTCAGTTTGGATATGCTAATCATCTATCATTTCTGGGCAGAAAACACTTTTAAATGCTTTTGTGGCAATTTTGCCTAAGTCAAGCTGTATTTTTCCTGAGCTACTGAGTTATTGGTGTGTCATAGCTGTATTTTGCATAATCTTTAATATTGCGCTGATATTAACCATTTTTAAGGTGGCCTGAGGAATAATTTCTAACATTGACTGGACTTTTGCTTCTGACTAGTGTTAGAGTAGTTTGATCAAATATGGATCTAATTTGTTATATTAAAATGGGGTAGTACAACACACATTTTAGGCTTTTGTTTTACCTTCTATTCCCAGGGAATGCTAATTATTAATCCTGATTTCACATCCCATTTTACTTTTTAGCCCTCCCACCTCTCTCCTCACCTAAGCAATAATTCTCAAGTGACGCGGATTTCATGCTTCTTTTATCTGTCCTGCAGTTCCAAAAAAACAGCTGTAAGGTCTTGCATTAGAAAGGGAAGTGTGAGGGAGACCAATTTGGAGACAATGAGATGAATTCTTCAGCCTGAAAGTGCCAAGCAGGTTTCTCCAGGAAGGTTCAAAGCAGCCCCCTCCCATACTGGGAGGGATATAAGAGATTTTAATTTTATTTTTTATTTTTTAAAGCCACAGCACTCTCTGTTTGGGAGCATCACTGTGAAGCTATAAGAACATAAGTGCCATACTGGGTCAGACCCATGGTCCATCGAGTCCAGCAATCCTGTGTTCAACCGTGGCCAGCTACAATAGCTCAAGAGAAATGCAAGTACAGGTCATGAAGGTGTGACCCATCTCCTGCTAACCAATCCTAAAAAATTCTAATCCTTTCTCTGGGGGAAAAAAAGCAGCAAGTCGAGGCTTCAAACCTGGACCTTGTCAGGGGCTGATGTTGTGAAATGTTTAGTTAAGTTTTCTTTTAAAACAATAGCAAAATTTCAGACCAGCTTATCTGTTAGGCTCATCTGTCAAAGAGAATCCACACAAGAGAAGAAATGGCTGGAATGGTTGGGGCGGGGGGAGCTTTACTGGAAGGAGAACTGTGTAAACTGTTAAATTCGCTTGGCATGGGGGTGTGGAGGCCAAGCAGTTAAAGGAAGTGTTGGCATAGAGCTTGGACATAAAGACAATGCAAGGGTTTGTCTGGCTTATGTGAGATGTTATTGTATGGTTATGAGAGCCCTGAACTACTTAAGACTTCTTTTTATCAGCCCAGCCTCATAGTTCGAATTTGCATATATGTACATTTTATGCATATTTTCCACAATGTCCCGCATTTTGAGAGTCACTGTCCCTCATTTCAGAGTTCACAGGTTGAGAGGTATGCACCTAAGGCTCAGTGTTCATAACAATAATCACTCTGGATAAGGAGCATTGGAAATGACTCTTCTCCCCCTCTCACCCACAAAAAAACTATTAGTGCTGCTTCTCAAGCTGATGAGGTCTGTGCAGAACAATATGATGTAAAACTTCCTTGCCATAAGCTAGTGCACTGTTGCCACAGAGCTCTGAGCCTTCAAGTCAGCAAACTACTGATCTAGCATAAATTGACTATTCTGATTAGCGTTTTATTAGGAGAATTAGAAGTTTTACTCTTCCATCTTTCACAGTTAGCTCTTTACCATAATTTCCTCTGCCCAATTCTCCGTATGTTATCTGAAGGAGAATACGGATAACCCTGGCCAGTATTTTCCCCTCAGTGAAATAGTCTACAACTGAAGAGAGTGTGTGTTTTGTGAGCTATTGCTCAATAAAGAAGAACAGTGTTTCACCACTGTTTGACTTGATGTTCTGTAAAGTGCTTTGGGATACTTTGAGAATGAAAGATGCTACAAAAAAAGCAAAGTTTATGTCACAGTGTAACATTTCTAGTGCAGCTAGTATGCAGCAGTTTAATTTTCTATGGGTTTGCACTATTTGCACATGGTTTGTGTGAATTCAAGCTTGAATTGGTTCAAGGGAAAAATAAAACCTAGTTGTCTCACCTAAGGGACAAATATATTTAGCAGAAGTAGTTTTAATGACTGAATTTGCTGCTGTTCTGGTATCAGATATTTTCTCTGTAAAATAAAAATACTGTATAGTATATGCAATACTGTATAGTATATATTGTGGTGTGTGCATGGGAACACATGGGATCACGTGAACAATATGTGCAGAGAAACTACTGTGTAATCCTTTGAGGTCTGTGGAAATGCCAGAGCTCTGTTAAATTGTGTAATTTTGCTTTGCTGATTGCAGCTTTTATTTAATTATGTATGATAAAATTTTCAGAAGAATATATTCCTAACTAGCAGCATCAATGTTTTTAGTGAATTCTTTGTTGCTGGTTGCAGCAATGAGTAAATTTTTGTCTCCGCGTTGTGTCTAGAAAATGCGGAAGGAAGTGCAGACCTTCTTGGCTGCCTTCAGGCAACAGGTGCTGAAGAATGTCAAACTGATGAAATGCTCCAATAAGGAGTTGGCTAGATGCAAAATGCAAAAGAGATGATGAAGAATGAGGCATTGATCCAATTTCATAGTTGAAAATGTGCTCTGCGATTTTTTTATTTTTTATTTCATTCCAGTGGAATGAAAAAAAGAAAATAGATGAGTTCATGACCTAAAGTGGTGAAAGTCAGTAATTCAAACATTTGATGAATGAATCTTAGCTTTCACAACATGCTCTGGAACAAGATTAATTGTACGTTGAGTGACAGAAGCTCAAGTTCAAAGCTGATGCTTCAAGTCAAAACAGGTGGAAACTGAGGTTTAATGCTTAAACGTTGGAGATACTGTCCATAATGGACCATAAAGATATGTTTTAGTAGGCAGCATTGTATGCACATTAATTTGTTGTTAGTGCCAACCATACATTCTGGGGGGAAATAACCACTAAAGGTTTGCTGTGCTTGACTATTGTAATTACAGATGCTACTGTGGTGGGCAGAGGATTGGTTGGCTGGTCAGTTACTCTCAGAAGATTCCATTCATTGATTGGAAATTTTGAGCTGGAAAAGATAATCGGCCATGTTGTCGTTGTTGTTATCATTGTTTCATCAGAGAAACAGACTGACTAACCAATGGAGCCCTGGGTCTGTTGGGGTTGAGAGGCTGAAGAGGGATAGTTGTAGAAGGCAGAGATGGTCATATGACTGGTGTGGAAGGAGCTCTACATAATGGTTCACTTCTTGATGGCTACTTAGATGTTATTGTGACAGAGTGTGGTAATGGTAACACTTTCTCTCCTCCCCATATATTCTCTAACTGCGTATTCTGTTCATTGCTATGCGTAGAAAAGCAAGTGGGTAAGCGAGCAGGAACGGAATGGAAAGTGAAAGCTATTCCTTGCTGTGTGCAAGTGTGTGCTGCAGCAGCGGTGGTTTTTTTTTTGGTTAGTGTGTGTGCTCTTTGTTTCTTCCCTTCCCTATTCTTCTACTTCCCTCTCTACTCACTCTGAAAACCTTAAATTCTAGCACCTGGTAAATAAGAGGCAGAGGACTAAATGCCTTTCCTATCAGGTGACTCCCTGAAAAGGGAACCAGTGAGACAGGAGAGTTTGGGATAGAAAGGGTGATCTCCTGGGTGCACCTAGAAGGCTATAGAGCAAGGCAGAACAACTGCTGCCACCAAGGTGTAAAAGCAGTTGAGGGAGGTGTGGTGTTGCCATATTCTTACGTTTGCTTGAATATTTGCTTTAATATACCTGGGAAACGGTCCAACTTGAAGGTGTAGATAGTTAGGGCTGTGCATTGTATTTATGTATTTATTGGTGTTTGTATTTGTGATTTTTTTTTTTAATAGGTTTTTTTGAGGGAGAGATGCAGGAGTGCAGTGTGACTATGGCTGTTCGAGAAGCCTATAGGGAAGGGAAAACCATGTTTTTAGAAGTGCTATTAAGTCTACCACCAATTTAGAAAGAGTGAACTAGTTTTTTAATTTTGTTGTTAATGTATTTTAAATAGCCAGAGAGTCTCACAGGTGTTGTGTAGGTGGTACTCGGAGCAGAGGCAAAAAGAGCACTAGTGTTAGTGTGTTTCCATTACACCATTGGAGTAATTATAACGAGGGACACCTCCCCCGCAATTCTCCCCTTACAACTCTAGAGAAATGGGAGTGGAGTATGTGGGTCAGCATCTCCTACAAATTTAGCTCAAAGTTACTCCTATGCATACAATACCCGTGTGTGTGTGCGCATGCATGCACACAGAAAAGAGCCAGCTAGCATAATCAGAAATATAAGCACTCCAAAAGATGCCCTCACGTTGGGCTTTCATCAGTCAGCAGTGCATATAATGCAGACAAAAAGTGAGGATGCCATTGGAGGGAGAGAGAGACAGAGAGAGAGAGAGAGAGACACTGAGCCTGCATTCATACCTGATGGCAGCGCACCTTTGAAAGAGAAGCGAGACAAAGACGTGGTGGGAAGAGGAACCAGCTGCCAGTTGTACCGCCAGTGTGACTGGGGTTCTGCTGTGACTTTACTTATGGGTGACAGGGTGCAAAATCCAGCCCTGCTATCCATGATTAAAGTTGCAGCAGAACTCTGTTCACATGAACACCACTTCCAGCATCTGGCTCCTCCTTCCACCGTGTCTTTGCCTTGTGCCAGTTTCAAAACTGCGCTGCCGTCTGATGTGAATGCAGCCACAGACAGACATGAGAGAAGAGAACTCATCAACTGGGGTCATCGCCAATTGAACAAATGTTGCCCCCAAATCAGTCTGCGATTTGGGGGACATCGGCAGAATTTGGTATAACACCGACTGACAGAGACAGTGCGACACACTGGTGATAAAGAAATCCACAGCTGGTCTTATAACTGATTACACAAAGCCAGACCACAAAACCAGGCCCTAATCTTGTTCCACATCATAACAAGCAATGGCAAGTGGTGTAACTAGGGGCCTGGTGTAACACAGAACAATGGGGGAAGACAAACAAAAGAGCATAACTCCACAACTGGCCACTTCACCAGTTGATAGAAGGCAAGCCCCAATTGAAATCCCAATCTAGACCCGCATTGTGAGCAGCAGACAATGTAGTACAGAGTAGTAGAGTGAGGGTATCCCACTGGACACAGGGAGTGACAGAAGTCCCCCCTGCCAGGTTGGGTTGGGGACCCACCATACTACAGAGTCCTATTGGAAATTTCTCTCAAGATATCTGTAAGGAAGACAAACTAATCCCACTGGTGTTCAGAAGCACAGCGAACCCTATTCTCAGTTGCTCCTAAGAGGGAGCCTATTGAATAAGCTCCATTTCTGATGCAAACTCAGATCAGCCATGGGTCCCCAAACAAATACATCCCCCTCCAATCCAGACCCCAGTTTGGACCTGCCACACAGCAGGTGATGACTTTTTAATACTGGGAATCAAGTATGTGCAGAACACTTAAATGCGCACACCACAACTGCGCCTGCTGTATTCTGTTCTTGCCTCCATTGGCCTTTGTGGAATGTCAGCTCACCACAACGCTGCAGAATTACAGTGTTATGGGTAGGTTAATCAGATGGCAATGTCCATGAAATGGGTCCCTCACAGAAGCTAAAAGGTGGTGATGATTTTGATTCTCTTCATTTTCTTCACTGCTGAGTCGCAAGAGGAGATCAGATGCTGTAGTGACCATCTCTGTGAGCAATGGTTCAGTTTTAGCAGTTTGCTTGGTAAAAGCATGCACTAAGGAAAGCTGCTGCAAGGTCCAACAATTGCACGGTTGCCAGAAGTTTGACAGTATTTGTGTCACATGTCATGTGAGCAAAGTATCTTTTGAATTGAATGGGTGATTTAACAGGACTGCTAATGACTGTCATAGGATGAAAACAAACGAGATAGTTGCTCACAGTAGCCTGTGAGTCATCTGCCCATCAGTTAAGTGACTGCCAGGTGTTTGCTCATTTCTGCCTTGTTGCGGGTGCTTGGCTGCCACAGGGTTTGTCAGCTAGAGAAGGCCGGTGATGCAGCTCAGGCTATCATTGTCTCACCTGGGCTAATGTGGGGCCATGGACCTGCATCTCGTCTGGTCAGCCTGTGCAGCCCTACCACAAGGAGAGGTGCAAGGATCAGGCCTAGAGGAGCCTGCTCACTCTGACCACCGAACAGCTGATCGGGGCTTTCATCAACCAGTAGTGCGTTCACCCCAGTTGCCAAACAGCTGATGGTAGGGAATGGTTTCTCTGCTCCCCCCTAATCAGCTGTTTGGTAGTTGGGATGAGAGTGCTCCTCCGAGTCCCACTGATCAGCTGTTTCATGACAGCTCCTCCCGGGGTCCCAATCCTGCAGTTCAGCAGGGATCTGGGAGTTCTGTCCCATGTGGATGGCTCCTTTGATGACCCGTGGCATGGAGGGACTTGTGATGGCAGCCCCTCCTCCTGGGTTCTCTTGGGGTGGGGTGGGGGGCTGCTCATTGGCACTACACTCTTCACTGGCCCAAAGTGCTGCTGCTGTGGTGGCCCTCCCTGGTGTGGGCAGGGGATCTGACTCGCCCTGTCTCATTTGTTTTCACCCATAGTCTAAACATGCTCCTAGACAACCTTCAGCACCTAGCTACGGTTCTGGTTCAGGTGGTGCTCTATGTGCAAGGAGGCAATATGCCCCTGTGATTGGTCAGAAGTTAATTAGTAGCTGAACGAATTACCTAAGGTCAAACCTAGTATTTTAGAAGAGACTGCAGTCAGTATTTCGGTGCTAGATTTTCTGCCTGTACTCTCCCTCTGCTGCTCAGACAACAAAAAGAAGTAGAAGCCGCTAATATTGGAAAGCGTTTGCCATGTGTGCGGACAGCTCCTACACCTCCTTCCCACTGATCATATTATGAAAACACACATTCCCTGGATGTTCAGTCCTTCATTATTTTGGAGGTACTCTCAGCCCAGAACCAGAGCCACACCCCACAGGAAGATAGCCAAGGGGTATGCCAGTTTAATAGGAAAATTTATTATCAGAGCTGAGCCACTAGTCGCAAATCTAGGACTCTGCCTCCGGAGACCAAGAAATAGCTTGCAGGAGGAAAGGGTTTGAGGAGGGGTCTCAGTCCCAGAGTTTATATACACATTTCAATACAAAATATGTTGCTTACATCTAGAACTGGTTAGATAATGAAAAGGTACATGAAGAAATTGTTACAAGCACATCACATCCTTGGTGACATACACTGTCGATTAAAAAACATCCTGGAGTGGCAACATTGACAGGTGACACCAGTAAACTAATCACTGACTCTAGAGGGTGGTTTCTATCCCTATGCTCGCACTGGAGGAGAGTATCCCTTTCCCATGAGATTAGAACAGGATGGTGGGCTGGATGGAGCCATGTCGGGGCCCAAATGTAGACACAACCCAAGCTGCTGTGCAGGAGGGACAGAGTACAAAGGTTTTAAAATAAAAAAATAAGAAAACTTTGTTAGCTCTGTAGCTGCATACATGACCCATCTGCTAATGGTTACATTCTATTCAGAACTGGTTTGGTTTAACCCTTTTACTTCCATGTATGCAAGGGCTACTTTTAGTGTTATACTTCAGAGTCCTTTCTCCCTTTCCTTACCTGCATATACCTGTACTACTACAATTATTAATCTTTCCATACATGTATAATTTAGGCATGGACAAAAACTACTGCCCCCTGCAAAATGTGAAATCGAGCAAGAATAATTCTATTTTAATTTAGAAGAGAACAATATCCTAAAATGTGCCCAAAGTCTTATTTTAGGAGATGGAGAGGAAAAGAAGATGGTTAAAGCAAAACCGAATTTAACACGTTGCCTAACTATGATTAAGAGCCTCTAGCTATGCATTTGTGATAAGGGCTGATTTGGTCCCGCTTCTATGTTTAGAACCGTGTTTAGAACTCAACCTGGAGGTTTGAGTTTGTGTTAAGATGATGGGTGTTAATGAATGTACAGTTCATTATTTTTAATTTGTTTATCAAAATTGTTTATTTGTATATATTGTTATTTATGGCCAAGGCAATTGCCAGTGCCAAATAAACAATAAACTAATATTTTAGGAGATGAGAAGGAAAAGAAGATGGTTAAAGCAAAACTGAATTGAATACATTGCCTAACTCCCTGTTGGTCTAGTCAAACAGCTAGTACCATATTACAACTCAGTCCTTAGGTAAAAGGGAGAGGGGAAGTAATAGGATGTAAGTGGGCAATGGTATGTTTGGGGATTCTCAAAGAATCTAAACCTAATTTTAGCATATAACTATGCTTGCCTTTGTGTAGGATATAATTTTCTAGTTTTATTTAATTCCCCCCCCTCCTTTTTTTAAAAAGTAAGATTCTTCTAATATTCTATTAAAGCTGTAGCCTAACCACTTCATACAGGAAAAAAGAGCAAACATGCAATTTTAACATACATAAGCACTTCATTAAAACAGTCACATGTACTGTTTATGACTGTTATGCCTTAACTCAGCAAGCCTTTTGGATGATCTATAATTTTTGGTTTATTATTATTATTATTTGTTATTTGTTAATAAACAGTAAGGTTTTCCATTCTTGGTGGTTCTTGCACTCATTGGTGAAAACTGTACCTTTTGTTCTCAGCTAACTTGAGTGAAAAATTTCATTCTTGGAATTTACCTTATGTGAACAGACATTTAAGTCTTAGTGTGGGTAGGTATAGAAGTTCTGCTGTGTGGCCCTAAGGATCAGAACTGGAGAAATATTACCTGAGACTTGATTGCTTTCTGCAAAAAAAGAACAGAGCAATGTGAGTTTTGGAGACTATGCCATTTCTGTGAATGAATTATGGCTGTGGCTCTGTAACAGGAATGTCCTTTCTTTTATGCTTATTGAAAACAATCTGGAGGTGGTGGAAACTAGGACGCACCCTTGAAGGTCTTCCCCCTCTCTCTAGGATTGGAGGGATAGTGTGCTGTCCCAAGGATGAGGAAGTACAAGAAAAATACTACTTGTCCCAAGGATGAGGAAATACAAGAAAAATACTTCTTCAGATGCTCCGAAATTGTACACAGCTTCATATCTAGAAGCGAGAAGTAAAACTGTGTTAATTCTGGGGAGAAAGTAGAGAGGTGGAAGTATTGGCGTTATGCTGTCTAAGAACTTACTAGCATCAAGGACAATGATAAGCAATTAACACAGGAGGCTTGGGGTCTCAGACCTGTCCTTGGTGAGTGAGGTCGCATCTCTCGCGTATGCGTACCCAAGACAGATACTTTGTTAGGTCTGTCTGTCTATCTAATATGCCGGCCGGCCCATCAAGGTGCAGGGTGGCTTAAAATCAATAAAAACATCTAAAAGTCCCCTTGCTCCCCAATATTTTTCTTAATTCCCGTCACTTAACCTTATCCCTGCTGCCAAATGCCTGACCAAATAAAAATGCATTTCCAGAAGATGAACTGGCTTGGACTTAAATGAACTTCCAAGGGGAGGGAGTTCCATAATTATGGGGGTAACCACCGAGAGCACCTCACCGCATTCCATAGCTGTAAAAACATCAGACTGATGGTACTCGAAAGAGATGGATGCCCTTTCCTTATACTTCGGCAATACCTTTGACATTTGTCGTAATACTTGCTATGCCAATCAAATATTTTTGTATTGATGCTTTTTTATTACTAAAATATTGGAAGATGAGGGCACCTCCCCAGACTTGTTACTCTCTTGGTTGCTGGGTGGAATCATTTGGCCATTATAATTGCCTTGCTTTGGTCCAGAAGAGCATATGTTTGACCACCAACAGTTACAAAAATTTGGTTTACCTTTTAGACTTTTCTAGGCCCTTCTTATTTTAGAAGGGAAAGTGATATTTGTGGTAGAAGAGACATTATGGAATTGGTGGGAAGGAGGATGAGTTGTGGGCATTGTGCTGTTTTTGTAAATGATGATCACTGGTTTAAAAATTTCTGCACAAACTTTGTGCTGATCAAGTTTCTCGAAGCGTTTAACTCCACGATAGCTCAGCATTGCTCATCCTTTCTCTTTGTCTCATTTCTTCAACTTCTTATGTGAGAATCATTCTTTAATAAACTTAAAGTGATTACTTTGCTTTTTAAGATTCAGTCTGGGTCACCAATTAATTGACTTTTCTTATAAAGATAGGGAGAGCTATGGTGCATTTATGGTCCCTAGGTCCTAACTCACTTGAAAAGGTCTCTGAATACAGGTATCTGGGAATTATTACTACTACATCTTTTTTGTGGGCCAGACGTTGTAGCAATGTTCAATCCAAGATCATTTCTATGGTTGGAGCAGTAAAAAAATGTTTTTTCTCCTTTGGCCAACATTCTGTAGTTGCTGCAATCAAAGTATTTAATATGAAGGTTTGTTCACATATTTTGTTTGGTATGGAGATCTGAGGCTACTTGGTAACTGCTAATATTAACAGATGCTTTAATAAGTTTTCGCAATCCTTACTGGGTCTCCCTCCATCTGTCCTGGCTTCTTTCCTCAGACTTGAAACAGGAATCCATGACTTACAAGTCATGACCAGGATTTTTGCTAATTAATTGCTGATTTAAGATACTTTTCTCACCCTTGAGGCTTCCCAAGTTATGTTACTTGGAGGACTTGACTAGAACCCACTCTTTAAGATCATCCTGGGTTCAGTTTGTAGAGCTTTCCCTGTCTACAATTGGCCTGGATTACAATTTTAACGATGATGCTCATAAAAAATTCCTTGTGGTACAAAGTTTTAGGGACATCTCACTACAAGAAGATTTTGCTGTGGTCTGCCATTCAAGAACAGCTCCTTTATACTCTTTGGTTTGGAGTATTATTTAACCACGGATATTAAAACACAAGCTCAAGATAGCCCTATGCAGGCTACACTGGACAGTGGCCGCGTTGTCGGGACCAGGATTCGATCAACCTGTTTGCGAAGAAACCCTGGTCCGGAGAGGGGTGACCTGCTGGCAAAGGATATCGCAGCCAATTTGCCCGTGATCGTGGAGGGGGCGAGACCCTTGGAACGCAATGACAATGCGAATTGCAACACCTGTGGTTCCAAGATGGGGAAAACTGTATCCCACGCCATGTGTGACCGGAAAGCCCGAAACTCTGCAAAGGCCCTACTGTAAGATTCCCTGGTGCTGGGAGCGATAGAACCTTGCACCGCTTGGTATAGCTCTACAGTCCAATGTTCCCCAGGTTCGGGGACATGACCTTGGGATCCTTCCTGGCCTCTGGTGCCAACTGGCGAAAACGGTGCATCTTGTGATGAGAGAGTGCATCAGCGATGCCTTTGTTGACACCTGGCACGTGCTAGGATGTGAATAGAATGTTGTTACTGAGGCACTGCAGCATGAATGCATGTACCAACCCCATCACTTGGGCAGATTTGGAGGATAGTGTGTTCAGGGCTTGTACCACTGCCATGTTGTCACACCAGAACAACACAGTTGTGTTGGCAAAATTCGCCGGCCACAAATGCACCGTCAGGACTATTGGATACAGTTCCAAAAAGGTAAGGTCCCGGGTGATACCCACCGTGGCCCACAAAATGGGCCACGGGGTAGCACACCATTTTCCCCGGAAGTAGACGCCAAAGCCCAAGGACCCAGCAGCATCTGATTGTGCCTGCGGTTCTGCCTCCAGGAGCAGCTGCTGCCGCCATATACTAACCCCAATGAAGGCGGACAGAAAACGGCTCCAAATACTCAGGTCCTATTGCATGTCCACTATCAGCCTGATGTGATAATGGGGGAGAAGAGTGCCCGGTACCTTGTCGTAGAACCAGGACAGGAAGGCTTGACCCGACGTCACTAACCGGCAGGTGAAATTTAGACTGCCTATCAAACTTTGGAGCTGGCGGACGGTGACCTTCTTACGTGCCAGGCAAGCTTTTATAGCCTCCGCCAAGGCGTCCAATTTGTCACGGGGGAGGTGGGATTCTTCCTTGACGGTGTCTAGCTCTATGCCCAGGAATGTGAGAACCGTGACTGGGCCAACCGTCTTTTCGGGCGCCAGGGGGACCCCAAGTTCGGCCACCACGGAATGGAACATCCCGAGGAGGCGCTCGCATTCACCTGTGCCCGCGCACCCCAAAACCAGGAAATCGTCGATGTAGAGTATGACAAAGCGGGAACACGCCCTGTGGCAGACCACCCAATTGAGTAACAAGCTGAACCTTTCAAAAGCTGAACAGGAGATGGAACAACTCATTGGCATGGCTTTGTCAAAATAAAATTTGCCTTGGAATTGGGAGCCTAAAAGCTCGAAATCAGTGGGGTGGACTGGCAGCAGGTGGAAAGCAGATTTGATGTCGCATTTAGCCAGGAGTGCTCCTGGGCTGCACTCCTGGGCCATGCGAATTGCTGTATTGAAGGAAGCATAGCGCACATACCAGAGCTCTTCAGGAATGGCATCATTCACCGACTCCCCCCTGGAGTACGAGAGGTGGTGAATGAGGCGAAACTCCCTCGGGGCCTTTTTTGTCACTATCCCCAATGGTGACAGGTGGAGTGGGTCCATGGGCGGTGACTCAAACGGGCCCGTCACCCTGCCTTCCGCAATCTCCTTTTGAAGTTTGGCATGCACCAATGTCTCCAGACCTTTGACCGATTTCAAATTTTCTACCCAGGCCCTATGTCATAGGCATAGGAGGCGGCATATAAATGGAATTAATTAAATAAAATAAATAAATAAATAAATAAATAAATGAAGTGATGTCCCGGGGTTACCTGTATCGTTCGCTTGCCAAACTATGTCCTGATACTTCAACAGCTTGGTGGTGCGTTCTGGGGTCATTTGTAACATAACCCCCATGAGGACTGAGAAGGCGGCTGACCAGTTCCTGTCCTCCTTGGGCCGTTTAAACTTCTCATTTTCCTTACCTTCCTCCATAGCATTGGGGTCAGGGATCGGATCGCTAAAGAGGAGGGCGAACACATCTACATACTCACCCTTCCATATCTTCTCCCTGGTAGCATGCAACAAGTGAGCTCCGATGGGAGCATTCACCTTTGCATATCCCCCGGCCAGGGGTGTTGCATTGCGTGTTGAGGTGTGCACCACCTGACATGAGGTGGCATAACGTCCCTGCTCTGACCACACCTGGGCTATGTGTTGACTCGCCCTTGAGTCCACGTGGGAGACCTGGGAGCAACCCCAATGTGTGTCTCTAGACGGGGGAACAGCGCACGACTGGGTGGGCCAGGGAACCCATGACCAGATCCAACCCAGTTGCTGTTGACGGGAACATTCGCTGCCTCCACTCTGCGGATGCCCGGCACAGCACCTGCTGCAGTGTGGTTCCTCTTCAAATGCCTGGATCTCCCCCCCCCCCCCCCGGCCTACCTGAATTTGATACCGGGTCCTGGTGCCACCGGCGAGGGCTAGATGGGCAGGTCGACGGTCTGAGTTCTGCCCCGATTACTTTGTCGCTGTGGCATCCCGGGGGGTTCCGCTCCGCGATGGTGCACACCGCAGCTTCCGTTGACTCCATGCAACCCACGAATTCCTACATCTGATCCAGGATGACCTGCGACAGATCATCTCGCAAGCGGCGCTGTGGCGGGGGTGCCTCGCTGGAGCTGTCAAGTAATAATGCGAACTGCCCCCCCCCGCCGTGGTGGAGGGGGGGTGCCCGGCGGTGATGCCCTTCTAGGGGGAGTTGGTGCCGCCTGTCTCCCATGCCTGGGAGGGGGGTCCTCCTCTCCCACCCCCCTACGTGATTCTTGTGGGGAATCCTGACAGTAGCGTGCGGGAGGCCGCACTTGGCGTGCTGCAAGGGGGTCCCGGGGGGGAATGGCACGCCGCCTGGGTGACACCCCCCAGCCCTTCCCAGGGGTCCCGTGCTCCCCTTACCTGGGGGAGGGCGACTGTGGATGCAGGCTACAGACCCTGCTCTCTACTGCGCCTAGTGTGGGCGTGGGTCTGCTCGCGTGAGGGGCGGCCTTGTGCCAGGCCCTGCAGCAACTCTTCACACACCCTCATCTGCTCCTGTAGGGAGGCCATAATGGTCTCTGCCTGCTGTTGCCTTTCTTCCCTGCCTCCAGCTGGGGGTTGCCTACTCATGCCCTTCTTCTTCCCCTTGCCTATCTGACCCATCGTGGGTGCGGAGGGGGGAGGTCCTCTACTCTTGTCCCAGTCGGGGCCGGCCGCCTGCTCAACCTTGTGGTGGAAGTGCTGCTCACGCTCCCTTGTGACCTGTACTAACGAAGAAGCCGGCGCACCCGCTGAAAGCGCCTTCCTGGGCTTGGGCCTGCCTGGCAGAAAAGAAGAGATGGGAGGGGGGTGCGGAGTGCAGTCCACATTCCCCCCAAGATGGCGGCTGTTGTGTTTGATCCCCTCGCGCCGTGGGGGGTGAGCCCACCGCGCCGGGGGGGGGGAAGATTCACCCTTACCCCACTGGTCAATTGCGAGTGCACTAACTAGCGCTCAAGGCCCCTCGTGCCCCTCGCGCCACGGGGGGATGAGCCCACAGCGCCGGGGGTGGTGGTGGTAGATTTGCCCGTACCCCCCTGGTCGATTGTGAGCGCGCTAACTAGCGCTCAAGGCCCAGTCCGTGCTGGTAGGTGGGAGAGTTGGAGCGGCCGCTCTGTGCTACTTCTCCGACGCTCCTCTTCGTGCGACTCCAAGATGGCACCCACCAAGATCTCACCTCGCGAGACTTGGTCTACGCTCTTCTGCTGCCGCCAGCGACACCTCTCTTCCCCCTAAGACGTCTTCCTCCGTTGTGAGGGTGGGGCAAGCTCCGTTCATGCGGCGTGGGAGGCTAGGACGCACGCAAACGTGGATTTCTTTGATAATCATAACGTAGAAACAAACAGTTGTTCTAAGACATGCAATTGTTGCAGAATGAGTTGCACACTTCTGAAAATGTAAATATTTGTTTTTGATATTACTCTCCTTGTTGCTCCTCTTGGTGAATTTCCATCCTTTCGTAGGATGTACTTTTTACTATTATTTATAAAGCACCATCAGTAATCTGTGTGCTTGGTGCTGTACAGCGTAATATGAGAAGCAGGGCCCAGGAATGTACAGTTCAAGTGAGACAAATGTGGGTTTGTGTGTGGGATAGGGGGACAAGGAGAAGGACAGGGTAGACAAGGAGTACACAGAGTTTTTGAGCTAATGAGCATCCTTGGATTGATTGCAGAATTGGGGTGGAAAAGAGATGGGAAGAAAATTACAAGATGAATTGGTGTAAAGAATGGCTTTTGAGGGTAGATTTGAATGATGGTGGGGTTGCATGATGTGTTAGGGGAGGAGTTTCAGGCCATCATGGGGGGAAAATATGGAGGTAATATAGGCAAATAGGAGGAGCAAATGATTTTAGGATGACCGGGTGAAAGTCACTGAAGTGAAGAACCCACCACACGCAGGAATGTAGTGAGACATCATATCACATATCTGTGGTGTGTGGGACAAGGCCATGGAGAGCCTACAACGTGACAACAATGAGTTTGCACTTTGTGGGGAGAGGATATGTAGCTGAAATCAAGTGTTAGTGCCAAAGAACAAAGATCCCTCACTCTGGAGACCAGAACCCACAAAAGGAGGTTTGAGGAGGGGTCTCAGACTAAAGGCTTTTATATACAGTCAAACAGATTACTTCACGATCGTTACATACAGTCCAGTTCTGATTACAAAAGTGAAAGGAGATCACACATCTCTACCTGAGTACTAAACTCTTCACACTGTTGAGGAAATTATATTGTTGATCCAAACCCATCAGACTGTTGATTGCAAACATTCATTTACATTCCCATGCATATTTCTGCTGCCCTTCAAGGCTACCCAGATCAAGTGGCCGTAGAATAGAGCCAGCTTGCTCCATCTCCAAGGTTATGCACAGAGCCCCCTTATCTATTTCAAATTCAGCTTCCTGTGCATTCTTGGGCCAGAGACAATTAGCTTATCTCATCTGGTTTCTCATTGGCACTGACTCAGAGCTATGCTAACATAACTTTCCAGTACTCCAAGTCTGGGTCTGGTCATTCATAAGTTCTTCAGGTCTTAGTCCAATCTCTATCCCTATAGAAAGCTAAACAGAAATTAAGGGTTTGTGTTACACCTTCAAGAGATTGGGTGGAATCATAGACATCACAGTAGAGCTCTTGAGACAGGGTGGTCAGTAGTGTTAGTGGAGTTGGGTCTGGTTCCAATAAAATATTTAGGGCTACAATAGCGGAGAGCAAGAGATGCTTTATTTACAGTCCCAGCCTTCAGACTGTGCCCCTTTTGTCCCAGCAATAAAGTGCCATATAATCACACCTGGCAGAGGAAGCTAAAGTCCGCAGTCCTATGGCTCTCTTGCTTGGATCATGAAGAATTCTGCTGTATGTCTTTTCCCTTGCATCAGCAGCACAGCAAGGCTTCCAGTGTTACACTGGGGGGTTCATCCTTTCAAGAATCCTAGAGAGGTCCCAATGAAGTCCTGAGCCATCTGTCTCCTGTGTTGGCTCCAGACTGACTGCCTTGCTAGAAGCGCAGGCTTTTATACCCGGAGTGTGGATGTGGCTACTGCAAGGCATCTCAGCTTAAAGGGCTAGTACCCCCTATGCCTTCAATGCCTCTAGTTTTTTTGAGTTAGTTTCCAACTTCCCTGATATTACATATATACATTATTACATGAACATATGCAACAATAATAAGCAGTACTGCCATATACTGCTTGTTGTGAACTTGATCCATGCCCGTCCTAGTTGGTGAAAGCCTCCAGGGAGACGTTGGGGACGGTGGTGGCGAGGGTAGTGAATGCATCCTTGCAGCAGGGGAGGTTGTCGGCCGGTCTCAAGGAGGCTGTGGTGCGCCCCCTGCTGAAGAAACCATCATTGGACGTGGACGCCCTCGCCAGTTACCAGCCTGTCTCTAACCTTCCCTTTTTAGGGTAGGTTATTGAGCGGGCGGTGGTACTCCAGCTCCAGGTGCATCTAGATAGCATTGGTTTCCTGGACCCGTTTCACACTGGGTTCCGCCCCGGCTATGGCACCGAGACGGCATTGGTGGCCTTGGTCAACGACCTCCGCCGGGAGATGGATGCAGGATGTTCAACATTTCTCATCCTGCTGGATCTCTCGGCCGCTTTTGATACCATGGACCATGGGCTGCTGTTGAGACGGCTGCGTGACCTGGGGGGTCTGGATGGGACTGTTCCAGAATGGTTCCGTTCATTCCTCTCGGGGAGAAGCCAGCGGGTGGTGCTGGGGGAGGAGACATCTTGCCCCCGCGCCTTATCATGCAGCCTTCCGCAGGGTTCCATTCTGTCTCCATTATTGTTTAATGTTTATATGCAGCCCTTGGGGGAGGTCGTGAGAGGGTTCGGGGTGCGGTGTCACCACTATGCTGATGATACTCAGCTGTACCTCTCTTTTTCAATGGACCCAGACCCTGCTATCTCGGTGCTATCCCAGTGTTTGGAGGCCATGGCGGAATGGATGTGGCAGAGCAGACTGAAGCTTAACCCCGATAAGACGGTGGTGATGATGGTGGGGAGAGTGAGGGAGGTGTCGGCCCCCCTTATTGGGGGGATTTGCCCTCCCGTAGCTCAACAGGTCTGGAGCCTGGGGGTGGTGCTGCACGCAGAGCTCCGCCTGGAGCGGCAGGTGGAGGCAGTCGCAAAGGCTGCCTTTCGCCGGTTGTGTCTGGTGCGGAGGCTGCGTCCGTTAGTTTCCGGACTGGACCTGGCCTCCCTCATCCATGCCTTCGTCACCTCAAGACTGGACTACTACAACGCGCTCTACATGGGGCTTCCCTTGTGCCTGGTTCGGAGGCTGCAGCTAGTGCAGAATGCGGCGGCCCGCCTCCTTTTGGGGACGGAGCACATAACACCTGTGCTCTGAGCTCTGCACTGGTTGCCGATAGCGTGCCGAGCCAGGTTCAAGGTGTTGGTATTGATTTACAAAGCCCTGCACGGTCTCATACCTCAGGGACCTCCGCGCCCCAGAGCGGTTCCTTCGGTCTGCCAGGGGTGCCTTCTTGGAGGTCCCCCGTGTTAAGCGGGGGGTCACAATGGAGAGGGCATTCTCGGTGGCCGGGCCGTGGCTTTGGAAGTCCCTGCTGGAGGAAGCTCGTCTGGCCCCAAGCCTCTTGATATTTCGGAAAAGGTGCAAGGCCTGGTTGTTCGCCCAGGCCTTTGGGGAGTGGGGAGGGTGTAGTGGGTCTTTTTATCTCCCCTATCCTAGTATTGTTTTATGTATCCAGGGCCCTGTTTTTTATGTAATATTTGATAGTGTATTTTGTATCTGTTTTAAAATGTTTATATTATTGTTTTATATTGTTGGAAGCTGCCCCGAGCTGTGTTCAGGAGGGGCGGGGTACAAATGCAATAAATAAATAATAAAATAAATAAATATAGACATAGACAGACACACACTAAACCACCAATCTATTTACTCTTTGTTACTTGTCCATAATCAATACTTCAGAGCAGGGTCCTGTCACAATTCTGAACTTTCGAAGTTCAGTCTTCTTAAATAAAAATGATTTGTTTTCATTAGCGTAATATCAAATAAAATTCCTTTTATTATATTGCAATTTTATGATATGATTGGATATAAATTATTTAAATTTAAATTGAGGCATAATCTAAATAGAGAGATAAATGATTAACATCATAGGATTGTGGTCCTATGTTGAGGCTGTGAGGACAGCAAGGAGTTCCTTGCTGTCCTCATAGCGTCTGCGAAGTCACGCCCGGCGGAGCTGTTTCGGGTGGTGCGGGGGCTGGTCAGTTCGGCCTCCCTCCACCTGGATGGAGACTTGTCCCAGGCCCACTGTGAGGAGTTTGTCAACTACTTCGCAGACAAGATTGCTCGGATTCAGAGCGACTTTGACGCTGGATTAGGGGCAGTAGGGGGAGAGTGCGAGGTAATCGAGGCCCTGTCTGGTCCAGCTTTGTGGGGGGAGTTTCAGGAAGTGACGCCGGCCAATGCGGCGGATGTCTTGGGGGTCTGTGAGGGCCACCTGTTGTGAACTCGATCCATGCCCGTCCTGGTTGGTGAAAGCCTCCAAGGAGACGTTGGGGACGGTGCTGGCGAGGGTAGTGAACGCGTCCTTGCAGCAGGGGAGGTTGTCGCCAAGCCTCAAGGAGGCTGTGGTGTGTCCCCTGCTGAAGAAACCATCTTTGGACGTGGATGCGTTCACCAGTTACCAACCTGTCTTTAACCTTCCCTTTTTAGGGAAGGTTTTTGAGCGGGTGGTGGCACTTCAGCTCCAGGTGCATCTGGATAGCATCGGCTTCCTAGGGCCTTTTCGATCTGGGTTCCACCCCGGCTATGGCACTGAGACGACGCTGGTGGCCTTGGTCGACGACCTCCACCGGGAGATGGATACAGGATGTTCAACAAATCTCATCTTGCTAGATCTCTCGGCCGCTTTTGACACTGTAGACCATGGGCTGCTGTTGAGGCGGCTGTGTGACCTGGGGGGTCTGGATGGGACTATTCTTGAGTGGTTCCGTTAATTCCTCTCGGGGAGAAGCCAGCGGGTGGTGCTGGGGGATGAAACATCGTGCCCCCGTGCCTTATCATGCGGCGTTCCGCAGGGTTCTATTCTGTCTCCATTATTATTTAATGTTTATATGCAGCCCTTGGGGGAGGTCGTGAGAGGGTTCGGGGTGCGGTGTCACCAATATGCTGATGATACTCAGCTGTACCTCTCTTTTTCAACTGACCCAGACCCGGCTGTCTCCTTGCTATCCCAGTGTTTGGAGGCCGTGGCGGAATGGATGCGGCAGAGCAGATTGAAGCTCAACCCCGATAAGACGGAGGTGATGTTGGTGGAGAGAGCAAGGGAGGTAGTGGCCCCCCTGATTGGGGGGGTTCGCCCTCCTATAGCTCAGTAGATCCGGAGTCTGGGGGTGATATTGGACGTGGACCTCTGCCTGGAGTGGCAGGTGGAGGCAGTCGCTAAGGCTGCCTTCCGCCAGTTGCATCTAGTGCGAAGGCTGCATCCGTTTGTCTCTGGTCCGGACCTGGCCTCCCTCATCCATGCCTTCGTCACCTCGAGGCTGGACTACTGCAACGTGCTCTACGTGCGGCTTTCCTGGTTCGGAGGCTGCAGCTAGTGCAGAATGCAGCGGCCTGCCTCCTTACAGGGACGGGTCCTCGGGAGCACATTACACCTGTGCTCCGGATTCTGCACTGGTTGCTAATAGCGTGCTGAGCTAGGTTCAAGGCTTTGACGTTGATCTACAAGGCCCTTCACGGCCTGGGCCCCTCGTGCCTCAGGGACCGCCTTGCCCTCCACGCCCCAGAGTGGCTCCTTCGGTCAGCCGGGGGTGCCTTCTTGGAGGTTCCCCATGTAAAGTGGGGGGCCACAATGGAGAGGACATTCTCGGTGGCCGGGCCGCGCCTTTGGAACTCCCTTCCGGAGGAAGCTCGCCTGGCCCCAAGCCTGTTGATATTCCGGCGGTGTTGTAAAACCTGGCTGTTCGCCCAGGCCTTTGGGGTGGGGGTGGGGGGTGGGTTAGGTTTTTTTTTATCTCCCCTACCCTGTTTTATTGTTTTAAATGTTAAATTGTATCCCGGGGCCCTGTTTTAAATACTTAAATTGTATTTTGATGTATTGTTTTATATTTGTTTTATATATATTTTTATTATTGTTGGAAGCCGCCCCGAGCTGTTCACAGGAGGGGCGGGGTATAATTTCAGAAATAAATAAATAAAAAAAACATTTTATTAATATAAAATATTGAATAAGATTGAGTATACAGACTGGCATTGCAACATCATGTAAAGTTAAGTTGTGCCTGCAGCTCTGTACCCCATACAACCCTGCCTAAAGTGGAAAAACCTCTTTGATATAACAACACAAATCTTTTAACTTTAATTTCCCAGTGTTTCAGGCATTGAATTTAGAGGAGAAAAGGAATAAGTACTGCAACCGTAACTCTCTGTGAAATGGACTTTGTTGTTGTTAAATAAGCATATTGAGGAATAAAATCTGACTTCACAGACCCAGAATGAATGGGCTATTCAAGAACATTATCTCCCCTCCCCGCCCCCTCCCCTCCCATGAGTTTAGCTCAAACTGAAGACTGAGATTGAATTAATGAGATTTGGTACTTAATCTTTTTGTGGTTTTGTAATGAATGTTCTGCATTATATCGGACAGTGCATGCATTTTATTAACAAAAGGTTTCATTACATGCCTTATAAAGATAGGAAAAATTTGAAGCAGGTTGGTATAGTGAGAAATCTGATTCTGTGTATAGCATAGAAAAGGTGGAATGACCCTTCAACGTGACTTCAGAACTCTAGTATGTTAATCAATTATTCATTTTTGGCCACATGAATAGTTAAGGTTGCATAGTAGTCATAATGGGAGCTAAGCATAATCTCTCTTAAAACCGTAACAGTATTAAAGTTACCATTGGTTTACTACTTGAGATTTTTGAATTTTCTAACCACTTTTGGAGTTGATACATGGGGAAAATAAAGTTTAATGACTACACCCCCATCCCCGCAAGTTTGTTTCTCCTGGACTCTGCAGTCCACAAGGAACAGTGCTCATCTAAAAATGCTGTGTCTTTTATTTACTAGAAACTAGACTAAACATACCTAGTTTCTTCAGTCTTTCCTTGTAAGCAGGGACCCATGTTCACTGTACCAAAAAATCTTAAACTCTGCAACCAGTGAAGCCAAATTCTGCAAATTCACTGCAAGCATTATTTGCATAATTAACTTTATTTGCATAATCATACAACAATTTATGCATGCAAATTTGCTTACTAGCATACTTTTTCAACAGGTTTGACACAGAATCACAACTTTGTTAAACAAAAACTACTAAAATCCTCTGGAATTTCATCACCCCAGAACTTCGCCTCATGTTAAATCCCCAAACCTTCCTCACCAAAACATAGGGCCCTAAGACCCCCCCATCCCAATCCACAATTTATCTCCCAGGGGCCTATTCACCCTTAGGGGTTGTGGTCACACCTCCCTGACCGGTGGCAGCTGCAGCAGCAATTTTAGTTTGGGGTCAGACGACAAGTTTAGACCTGAGCCAGGATTTAAAGATCCTGCAGACAACTCCCACTGCAGTTTCACTGCAATTTCAGCACAGCACTGCAAGGATTGGTTGATTGTGCAAAAATCACTGCAAACTGCAGCAACGCAGTCAACACGTGTTCCTGCTTGTAAGACTTGCTTTCCCCAGACCCTTGATCATTTTTATTGCTCTCCTTTCAACCCACTCATATTTGCCATCATCCTTCTTAAAATGATGCATTAGTATCAAGGTGCTTACTGACTGTTTTATAATGTGTTCTGGTATCTTCCCTGATATTGAAGTCAGGCTAACTTTATGTAAAACTGTCCGGATCTTCCTCCCCACCCCCCCACCCACCCCCTTTTTTTTTTTTTAAGATAGGGGCAATGTTTGCCTGTCACCAATCTTTTGGGACCTTACCTGTTTTCCAAGAGTTCTCAAAGATAGTTGACAGAAGTTCTGGGTATTTTTTACACAAGATGGGTGGGTGTGGGGGTCAGCAGTCATTGCACGGGGTGTGTGTGTGGGTGCCATACATGGGGTGGCGCTTCATACAAGCAGCCCCATGCCTGGCTGTCCCATCCATGCACCACCCACCCAGTCCTTGCATGGTGCACTCTGGCTTTTCCCGGAGTGCCCCGTGCATGGACTGGGTGGGTGGTGCACCCCTACATACCATCCACATGGGGGATATCTTATTTGAATACGGTGAGTGTCAATGCGTGGGGGTGTCTCGTGTAAAAACACCCTCTGAGAATATTTCTGCCAATTCTTTTAGTACTCTGGGGTGTAACACATATGGGCCTGAAGATTTGAATGTATTCAAAGTGATTAGGTACTCGCTGATCATCTTCTCCTGGCTCACAATCTTTCCCCCTCTTTGTTCATACGTTCTTTTCAGGCTGGTCACAGTTTCAGTTTCTGTGAAGACTGAGGCAAAATAGGAATTGAGTTCTGCTTTCTCTTTCGCTGCTACTAACATTCTACCATTTTTTGTATTCCTTGTTTTAAACGAGATGTTACCCTGCATGTCCACCCAGGAACCACGGAGCCGACTGTCCGTCTGAATTAGGAGTGGGTGGACGTGCACTCCTGTGAGCCACAGAGCACCCACTAATGTCCATGTACAGAGCAATGCCAGGCAATTCAGAGTGCTCTGTGTGGGGCCAGCCAAATGTATGGTAGCAGCTTCCATGGCTAGGGTAGCCATGCTGGGAGCTGCCCGTTTCTAGCATGCCCCACTTGTTCCACCTGCATGGGTGCTCGGTGGCAGTGTTACTGTACGGCCACAGGACTCTCCCTCCCCCATTGCTCTGCTTGTTTTTAAAAAAACAACCCTATGTTGAGCCGTGGACTCACCATATTATTGTTGTTCCTCTTACTTTACGACATACTTACAAAACTTTTTGGATTTTATCATTCCTCACTAACCTTAGTTCATGTGCTATCTTTTACTCCACCCTTCCTGTCAAAGGCAGCTTACAATATTTTGTGCCTTAGCCATCCTCACATCATTCCTACAACTTTAGGCCACTTATCTGTACCTGTCCTTAGTAACTTGTCCCTCCTTCCATTTGTTATATGTTCCCTTTTTGATTCTTAGCTCATTAGTAACTGTCTTGTGCAGTCACATTGGTTTATTCTAATGTCTCCCATTTTTTTCTTTTTCATTGAAATCATTTCAGACTGAGCCTTCGGAGTCTCTCTCTCTCTCTCGCTCTCTCAAAATGGATTTCCTGGACATTTCCCCCTTTTAGGTAATCTAACCAGGGGATTCCACCTAGTATTTGTAGAACTATGGACACGTTCATGCAAATCCTGCATCCCAGGTGAAGGTTCACTCATGTCGGTTTTGCTCACGCATCGAAATCAGGGGAAGAAGGGGATTATCTTGCTAGCAAACCATGCACGGTTACACCTGGGAGTGCAGTGTTCTGAAACCTGGATATGTGCATGGCTGTACCCTGAATTTACTTATTCCAGCAGGCTGCCTTTCTTCTCGTATATGGAGTAGCTGACCTGCAGTATATTTGGTCAGCAAGAAAAAGTAATTGTGGAATTGTAAGACCTCTTTCTAAATTATGACCAGAGCGAAGACTCCCCAGTGTCTTTCACACATTAATACCAGCTTAAATGTCATTTATGAAAAAATCAGACCAGTACTCCTGACATTCTGTGACTGCTATCTTAACTACATAGCAAAGTAAAGAAAGAAAATTCATCATAAGTAGGCAGGACCTATGCTCACTACATTTTTCCTACTGCTGCCAATTGGGAAAACGCAGTGAACATGGATCCATGATCATAAGTGGGTTTTAGTGAATGAGTGGGTAGTAATGAATGATCAGATCAGATCAGCTTGCGATCAGATCAGATCAGCTTGTGAAACCAGTTGTGTTTGGGTGATTTCAGACGTTACGGCTGGGCGCTTTCACCACGGGCCGTGGGGTGGTTCGGACCATGGCCCGTGGTGAAGAGGGGAGCCAACAGACGTTCCGCTCTTTGCCTCCGGCCGTGGGGACCGCTGAACAATGGCCCATGGTGACAGTGCCCAGCCGTAACGTCTAAAGTGGCACCCCCCTTCCTGGAGGGGGCGAGGCTGCGCGATGCAGCGTGTGGCTGCACAGCCCCGCCCCCTGCGCTCCTCGGCCGCCCGTACTCCCCAAGACAGGCAGCGGCCTATCCGGCCGCTGCCTGCCACCAAGGCCCCGGAACACGGTGGAGGTAAGGTAACAGACGTTACTTTTCCTTCACCGCATTCGAGATTCCCCCTAACCACGCTTCGTTCGCCATCGTGGTGCGGGAGAACAAAGCGAGGTTAGATTCACTGCGGGGGGTGGTTGACTGAGTTGAACATCTGGATGCGCGCAAACAGCTGTTCACCTCCGTTCACCACCACCCCGCAGTTGACTGAGGTGGTCTGTGGTGATTTCAGACAAACGTAACGTGTGAAATCACCCTTTGTATCAACATTTTAAATCTTCGGTATACAAAACAATATCTTTTATATGCTTGTAAGTGTCACATGATTAAATTATTATCCCATAGGTAGAAAACCTATATCTATAGAACTACCCTATAGATATAAAACGATTTGCTCCCTGAGAATTGGTAGCTTACATCAATTCAATTCATTTATTCGTGGCATTAGCCTATACCATAGCCATATGAAACATAAAGAAAATATATAATCATAAAAATGCAACGTAATACAAAATGTACGGTGGCTCACATCATTGTAATGACAATTTGTCCTTGTATCTTTTGTCAATCTCTTTTTCCCCACCCCATCCTTCCTTTTAGTGTTGGATTATAAACTTTGTCTGAATGATATACAGTACTTTAAATACTGTCAGTAAGCCTAACACGTCTATATATTATTTGAACCGAGCCTAAACCTATTTACTTTCTTACTCATTTTTCTTGGAGCAGAGTAAGAAGTGTGCACAAGCTCTTAGATATTAGAATGACAGTAGTATAAATATTTGGTTAGCAGACATGATGAGTCGTCACTTTGACTCTGAACATGGGGAATATGTGGATCACTTTCATTTCCTACTGAGAGCATATTTTGACCACCGTAATGGTAGAAGTGGCCTGAGCTGTTTTTCCTCAAGCCAGTACACTGTTACAATTTTCAATTAGGCTAGAAGCAAGCTCATGAAGAAAACCAAGAGCAGCTCATTAGAAAGGGCCAATGAAGATTGATTTAAAAGCAAAAAGTGGAGAAAGTTTGGTCTACTTATTTAAGGAAAAGGTTTGTCTCCCTTGAGATGGAGAATGGTCTGATGATAAACCACCACAAAAAGTTCTCCAGGGTGGTTTATTATTTTTTTAACTGAATGTGGTTAATAGAAATTATTATCTTCATGCTTTTGAAATGTACTGGAACCCAGTGGAGTTGTTTGTCATTTCTTATGACTTATATTTCCTTATAAGAGGCTAGATTCTTTGGGTGGAGCTTAGGATTAAGGGAGGAGTGGCTTGGTTTTTTGGGGGAAGGGGGGTTGATGGGGAGGGTTGGAAGGGGGGTCGGGTTTAGTGTTTGTCGGATGATTAACCTGTCCCCTGGAGAGAGGAGAGGGCGGGGGGGAGGAGGGGGGGAACCGGGTTAGGTTGGTGGGGATTTTCCCACCCTAATGGGGTGGGGCTGATCCATGTGGGGTATGTGTTATGTATCCCCTTGTGAGGGGGGGAATATGGGTTTTTGGGGGTGGTCTCCCTTGCCTGCAGGACAGGACAGGGGGGTGGCACTGGCTGGGGGGGCACGGATATTGGGGTCATGATGGGCCAGGGCAACTATGGTCCCTCGAGGGGCTTGGTTCGAACAGCGTGACGGGAGAGGCACTTGTTGTCTGCCGGGCCCCAGACAGACACCAAGTCAAGGTTTAGGGGCCCCAGACTTGGTTTTGATGCTGTTGAATGTGAAGTTGGTCATAAATAAGACAACTACGGTCCGGGAGTTAATCCTGGACAAGGTGGCCAACCTCGTGTACATTATGGAGATCTGGCTGGATACTGAGTTGACAGTCAGGGCCAATTTTAACTGACCTTGTTCCAGCCAGATACTCCGTACAGCATCAGCCACAACCTGAGGGATGGGGGTGGGTGGTGGTGTAGCCATTATTTTTAGGGAGGCCTGGTCGATTAGGAAGTATCTGGTGCAAATCTCGCAGGGCATTGAGGGCCTGGATCTTGTGGTCGATTTGGCAGGAGACAGATTAGGGGTGCTACTAGTACACTGTGTACCTACCTGTACTGTAGCATCTCTGCACGCTTTAGCCAAGCTGGTGTCGGAGGTGGTCCTGGGGGACTCAAGTATACATATCAACACTGGTCTTGGAGGAGCACAGCATGAGTTCATGGCTGCCATGGAAACTATGGGCCTGTCTCAGGTGGTGTGTGGCCCGATGCATGAGGGAGATCCGTTGGTGGGGGAACATATTGTTGGTACCCTTGTCATGGACAGATCATTACTTCCTACGGGCTGGCCTCCTGGCGCATGTCAGCCCCTGGGAAGGTGCTGGACCAGTTTGGTTGGTCCATTCCTGGAAGCTTATGGAACCGGAAAGGTTCCAGAATGCTCTTCGAAAATTACCGTCTGACCTTAATGGCCATTCACTTGACGACCTTGTGGCTCTTTGGAACACCTTGCTGATTAAGGCCATCGACTGGATGACTCCTAGGTGTCTGCTCCTAAGTGTCTGCTTCCTGGGCATCAGTAGTGCAGGTTCCCATGGTATACGGGGGACCTGCGTTGGCTGAAGCAGGAAGGGAAGCAGTTAGAGTGGTGGTGGTGGTGTACTCGCACTGAAGATGACAGATTGCAGCGTAGAGCTAGTTTAAAAGCCTATGCCATGACTGTGAGGGTAACAAAGAAGAGGTTCTTTGCTGCTCTCCTAGCATCTGCAAAGTATCATCCAGCCGAGCTTTTCTGAGGGGCTGGGCAGTCTGGCCTCCCTCCACCTGGAGGGAGAACAAAGAACTAAAGAACAAGCCATGGCTGGGTGCATAACAGTTGGATTTTAAAAGCAATCTAATAACTTTTATTTTGCCATGACAGCTCAAGCATTGCAAGTATCTTCACTGTTGTACAATAGCTCTTTCAATTAACCTGACCTATGGAGAGATTATTTTATACATGCCACTGTTGGGGTGGTTCCTATAAAATGAGAAAACGAATGGGCCAAACATTTTTAAAATTTCGTACTTTGCTACAAAAAGGATAGCTTTTAAGCTAAAAACAAAATGAAAATATAGATGTCTACTAGGAACAATTATTTCTAACACTGTGCACTTTGTAATGGCACTGGTTGGACAAATTTTAAAGAATTGTTTCAGAAATTCATGTTAAAAAGACATCTACTATGAAAAGAAAGGGAATGGAACTTTGGTTGAATCTACAATGCCAATATTAGTTTACTTTTAGTGTGCTTTTGGCAACTGTGGATTAGTACAAAGTTCTGTCTGGGGTATTGGATTCCTCCTTTTCTTTGTCTTTTCTCTCCCCACCCCAGTCATTTAATCTTTTGTGACGTGCAGGGAATACAGCGTGCAGTTTGCAGGATTGCTGTATGTGCATTGTCACCTTTTGGTTTTGTGAATTAGCCAAATTAAAACTATAAATGCTTTAACATAGATACAGGAGCAAGCAACTGCTGCTGGATTGTAGGTATTGGTACCCAAGGAAAATTTAATTATTTCAAGGAGACTAGTCCAGGTTCCTTGAAAAACACATCTTAATGATCTGTGTTGTATTTCGTCCTGAAACCTAACATGGCATTAGAGAGATAATTTTATAGCCTTTTGGGGAAATGTTTGGAGACTTATTGCTTCACCAGCCTGAGTGTTTGCTTAAAGAATCTAGCTTTGAGGTTGGATATAATAGGTTAAATCAGTATCTAGAAAGAGGGTGGTAGGCATACATGCAATGATAGCATTTATTCAGATGGACCAGTCATACTATGATCCTTCCCTACTGACTTCCATAAAATTCCTGCTCGGTCCAATGAGTGCATCATAGGGAAGCTCAGGCAGGAAACGTATACATTAAGGTTAGAGTGTGAACCACACCCCTTAGTTTAGTGACCTCACACCTATGGAAGTGAATATCCTTAGGTAAAAAGATGGTGGAGGAGTTACACTCTATGACTTCTCTTCTATTTTGGTCCGAATGATGGAAGGCACAATGCTCCCTGACCATGCTATGCCCAGCATCCCCAGCTGCCCACTGTCTCTCACATTTGCCTTGGGCACCCTCTGCTCCCCTCCTAGCCTGCTCCATAACCCCTTCAGCTTCCCTTCCATTTTACACTCCCAAACTTTAGGGTCCTTCCCCAAACTTGGCAACTCCAGTCTCCTTCCTCTTCCACAGCTTCAATTTCCAACCGCCTCCTATGCTTTCTACCCTAAATACCACACCTACTTGGCCTCAGCACCATACCCCAGAGTATATTCTTGCAGTTGCAGCTATTGGCAATGGCACATATGAAGGAAGGACTTAGCTAAAAGAACGTTTATGTAATTCTAGAAAAAGAAATGCTGTGTCAGTGCAATGACTATGGGGAAAGGGTTCCCAGAATATTAAGATATCAAAAAAGTGCTTTTAGTAAACATTTGTAGAAAAATATCTTAAAAATAAATATAAAAATATTTATTTATTTTATTTTATTTTCAGACTTTTACTACCCTGCCCCTCCTGCCACAGGCAGCTCAGGGTGGCTTACAATTTGTAAAACAACATTAAAACAACTAAAAGGAGGAAAAGAAAATAACCCCATACCCAAGAAAACCCTCCACCCCCTCACCCATCTCCCCCGCTAAATGCCTGGCAGAACAGCCAGTTCTTACAACTTCTCCGAAAAGAGAAAGATCTGGGGCCAACCGGATCTCCACCGGAAGGGAGTTCCACAGCCGTGGTGTGGCCACCGAGAACGCCCTCCCCTGTGTGGCCCCCCGGAAGACTCGAGGACTTCGAGCAGGGCCCCCCTATATGACCACAGGGGTCGATCCAGCACCCGGGGAGTGAGGTGGTCCCACAGATAGGTAGGGCATAGGCCGTTTAGAACTTTATAGGCCAAAACCAACACCTCGAATCGGGCCCGGAAAACCACCGGCAGCCACTGCAGAGAGCAGAGCACTCATGTAATATGCTCCCGGTGGCCCAGTCCTACCAGAAGACGGGCCACCACATCTGCACCAGCTTCAGTTTCCGAGCCGTCACAATGGGTAGCCCCATGTAGAGTGCGTTACGGTAGTCCAATCGGGAGGTGATGAAAGCATGGAGATTGTAAGCTCTTGGGCAGGGACTGTGTCTATCGTATTCTCTGTAAAGCGCTAGGTACATCGCTGGCGCTATATAAAAGCTTATAATAATAATAATGATGGTGGCCCGGTCAGAGCCTGAGACAAACGGCCGAAGCCGTTGCACCATAAATTGTAAACATGATTAAGGCAGTGGCTGCAGTGCAATGCTGTGCGAATCCCTGCATGTGCGTAGCATAATATGCAGTCAACGTGGCTCCGCACGGATTCCGCGCACGTGGTTGTGTACGGGATCCGTGCAGCATTGGATTGCGGCCAGTGACATTTCCTAAAGCTCCTGAATCACATGAAACACTGGGGGTGTTTTAGTAAGCTAGCCAGACGTAGTTTACCAGGAGTAACAGTGTTCATGTGAAACTACGTACTGTGGCATATTACCTCCCTCTTACTGTTACTGCTTTTAAGCTGCCCCATGGGCAGGGATAACATACTCTCATGGCTTATAACCACACTATTTTATGAGATATTTGCTCCCCCTCTTCCTCCTGCTACCCCAGTAACTGTTCATGCGACCCACTCCCAGGCAATGAAAATGAGGTAATTTACCTCTGGACTGAGCAGTCACAACATTGTCACTCCAAGTATAATACCCCCAGAACTTCATATGAATAGGCCTTGGCTGTCCATTTCTGATATGCTGTAAAAATGCATTATTCATTTGCAGTACCTAGTATCTCTGAAGAGGAGGAGGAGGAGGCTGTGTTTATTTGAGGTAGGCCAGTATTACTGCAAAGGTCTCTGAAGCACCATGATTGATGAAAAGAGAGCAGACCTGTCAAAGCAGTGACAAGATAATAGTGAAGAGCAGCTGTGTGGAAGTGCATTATACTTTCAAAAGCCCTTTTAATTAATTGACATTCCTTTGAATGTCGCACTATGTGTTTTCTAAATAATCTTAACTTGAAAACACGACAGAAGCTTCCCAAACTGCTTCCTTTTTCTTGCTTGCTTATACTTCCCATTTTGCCCTCAAAATGTTTGACTCAACTCTTCCTGACTAAAGCTTTGTGAAAATATGCTGTCTGGAGTATAAAGCTTAAACCAGACCCATTATAATTTGTTTGCAATGGATACTGGAGCTTCTAAGTCACATTTTTGGGTCCACCCAGTGGATGCGTAACCTATGCACCTCCACCCATCTCCCTGCACAGAGCAACCCAGAAAATCCTAGGTTGTGCGGTGCGAGAGCATGGGTGGCTGGTGGGTGGCTGGGTGTGCACGCCCACCCGCTGCTGTCTAAACACTCCTCCACCCCTGGTTTACAAATGGCTATAGTTTCAGGAGGAGCCTGAAAGATGCATGCTGGGATGTACCTTGAAAACTTTTATGCAAGACGTCCTGGGGTCATATCCTTAAGACTTGTTTTGCACTGCTCTACCAGAGTAAGTAGGCTGGAAAGTTAGGGGGACAGGAAACCCACCAGTGTCTGGGAATTCCTAGGTATTGTAAAAACAGCAAAGTCAGCTGTACCTCCACAGTCCCAGGCCTCATCTCCATGCCTAGCATACAACTGTGCCTGAAACTATGTTCCACATGGGATGTCTTAAACGTATATTAGTTTGGGGGACTGTTACCACCCTATAAATGTTAGGAAAACCTCAGGCTGCTGTAAGTGCTACAAGAGACTGAATTGCTCCAAATGGCCTCATGGGTCGGAATAGTTCAAAGCTGGTTTTAAGCCATCTTTGCCTCCATGAGTTATCTGAATTCACCTTGGCTAGACTGAAAGATCAAGGCCCTTGTTTTTTCTTAGAGCAAGTACATTCTTCTTTGAAGTATTGATTTTTATCCAATGCATATGGGGCCATTTCGGTTTATCAGTCACTTCCTTTTTGCACCCAGTCTTACTCTGCGCACGTTTCTGCCCACGCAACAGCTTTTCGCTGCTGCTGTAACCAGCTATTGGCATGCTTGGAGTTGACATATTCTCGGGTTAAAACTCAGCCAGAGAACAGCAGTGGGACACTGTAAGTTAGCCTGGTTAAGAACAGTCTGTAACCAATTCCACACTTCTGCTGTGTAGACATGATGCCTACCCGAGGATCAGCTCTTTCCTCCCTGCAGCCTGGGCCCTGGGCAGTAGGACAGTCTAGAATGTACTGCCCTGTGTGCTCTGGCACGTTCCCATGTTCCTGCTCTGCAAGTATTCTGTTGCCCTCCAATGAGGCATGATCAGCTAGATGTCTGGACTTCACTCAGTGCAAATGTAACCCAAATGTATTGTTCTTCAACACTCTTAAAGGTGGTATGGGGGAGAAGGTGTGGATGTCTGCCTGAACCACATGTATTTCCACTTGTGTACGGGGAGCTGTACAGAGTGACTGGCCTGAAACCTGTAGAAGTGGTGGTTTCACTTTAGTACTCTCTCTCTGTTATCTGAGCTGGTCAGAGCACCATGGGGGTGGGAGGTGGGGTATGAAAGTTGACGACTGTCCCAGTGGACTTCTGCTAATGGGTGGTGAATCAGGGGGTGCAGCCACACGAGATGTTATCGCATTTTGGCCAACCCTATCCCACTTTTGGCAATGTTTCCACATGATGCAGTGGCTCGTATGCCTGGCAGCCACCAGATGTTCATCCTACTCCATGGCACGGCTGGCAGCCAGCTACTATGCGATGCGTCCTTGGGGAAAGGCTAAAGATCCAGCGCATAGTAAGGTTTCCCAATGTGGGTTAAAGAGCTTGCTTCCCATGTGGCTGGGCCAGAAGAGCACACTCCTTCCCAGTGTAACAGCTGATTGTAGGGGAGCAGAGCCTGGGAAGAGTGCATGCCCTCATCCCTGCTATCTAAAAGCTGATCGGGGAGGAGGACCTGGGAAGGGGCCGTACCCACCCCTCTCCGATGAACAGCTGATCGGGTGAGGGGAGCCCGGGAGGAACATGCGTGCACCCCTCACACCACCCCAATCTCCCCCCAATCAGCTGTTTGTTGGGGTGGGGAGAGGGGCATGCACATGCTCCTCCCATAATTTCCTCCCTCACAGTCAGCTGTTAAGCGGGGTGGAAGGAGTGCACATGCACCTCCACACACACCCCAACAGCTGCCTAGCAGCAATGGACCCAATCCTGCAGTGCAGCAGGAGTCAGAGCATCCAGCCCTGTCTAGTCGGCTCCTCAGCCTGCCCCAGGGCATGAAGGAGTTGGTGATGTCCTCAGGGGAGCAGACTGTGTGGCCTGCTCTCTCAACAGACCCAGAGTGTGGCAGATGTGCTTGCCCGCCATGGAGCTCATGGGGGATCGGGCCCACCCCAGCACTGGTGGATGCACCCAGTGTGTGTAACTTTGGTCAGGTTAACCTGTAACGTCTTGTAGCCAGTCAACGTTGTTGTAGCCTTGCTCTTTACAGGGAAACGTTGTGATGGTGTTGGAATATTAGGAGATAACTGTGGTATATGTTAAAGGGTGAAAAGAGACAGGCGCTTTAATAATTCTGTAGAAGCTGCAAGTTTTATTGAAGTTAGCCTAGCTAGCAGGTAGAAAGCTTTAAGATGGGATTCTGTCTGAGACAGAGGGAGAGCTTAGTTAGATGAGAATTTCACATTCTCAGTAAATAAACTTTGAGCTCATGGAGAAAGTGAGTTTGCCTTCCTACTCAGTACCAAAAGAAAGGGAATGTGCAATGATTATCTATAGAGTCATGCTTGTGAGGTTAAAGAATGTGCATTATGGATACACATGGGATGGTATTATCATGTGTTAACTTTAAAAAAATAACTAAAATGCATGATATAGACCCTTTACATTAGGGTCTTGGTTCCTCCATGCCATAGTTACCTCCAAAAATTGGGATTGCAATCATCCTGAAGGAGATGTGTATGCTTAGCATAGAGAAAAGAAAATTAAGGGGAAGAAGCATGATAGCAATTTTTAAAATATCTAAAAGGTTGCCACACAAAAGAACAATTATCCTTCAGTACCATGAAAATAAAACAAGAGGGAATGGGCTTAAATTGTACAAGACAGGAAGTTACAAATCCAGTTGTTAGAGCAGTTGAGCAACTGAATAGGATTCTTAGGGAGATTGTGGAATCTTTCTTTGGATATTTTCAAAAACTGGAGAGCAAGACAGCTGAATTCAGCTTGCAAAATATGCACATGTACACCTCAGTCATCCAGCAAGAGGTGCACTGAGGTGCACTGCTTGTCGCCACCTTCAACAGCGTACCTGTCGAGGCTTTCCAGCACATTCCTTGAGGTGCTTGAGATCTGCATGATCAGCAGCCTTGACAAGTAGGTTTCTGGAGGGAGCTCCGGAGGGATGCCTAACTGTCCAGTGTATGGACAGATTAGAAGAGATGCTGCTAGTATAGTCCTTTATAGATGAGAAATTGATGCACGGAGAGATCATTGTGGTGATCTGCCCTAGGTCACAGAGGATGTTTGTTGTGCAATGGAGAATTAAACCTAGATTCCTGTCTGTTTTATTAGTCACAAAACCACCCTTCCTCTTGCCACGGGTCCATCTCTAGATTTTCTCCTTGTTTATTACTAATACTTTGCAGAGATGCCCCCAAGTAACTTCTGCTGGAGAGACTGCTCAGATGGGATATTGAATGTATCTTGTGGTTTTGTGTTAAAAGCTTTACTGGAACCAAATAGTAGGCTGCATAGATTGACTTTTATGCTCAGTGAAATTCCATTAAGAGTATCGCATGCTGATGCTGACATCAATTATGACATCTGATTTCCAGCTTTTGAGGTATGGCTGAAATACTTCGGGTAGATGGTTGAAATTGGGAAGTGGAAATATAGAAAGAGAGATGCATTCCATAACATCTGGAACACCCCTTTTAAATCTTCCAGATACCAGTGTTTACTGTGTTCTCCTCCTATTGGGAGTTATATGCATATCCCTCATGTTACTGTTGTTTGGTACTTTTTGTCACATTCTACCTTTTGGTCCATTCTATTGGTAATTGTGTGACTTTTTGTATGTTTGTGGTTCTTTGGCATGTTGGTACTTTTGTGACTCTGTATGTTACTTTTTGGTATATTTTAGTGTTATGTTTGTGACTTTTTGGTACTTTCCTTAATTTCTTACTGCTTTCCTTGATTTTCTAGATTAGCTGCTCCACTGTTATACTTGTTTTCTCAATTACAGAGAGAGCTATCTGCCCTGCGTTGCGTTCACTGCCATTATACGTAGCACTAAGCTTCTCACGTTATGGAAAGTTAGTGAGAGGAGAATAAAGAAGCTGTGCCTCTCCCTTTTGTTCATTTAAAGCAGGGGTGGTTTGACATCAAAACTTCAAAATTACACCACCAGTTGTTGTTGGTTGTTTTTTTTAAAATTTTTAAAAAAACACACAAAACTAAAACCACCGACTACTGAACTCTGTAGCATCCCTAACCCCTTAATACGTCTTCCAGCACTAGCTGACATGGGGGGGGAGGGGAGAAAAAGAAAAAAAAAAGAAAAAGAGAAAATTTCTGCTTTTCCACCGAAAATGCAAACTGCTATACCTCACATGTTTTTAGCATGTGTCCCTGAGGAAAGGCAGGTGGTGGTCTCCACTTTGTGCCCCCTTTGGTGCCAACTTGAGGAGTAATCCACCTTTACTCATAGCACCAGCACCTATCAAGCCAGTGCTACCTACACCCTATTACAGTTGGGAGGGGGATTTCTGATGGTCTGCTTGATCAGTATAGAAAAGTTATGAATAGATTCCATTTTCTTCCTGCCTCTCTTGTTTTGCCCAAGAGGAACTTTCATTAAAGTTTAACAGATCGAATAATAATAATAATAATTAATAATTAATTTTTTAAAATCCTCCCACAAAGAAGGGGAAAGGGGAAGGGGAGGACCGAGCCCTTTATTCTTATTAGTTGCGTGCTTAGCAGCTAAATTGTCACTTCCAGATGAATTAGTTGCTGTTGGTCATTCAGAATGAAATCAGCACTTCAAGAATACAAGGTGTATTTTAAATTTTTTGGGTATAGCTGTGCATGTCAAAATCACAGTGAAAACTGATGGATACAATGTGTGCTGCTGTGAGGGAAAGAGCCTAGCTCATGTGTGTACACTTTGATTACATTATGCACTCTTCAAGTGAGTTAATAGGTAGACTGTTTCAGACAATATTAACAAGTTGAACATCTTAAAATCATTCTGTTCTGCTTTGAATTGCTTTTATAGTTGATTCTAATAGCTGGTAACAAGCACTAATTATAACTTGTAGGTACTGCATCTCAAGTCTGTTCAGAACAGTCGTATACTTGTCACTGAAGTAAAAGAGTGCTGCAAGAACTAGTTATTTTTAATGAAGAACCAAATTTTTTAAAATTAACAACACATGGACTGAAAACAATTATAGCTGAGTGGTCATGCAGGAAAGTTTGAATTTTTTACATATTCCTGGCCATTCTTTTTACCAGTAGTTTTTAAAATGGCAGCCCAACATTTTTTTTGTTGGAATGTGTATACTTTTTTCTTTGCTTCATTCTACACCTCTAACTTTAGCGTTACCACCTCCAAATTTATACAGGTGGTAGATACGTTGCTTGAAAGTTATGCGCAAACACAAATGCCCTTTATTATAGAGGTGGGGAACTTCAGTTCCGTAGGCCAAATTTGGTTCACATTTGTTTTTTATTTGGGTCCTTTCCAATTTCTAGATATGACCCATGGATGCAGTCCCAACCCTCAAGCACTGAAAGAGTGAGCTCAGGAGAAGGGAACAGAGATGAAGCCATGCATTCAGAGAAAAGGGATAGATCCACAACATAGGACCATGATACGGACCATCCCCTTCCTTTCTAATCCTGAGCATGCCCTTAAACACACTCACGCCCAACTCCAGTCTGGCCCAGAGAGCTTGTGCCAACTTCGAAAGTGGCCTACAAGAGTGAAAATGTATAACTGCCTTTTATAACTTTTGATCTCGCAGGTTAATTTCAACTAAATTTTGTAGCTGGGCAGAAGGCCAAAGGGTAAGTAGGAATCCAAAGTTTTGTAACAATATGTGCACTTGAAGGGGAATTAGGACCGCTTTTGTAGCTGAAAACTCCCATAGACTTACTTTTTAGCATTGTCCCACCTTAGTAAACCAACTTTCATTAGTGTACTTACATGCTTGTTGTACAGCATTGCGTGTTTCTGTTTAACCCGTTTTATATAATCTGGTCAATTGTCTTCTGAAAAGACTCATTGGAAACTGTTGGCAATGAAATTGAGTAGATTCAGTAGGCTGGGAGTAGGGGCATTATAAGAAAAGGAAAAAAGAGATTGGTTTGAGGAAATTGCTGTTCCTGCACGCCTTAGCTCCCCTGCACCTTGCCGATGGGGGCGCATGCGTGGGAACGGAGCTTGCTCCGCCCCCACGATGGAGGAAGATGGGTTGGGGGGGAAGGAAAGGTGCCACCGCCGACTGAAGCAGAGCGTGGACCGAGTCTCGTGAGGTGAGATCTTGGAGGGTGCCATCTTGAGGAGTGCGTGGAGGAGCCCAGTCGCGCAAAGAGGAGCATTGGAGGAGAAGCTTGGAGTGGCCGCTCCAGCTTCCCCTTTCCTCATTCAACTCACAGCGCGGCCAGGCTTCATTGGTGAAGCAGCAAGAAGAGAAGAGTGTGGTACGGTGCCCCCTCTCCCCCACCTTGTGCACGTTCACGGCAAGGGGGTAAGGCAGTCTCCTTTCTTCCCCCCCCCCCCAAGCGGGAAGTTTAGAGGCCCCCGGATATCATCCTCCCCAGGAACAGCTCGGTCAACAAGCCCCCCTCCCGGTGCCCCTCACCCCCCATGATGGGAAGGAGAGGCAAGGGTAAGAAGAATGGTATGGGGAAAAGACCCCCTGTTGTCGGTAGGGAGGAAAGGCAGCAGCAGGCTGAGGCAATTATGGCCTCCCTGCACGGAAGGATGGGAGGATGCGAGGAGCTGCTGCAGGGCCTGGTGCAACGCCAGCCCTCCTGTGAGCGGACTTGCCTCCCCCCAGGCACCCAAGAGAGAGAGAGCTGTCACCAGCGGCTATAGCCACGCTCCCCCCCCAGGCGTGCCAAGCGGCAAGTGTGACCCACAGTACGCTATAGAGATGACCCCCCCAAGGGTGGAGCGGCAGGGGGACCCTCCCCCAGGGTGTGGGAGGTGGGGGGACCAAACTTCCCATGGGAGGGTGACCCCACCAGGTACTCCTCTCCCGCTGCGGGGGGAGGGGCAGCATGCATTGTCTCCCGACAGCCCTGGTGCGGCAGCCCCGCCTCAGCGGCACTCAAGAAGGAACCCATCGCAGGCCATCCTGGATCAGCTGCAGGATTTTGCAGGACAGTTGGAGTCAGTGGAGGCCGCGGTGTGTGCCATCATGGAGAGGTCTCATGGCGACAAGGAGGTATGCAAGGTGAACGTGGACCGCCCACCCAGCCCCCATCGCCAGCACGATGACTTTACATCACACTCAGGTAGATGCTGTAGGGAATCCCACTCATGTGAGTGGGAACCGCATTGCAGCAGATGCTGCGCCGGGCATCCTCAGGGTGGCACCCACCAACAGCAACTGGGTTGGGTCGGTTCATGGGTCCCATGGCCTGTCCAGTCGTGCCCACTCCCCTGACGGGACACACAAAGGCACCTCCTTCAGGTCTCCCAGGGGGGTGCAGGGGCTAACCAACAGATAGTCTGGGTGTGGTCGGAGCAGGGATGCCATGCCACCCCGTGTCAGGTAGTGCACACCCCGACCCGTGAGGTAACGCCTCTAGCTGGAGGATATGCAGAGGTGAACGCTCCCATAGGAGCTCACTTGTTGCAGGCTGCCAGGGACAAGATTTGGAAGGGCGAATACGTAGATGTGTTTGCCCTCCTTTTTAGCGACCTGATCCCAACTCAAAGGAGGAAGGGAAGGAGAAAGAGAAGTTTAAGAGGCCCAAGATAGACAGGAATTGGTCCAACCGGTCGGCTGCCTTCTCGGTCCTTATGGGGGTTATGCTGCAAATGGCCCCTGAGCGCGCCACTGAACTGTTAAAGTACCAGGATATCATTTGGCAGGCGTATCATTTGGCAATGTCCCACGCACAGATAGTGCACACGCCCTGGTTAAGGGAGGGGTGGCGCCAGTGAATGACCCCTTTCGGTCAGATGGGCGGCGCCCCCCCACGAAGAGGTCCACGTGCTGGGAGTACAATGGGTCTGGGAATTGCGCCCACTCCCGCTTCCGGTTCCAGCATGCTTGTTCCCACTGCTCGGGTAACCACCCAGCCTGTCATTGCAACAGGGTTAGATCCCTGGCCAGAGGTAAACCCCCAGCCAAATACCCACAAGGGGGGCAAGGGGCAGGTGGCAGCAAGGGCCCCAACCCCAGTATATCATAGAGCCTTGGCCAGAGCATTGAGGGACTGCCCCTGGTGAGCAGAGGTAGAGGGGTTTAAGGAATGTTTTAGGATACCAGCTGGCTATGTTAAGGTGAAAGCTTGAGTAGAGAATTTGAAATCGGTTAAGGGTTTGGAGACATTGGTGCACGGCACGCCAAACTCCAAAAGGAGATTGCAGAAGGCAGGGTGGCCGGCCCGTTTGATTCCCCGCCCATGGCTTCGCTCCACTTCTCTCCCTTGGGAATAGTGTCCCAAAAGACTCCTGGAGAGTTCCGCCTCATTCACCACCTCTCCTATCCCAGAGGGGAGTCGGTTAATGATGCCATCCCTGAGGAGCTCTGCTTTGTATGCTATGCATCCTTTGACATAGCAGTTCGCATGGCGTGTGAGTGCGGCCCTGGGGAGCTCTTAGCGAAGTGTGACATCAAATCCGCCTTCCGCCTGCTGCCAGTCCACCCCACTGATTTCGAGCTACTTGGCTTTCAATTCCTGGGTAAATTCTATTTTGACAAAACCATGCTGATGGGTTGTTCCATCTCCTGTTCGGCTTTTGAAAGGTTAAGCTCGTTACTCGATTGGGTGGTTTGCCACAGGGCGCGCTACCATTTTGTCATCCATTATATTGATGATTTCCTGTTCTTGGGGCGCGCGGGCACGGGCGAATGTGAACACTTCCTCAGGACGTTCCATTCCGTGGGGGCTGAGCTGGGGGTTCCCCTTTTCCCGTAAAAGACAGTCAGGCCCGTTACGGTGCTCACGTTCCTGAGCATAGAGGTAGACACCATCAGGGAGGAGTCCCGCCTTCCCCGCGACAAATTGGATTCCATAGTGGGGGCAATCAAGACCTGCTTAGCACTCAGCAAAGTCACTGTCTGCCAGTACAGTCACTCCAGTACAGTAAAAGGTGCTCCAGTACACTGTCCGCCAATATTACTAAATTGGTTTAATCTACCAACTTTTCCATAGACAAAGCCTGGGAGTTAGGAGTCATATCCCCAAATCACCATAATCCTCCAAAATACAACTCAGTCCTGTATATCCCAATCCAGGATATCCCAATCGGGCATTAAAATCTTCTGCAACTGTCAACCCCAACTGGGGATATTTTTTCTGTGTTGATTCAATAAAACCCGTTAGATCTCCCTAAACTGTAGATTCATAATAGTGGGGAAGTATATGGAGGAATATAAACATTTTACTATTATATAATCACCCATTTGCAGGGAGGATACAAACCAAGCAGCTGCAAAGACACCGCAATTCCCAATCCATTGTACAGAAACCCCAAGAGAATCTGCTATCAATAAGGCTAAGCCCCCACTAGGGCTTTCCCTCTTGGCCTTTGAAGTAGCAGGCCACATGAAAGTCTAAAAATTCTTCCATGCTATATTTGACGTTACCCAGGTTTCTTGTAATATTATCACATCTGAATATTTAGTAATCTCACAGAAATCTGGGTCATAGATCCTACTTTTCCACCCTGCAATATTCCAGGAAATAATCCTGCAATTAGAATAGCAAAGAGCCCAGTCAGTATTCTGAAACCGGAGTTAGTCACATTTCCTGCAACTTCCTTCCCAGAGTTAGAAATCAGGACTTCTTTCATTAATGGAGTATTTAATAGATTTTGTACTCCACTAAGTGTCCTCTCTAGGCTGGTCCTCACCTGATTTGGAAAACTAAGACCTTCCTTAGAAGGTGAGCTGTGACTCGGGAGACTACCCACACATAATACTGAAGAAGACACTGATTAGCTTCTAAGGATGCATTTATAGCTTCCAAAAGTGGCATCATAACCCAGCTTGAAATCTTTTAAGAATGTATCAGCCTCCCATCTTTTACTCATAATTTCTGAATTACTCACTCCTGGGTTTACTATATGTTTTTTTCCCTGGGTTTTTCCCCACCATCCACTATTTTAAAGGATCCTTCCTGATCGGCCATGGTGGTAACTGCCCTCACCCGTGGGGCAATAGGAAGGGCACTTAAATCAACCTAAATCTCACTTAATCTCTTGTACAAAAAATTATACCTAGCAAGAATACATCTCTCACCAGGCAAGGAGTTTTGGAAAAGAGTCACCAACTCTTCTTCCTGTGCACCTAGCACGATCTGTCCCTTTCAATTACTATCTTAGCATTCCCCATTGGTCCTTCTGTTACTACCTCTGATAATTCAGGAAAAAAAATATCCTTTATCCTCTCTGGCCTTGAGAGATCATCTCGGGTCCTCTGTTTCACCTCAACTTCCATAAAATCTCCTCCCTCTCCATCTCATCTCTCTTGCCTTCAGATTTCTCAGAAATGTTCATATTAGCCTGCCTCTGAGAGGGAGAAGCTACAATAGTAGTTTTTGTTAAATGGACATTGACAGAGTAATTACCAGAGTTGTGGGGGGGAGGATTCCAACGAAAAGGGGGTCGATCTTCAGGGTTAAGCATACAACTAGCCAGGAAGATCCTAGCCAAGAAAACACCTCTATTGGCAAAAAGCCTACTAGCCCTTAATGCTCGCTCTACAAAAAAAAGGCTTCCTAAAAATACCCATTTCTGTAGGCTGTTATCCAAATTGGTCTTATCGCTATAATATCTGAGGGGGTGCAACGTAGCCATGCAAGCCTCCACAGATGTTCTGTCACTAGAGGGGGTGAATTCCACAAAGGAATTTGCCCATTTAAAAGAGGGTGCACAGTAATGGCCAAAGCCTTCTTTGAGGGTAAAGGTTCAGAGCCTACACACTCATTGTGCCTCCAAGTCTTACGCTCCTCCTGGATTAATTTAGCCTTTATCTAGACCAGACCAGCCTTTATCGTCCCCCCGGCTGGAATGGTAGGTACCTGGCTGGTCCGGTCTAGTGTGCTCAGCTGGGGCTCTTCCCACACTGGGGGGAGGGTGGGTCCACTCCTCACTGCTCTGGTTCCGGCTCAGGCAGCAGCCCTCTTATACCAAAAGCAGGAACAGACTCTTCTTATCTAATTATAGTGTCCCAGCTCTTCAGACAAGGCAGGTCTTCTCTCCTGTATAAAAGCTCATTAAGTCTCACTTTAGTCTCAAAGTCTGCTACCAGAGGCAACAAGTGTCTTCTTTGTGCAGGCTGTGATGCTTCCTTATCCTCCACACAGCGAAAGTGGGCCGGGCCCTTCCATAGGGCACAAATAAGAACCAGTCTTCATTAACACTCCAAAAAGGGGGGTGGGCAGCCACCACAGTCTGCAAACCACCCCAACAACGGGGGCCGTTCGGTGGTGTTGAGTGTCGTCCTTCAGCTGACGCGCAAGGACTGGCACTGAATAAGGCAGAGGGGTGATTCCTGCAGCACCCAATGCCGAGACTCTTTCTCCTACCACAGGCAATCACACACTCAAAGGGCCCCAGCCCCTGAATAAGTACCTGTGGGAGGAGGAAGGCAGAAGGGTGACTGGTAGGGCAGCGCTCCCTTTTTTCCTGCAGAGACTCTCCTCCCTCCCTCCCCCCCCCAGGTAATCACCTAGTTGCTTTAGGGAAGTACTAGTATGCAATACCATGGACAATCAGCTGTTTCTGAAGTCTAGTTTCATCAGGCCTTCATTGCAAATAAACTTTAGGGAAAGCAGAAACCACATGAAATGTTTCTGTTGGTTAGAATTAATTGTCTGAATGGATTTGCTAGGTCTAGTATAATTTTGGGGTTCATTTTTTCTGGCTGACAACTTGGAGCCAGAGCAGCTGTATCTCTATTTCCTCATTTGTTGTGTCCACTAGCCCTCACTCTCCCAGAGTGTGCTAATCTATAGGTGTTAACCCTTGGTTACCTGAAATCTAGGACATGTCTGCAATTACATAAATTATTAATAATTGAGTTAAGCCCCCTCCAGTATCTAACCAAAGAATACCCCCAAAGTTCTAGTATTCGTTTTCAGCAAATGCACACTGTAAGAGGGCAGGAGCCTTTTAAGAGGATCTTTTACGTGCCTTGTCCCTGCCCCCTTTGGTTCTATAAATGCTGAAGAGCCTGGAGGCAAGGCAGTCTGCATCTGGCAAGGAAACCAAAGGTGCCTGGTTTGGGAGCTGGCCAGGGTCCTGAATCTCCAGTAAGCTAGGAGCTTGGTGGTGCTGACCTAGCCTGAAGCTAGAGGGTACAAGTGGGGAAACTGGTGCAAGGCTTCTGAGCATGTTGGAGTCTTCATACTGTGAGGTAGACCACTCTGTACTGTTTGTCATCTACAAATTGTCAATAAACTCTAGCTGGTGATGGGAAAACCTAATTTAAGTGGATCCTGCAAGGGCTTTTCAGCAGATGTACAGCCAAGCTTGCCACACACAGTTATACAGCTTTATATCAACAGAAGCTTTAAAGCAATGTATTTAAGTTCAGAAAGTACAGAGTTAGAAAGACAATGCAAAACTAAGTGAAAGAAACACATGCAAATACTAATCTGGCTTGAATATTTCTAACTCTGCTCTCACCCATAGTCTTATGAGCTTGTAGCAGGCTGGATACAGCTTAACATTCCTTAATGGAAGTTTCTTCTTCCTCACATATTTATTTATTTATTTATTTATTTTACAAATTTATATCCCGGCCCCTCCTGCAATGCAGCTCGGGGCGGCTAACAACACAATAAAATATTAAAACCACTTAAAATACAAATATAAAAACGTCATCTAAACATATTACATAAAACAGGGCTAGAAAATAAATAAATAAATGGGCGGGGGATTAAAATCACCCCCCCCNTGGGCAAACAGCCAGGTCTTACAGTTCCGCCGAAATGTCAAAAGGCTTGGGGCCAGGCGAGCTTCCTCCGGAAGGGAGTTCCACAGCCGCGGCCCTGCCACCGAGAATGCTCGCTCCATCGTGGCCCCCCGCTTAACAGCCGTTCTAAAGCAGTCTCCTAAAAAGTCCTCATTTTTAGAGGACTTCTAGTCTTTTTTGTTGTCCTGTTGTGGAAAATTTTATGTCATCTCTCCAAGGTACTTAAAAATCTGTTTTCTGATGGCATCTGTTCTGTTGCATAGAAATTAGTAGGGTAATCAATATTCATGGTCCTGTATTGTTCCCAGCTAGGTATTTTCCCAGGAATACATATTTTCTTAGACTGTGATACAGCAAAGGCCATAGTGCAGGGCCATTAAAAAGCATGCTGTGGGGAGCAAGGGTGTGTGGGTGCCAGCGGTTGCAGAGCACTGCTGGCCACACCCCCTCTGGCTCCGTGGCGGCTATGCCCCCTACACTGGCAGGGGAGCAGGAAGCACTGCCCAAGAAACAGGGTACACAACCCCAGGGCAAGTCCCACAGCAGCAGGGGACACCCCCAAACCCTCCCAAAGACCAGACCTGTTGTGCCTCCTGCACAGAGCAGGAGTAAGGCACGAGCAGCTAGGGTTGCCACTTATACAATTTTTAAAGGAACACTTATGGAAAGTACATGTTGCAGGGCCTGCATTGGCACCTTAGGCATCAGTGCATGCTCTGCAACATGTATCTTTCATAAGTGTTAAAAAATTGCATAGGTGGCAACCCCTAGGAGCAGCCATAGGGAAGAAGGCACCAGCCGCTGTGTTCCCTGAAGCCACTGCACATCAGCTTGGCCAGCCGGCCCACAGCACTCAGCCGACATTAGATGACAAAGGAGTAAAAGGGGTGCTCAGGGAGGATAAGAACATTGCAGAGAAGCTGAATGAGTTCTTTGAGTTGGTCTTCAGTGCAGAGGATTATGGGGAGGTACCCACGCCAGATCCTTGCTTTGTGGGCAAGGAATTGGAAGAGCTGTTACAAATCAACGTGACGTTGGAGGATGTTCTAGGGCAAATTGACAAACTGAATACTAACAAGTCACCAGGACCAGATGACATCCACCCCAGAGTTCTGAAGGAACTCAAATATGAAATCGCAGACCTACTGTTAGTAATTTGTAACCGGTCACTAAAATCGGCCACTGTACCTGAGGACTGGAGGGTGGCAAATGTAACCCCTATATTTAAAAAGGGATCCAGAGGCAATCCTGGAAACTACAGAAGCTTGACGTCTGTGCTGGGCAAAATGGTGGAAACCATTATTAAGGACCGAATTACAGGGCATGTTGACAAACATGGCTTAATGTGGAAGAAAATTCTTTGAGGGCATAAATAAGTATGTGGACAAGGGAGACCCAGTAGATATAGTGTACCTGGATTTCCAAAAAGCATTTGATAAGGTCCCTCATGAGAGACTCTTGAGAAAATGAAAAAGTAATGGGATAGGAGGTAGTGTCTTACTATGGATCAGAAACTGGTTAAAAGGTAGAAAGCAAAGGGTAGAACTAAATGGTCAGTTTTCACAATGGTGAAATGTAAAAAGTGGTGTGCCTCAGGGATCTGTATTGGGAATGGTGCTGTTTAATGTATTCATTAATGATTTGGAAAACGGTGTTGAGAGTGAGGTTATCAAATTTGCAGACAACACCAAGTTATTCAAGGTAGTTAAAACATGAGCAGACTGTGAGGAACTGCAACGGGATCTTATGACACTGGGTGCCTGGGCATCTAAATGGCAAATGAGATTTAATGTGGACAAGTGCAAAGTGATGCACATAGGGAAAAATAATCCAAACCATGCGTACACAATGCTGGGTACTAAGCTAGGAGTTACCACTCAGGAAAAGGATCTGGGTGTGCTTGTGGACAATACAATGAAATCCACAGCGCAGTGCGCAGCAGCAGTCAAAAAATCAAACAGAATGTTAGAAATTATTCGGAAGGGGATAGAGAATAAAACTGAGGATGTCATAATACCTCTGTACAAATCAGTGGTGCGACCGCACCTTGAATATTGTGTGCAGTTCTGGTCACCCCATCTTAAAAAAGACATAGCTATACCTAACACATGATCCCAAACAACTATATACATTTAATTTTGCCCCACTAATAGCCCAAGTTGGTACAGACCTGGATAAATAGACACCATTGGCATGTACGTGGATAGGCAGGATGAATCTCTTTAAAATGAAAATCCTCCCGAAATTGCTGTACACCATGTCGGTGCTGCCTATTACTCTCTCTCCACCCACCCACCCCAACTCCTTTTTTTGCAAATAGATTTAAATTAAGGAAATTTATATGGAAAAATAAGGTACCTAGAATCCACCTTGATACATTAAAAGCCAGTTATATGAGAGGTGACCTAGCAGTGTCAGACTTAAAAAACTTACCATGTAGCCATAGACCTCATAACCACCCGAATATGATACCATAATCCCAAGGATGCACAATGGGTCGAGCAAGAAAAATATCTACTTCAAGTAAAAGACTGTAGCAGGTACAGCATAGCCAAATAAAACAAAATGGAAAGAACACCCATTTGCATCCCATGCAGTAAAGTTCTGGGAACAAAACATGAAAAATACAAAATTATTAAAGGGGTGTCCCCCTTAACACCCATAATTCCCATAACCACTGACAAAAAAAAATTAGCAGTACAATTAGTGCAGCTGCTCAGCAAAAAAGGCCTAACTAAAGTGTCATCGTTATTTAGGGGAGACGTTTTCATGACAAAGGAGGCTATACGAGGCCTTCTGAAAACTGATATCCAGGATTGGCAGTACATCCAGCTGAGGAGCTGGGTGCTCGGACTGTCCAAAAAGGAGGAACTTACCCGACCCCCACTAAATGTGGAAAAGCTTCTTTACCAATCAGCAAACCGTAAAGGAATCCTTTCTCGAATATACAAAGAACTTAAAGCAGGACCAAACGCACAAAAATATCTTGTGGGTTGGGAAAGGGAATTAGGCATAAGATTTACCAAAAAAGACAAGGCCCAAATGCTAAGGAGAATATTCAAAAGCTCCACATCCTGGGAAAGCAGAGACAAGCAAACCAAACTCCTAATGCGGTATTACCTCACACCACAGAGAACTAGCTGAGCTGTGGGACGGGTTCGGGGACTGGCTGGGCTGGTGTGCAGCAGCTTTAGGGGGTCAAGGCACCCCACCTGCTCCCCTTCCTGCCACTCTGTTGTTGCGCTGACCCCTGCGTCCAGCCGCTGCATGGCGCAGGGACTGGAGCTGGATGGAGTGCTGTGTGTGCTGGCGCCCCAGAGCGATCTGCCTGAGCAGCTTTCCCCTGCGCAGGCAGACAGCAGCATCGTGCACTTAGTGTATATGTTTGCTTTTGTAATTTGCACATTGGATCATCTTCTAGTCCAACTTCATAACTTCTGGCGTGGCTGTTATCAATATTATTGCCACACTACTGGGTTTGGCATTGAATTCAGGTCGTACAGTTACCAAACACCATTATAATATATACATTCTGGAAATGGTGCTTTTTACAGAATACATGCTCAGTATGTAACACCATGTGTCACAATATAGGAATATGACAATTATAAAAACCAATAGAAGTAACATTTTGTATAGAAGATATTCATCTACGGAAAAGAATCGGCATTGCGATATATTGTATATCTGAAACAGCTAGCTGCTGCACTGTTTTTATCTAGGAACTTTATGCTGGAACACTTAATACTAGAGATGGTTTAACCCAGATATGAGGAATAGGCTTTGGCTGCACCAAACATCTGAAAGCAGATTGATTGCTTTAATTCATGGATAATAGATCACTATTACAAAAGGGGAGATAGATGTGAATCTATTGAAAACTGACATCTTTTCTTGCTCAGATATCTTTAGAAGGTTCTCTGTGAAGAAGGTCTCTGCAGGCTTTTAGAAGGCTATATGTGCCTCCGTAAAGTTAGTGTGCTCTTTTTTAAATGCTTGTCCTGACTGACTGTTTACATCCTCTTTGGGGTCCTGAGCAGAACACAGCATAAACAAATTGAGCCATAAAGGATCCCACATTTATATGCAAATCTTTATAAATTACGGACAAGGAAAAATATGCAATTGCAACTTCTTCATAGATCTTCTTCATAAAACTTCAAGTTAGTCTTTCTTGTCCACACTCCTTCTCTATAAATAGACAACTAGCGATTATTGTATGAATTGGTCCTTCCTTTGACCCTCTTTTTGCTTAAGACTTATTGGTGACTTAAATACTTGATTATTGTGCATTTCCTTGTCTTATGGTTTTTGTTAAATAGTAATACTTCCTCCCTAAACTTTGAGAGGGGGCGGTACCTTCAGCTAGCTTTCCTTTTTTACATCAGGAAGTGGGATATTTTAGGAGGATGAAAGTTGTCCTTTTCATGCCAAATTCAGTCACATTTATTGAAATTGTCAGGTGTATCTCCATGGAAGCATCTGAACTAAATTTAACAGAGAGATAAATGATGATGTGTGCTAAATGCTGGATCTAATTTGACAGAAATACAGGTGTAAGTAGCAAAGATTACTACTGTGAATGTGGAATTCAGTGCTTGTGCAGAACTTTTTATGTTTGTTTGCCAAGGTGACAGTGGTTAAATCCACAAACCATTTACTGTAGAGTACTCCCACTGAAGCCTGCTCTGGTATATATTTAAAGGGATTAACTTAATTTTTTACCATGTTCACACCTCTCTGAAGGTCCAGTTCAACTTTCAAACAAAACTTGTAATTGCATGTTCAAATAGTTCAAGTTTTTCATTTTTTGCTATTTCAAACAAGCAACAGAATTTATAACAATATGTTCAAAGACATACAGGCCATAACATAAGTAGATCTCCAATAAAGTTAACACTATAACATGCATCAGAAGAGATGTTGTATTGTGGTGTTTGAGAATTATTTATTAGTTGTGGGTATTATTATGTGTTAATGCTAGAGAATAAGCATTTTGTATGATGTTAAGGGCTGTTTCTACCTCCTCGTTTCCAGTATATTCAGAAGTCTAAGGACAAATGCTTGTAGCTGTTTTAAAAAAAAACACCAGTTTTCTTTCTTAGTGTGTATGGTACTTTTATAAGTAGTTTAATTGAAATCACCTTACTGCTGAGTAAGGTGCTTCTCAACTGAAGAAAGGGTATCAGAATCTTGTCCCAAATAAAGAAAATAGAAACAGATGTTTCTGGTTTTCAAAGAAGAATACTAATGCTGGAGAAGAGAATGAACCGGTTATTAATCTGTTTGCGGTTCTCCTTTCATAGAGCAGTTGAAATTCCAAGGCACCCAGGATACACTGTAAATTATTGTAACTGTCAGAGATGCTGGGGAAAGAAATGGTGTTTCTTTTCCCCCAATAAATTAATCTATTCCCTTGGGAATATCTCTGACACTGTGAGAGAAATGCATATTTATACAAACTGTTTGAGCATTTTTGTAGAGCTAATAGTCTTGGCATTTTCCCTACTTTTATATGCATGTGTGAGTAGGGAACTCCCTTATGAGAGTAGAATGAAAAAGCAGATCTCATTTCCCCTATACTGAGAGCTATATAATTCGACACTTAGCAGACTAAGTTCAGCAGCTGTCCCACACCCAGTGTTATAAAGCTGCTATGTTGTCTTAAAAGTGGTTATATTGATCCTTTTCAATGTGTGCTAAATAATAGGGTTTTTAAATTTACCAAAAAACAACTAACCAACCCAAATCCCATTCTTCTTTGGCATTGTTCATGCACACGCATGGACTCCCATGGGCACCACTGAGTCAGTGGTGCCCATGGGAGTCCATGCGTGTGCATGAACAATGCCAAAGAAGAATGGGATTTGGGTTGGTCACTGACAGATACCAGAACCTTAAAGAACTGTCCTCTTAGAAACTCATTCGCCTCCCTTTGGTCACCTGTGTATGAGATAAAGAATAGAAAGGGAGGGAAGAAGGATGGAAATGAGACTGCCTGGGTGTTCCCTCCAACTATCTTATGAGAGCCACGACGTCATGCCTCATGACATTGTATACTAGCAGTTCTTACTACTTCTCATCGCTGGTCTCTCTACAAAAGAAAAGAAAAACGAGATATTGAGACAATAGTTTTGTTGTGCCAAAAAGTCACCCCAGTCTATCCCTGCCTAGATAACTGGCTCCTACGGGCGCTTCTCCTGCCCCTGTTACAAGCCCACTGGGGCAGGGGTCTGTCTATTTATTATTCTAAAGTGCCAGTTACATTGCTTGTGCTATATTATAAATAATGAGACCACCTCCGATAGCTATGGACGTGCACCTGAGACCTCACGAGTAAAGTGCCAGATACATTGCTGGTGCTATATAAATGCTTATTAATAATAATAATCATCTGCTATGACAGTTGCGCTTCATGATGGATGATGATCAATCCTAGCTTCAGGCCATAAGTATATTCAGTTTATAGGGGTAGTACTACTTTCTTTCAAATGCAAAGCATTTTTACCTCAGGTTTGGTTCCTCAAGCTATCCAGCACAAATTCTTCAGTGTACAGCACCTCATCACAACTGGTATCCTTGTTTCTCCATGTTATGGGCCTGATGACCTCCCTGACCTCAGTCACACTTACACAAATAATAGTCCTCCACTAATGAGACCACTTCGACACTACTCTACATTGCAGTATTGCCAGTATGCTCGTAACCATCCAACACCCTATCCCCACTACCCTTTCCTGGTGCTTCAACCAAAGAAAAGTACTCTCGGCTAAACTTTTCGACCCTCCTCCTCGTACCATCACAGTGCAAATGCTTCTCTACTGGACTGGTGGAGTTCATTGTGATTCAGTTACTATCAGTGATTACTGAATAGAATGGGAATCCATATATTGCATCAACCTCCTGGGCTCTGCACGGTCAGGAAGGCATTAAGCCTGCCTTCCAACAACAGCACATTGTCAATATTGTTTAGATTGTCACAGAGAATATCACAATGTGGCACAAGTACAAACATGGCTGAATGTACTCTTCACTTCTTTGTCATGAGGCTCTGAAACTATGGGTTTGGTCCATCAAGAACAATATAATCTGATCATTATACACGTTGATGGAGAGACCAACTCCTTATCAGACCAGCTCAGCAGAACCTCAGTCCTACTTAGCAGTCCAACTCAGAAGTGGTCCCTCAAACAGTCCATCACAAACTTTTGAAAGTGGCGGACACCCACTATAGATTTTATTCCACTCCAAAGCACAAGAAATGCCCCTGATTTTTCTTTAGAACAGGAAGACATCAATACTTGAAAGGAGATACGTTCCTACATCATTAGGGGAAAGTCTTTGTGTACATTTCCCATCCTTCATCACAGAACTTCTCCAGAAACCTCTCAGAGATGAAGTGACTGCCATTTTCATAGATCTGTCATGGCCTCATCAGTTAGGGTAATATATATATAAATACATTTATTGCGCGGCCATAGTAATACACATCACCTACAAAGAAACTTGAACTTACAAGTATTTAACTTAATACATAACCCATTAAAATACACTCTTAAAATAAAATCAACACATAATATAATCTGACTAACATGCTAGCCAATCGACAAGGCTTTAGGATCAGACCTCCAGCTTAATAAACTTAATACCTTGGGAACCCGGGGAAGACGCGAGGGGCTATATCCCCTTTACCCAGAACCAAAGTATCTCCATCTTCTCAGGGCTTTTCAACGCCTAAGGTCGGGACAACGGTCTGGGCCAAACCCTCTAGGAGTTTCTGTCAGAAAACTATTGCCTGATGGGCAAATTCTGCTACTTGCCTAGTTGCCACTGAATCCACTGGGCTTAACAATTTCTGGAGTATTTTAGACTCAGGGATACTCGAGGCCCCTGTCAGATATTTAGCTCTCAGTTCTGCGAAAAAGGGACAGTTTAATAAAATATGAGGAACCGTATCCGGGAACCCTTTATCACAAAGATCACAAATTCTTTGTTCCCGGGGGATACCCTTGAATCTCCCCTCAAGATAGACGGAAGGGAAGGAGTTACATCGGAGCCTAGTGAATGCCTGCCTCCTAGACGCATCTAACCAGTTGAATAAGTAGCCCGGACCAGGCTGTTGAGGGTTATAGGGAATATACTCGGGCACTACTCTTTGCTGGGCTAACAAGGCATGTTCCGTTTGGAGAGCCTGATCTTTCAATCTGATCTGGGTTAATTTTTTAAATCTGTCCTTCCCTATATTATTGAGTACCTCAGAAGAGAAACCCATTTTTAGGATTTCAAGGTCGGCCGTAGCCTGCCAAGAGTCCAAAAGGCCTACCTTGCGGGCCCTACTCAGCAAGGAGACTTCTCTCTCAGGAAGAGACATTACTTTGGTCCAGTAATTTACAAGGAGCTGCAAGGTCACTGTCCGAACCGGCGGAACTCGGGCTTCTAAACGCAGCAACACTGAGGGGGAACCCCGGGGGAGGCAGAGTAAAGAGACCAAAAAACCATTTTGTATATTTTCCAGTTTTTCCAAAAATTCAAGTGCCCAAACCGGTGCTGCATATAGGGCCTGATTTAATACCTTGGCCTTAAATAGCCTAAGCGCCGACTCTATCAGCTTACCCCCAGGACCAAAATAGAATTTCAAAATTGCCTCTGATGATCTCTTTGCCTGCACTCTGACCAATTCGAGATGAGCCTTCCAAAAAGGCAAAGATAAAAAGGTGACCCCTAGATATTTAAAGGAGCCAACTTGCTCTATAGATTCCTCTTTTATCTTCCAGGAATGTATTTTTCTAGACTTTCGGGCACCCACAACTAGGACTTTTATCTTGAGGTAATTAATTTTTAACCTTTCCGATTGGCAGTATTCCCCAAATTAGGAGAGCAATCTCCTAAGGCCCACCAAAGATTGGGACAGCAGGACCGTATCATCTGCATATAACATTATTGGTAGGCGCCTTTTTCCCACCAAGGGGGCACATGCGTCCACCAATTTCATATAGGGGACAATGTTGTTCAAATACAGGTTAAACAGGGCCGGGGTCAGCAAGCAACCCTGTCTGACCTCACGCTCAACCGGAATTGCCCTAGAAAGTAAATCAAGTTGACAATATCTCACCTGCAATGTGTTCCCTATATGCAGTTTAATCATCAAGAAAAGAAGCCTAGGATCTATTGATGTGTAACCCTCAGCCTAGCCCATAGGCGTTCTCTATTTACTGAATCGAAGGCCTTTTCAAGTTCAACGAAACAAAGATAAATCTTCCCTTGACGCACAGCGTATTTCTTGATTAGTGATGCGAGAACCAAAATATGGTCCGTGGTGGCCCTACCCTCACAGAAACCTGCTTGTTCTGGCTCGATTATTTCGGTCTCCCGCATCCAGACTTTCAGTTTCCCAGCAAATATCTGGAATACAGTTTCCCAACAGTACTGAGCAAGTTGATCGGGCGGTAGTTGCCCGGAGCTGAGACCTCCCCCTTTTTGTAGATAGGAATCAGGATACTCATCAGTCAGGGTAAATGGTGATCTTCAGAATGTCTGTGGACCGCATCTCTTGCTTCCTCTTCTCATGACATTATGAGTTATGACAAATTCTTTCTCAATAACGTGGTTAAGTCCTTCACTCAGACCTTTCATTGCTTCATTTGACAGCATAGCTGATCCTCACACTGACACCAGCAGACCTTCCAATACTTACCAGCAGAAGTTTGGATGGTACTAATAAATGCTTGCAAACCTTCCACCAGATGAACTTATTCCCACAAGTGGAAAAGATTTGTTATATGGCAGCTAGCAAGATATCAATCCCTACATCTCCAATTACTGATATCCTCACTTATCTTCAAAGTGTGGATTTTTATGGACTGTATTTTTCCTCCATTCGAGTTCATCTGTTGAATAATCTCCAGCCAAGTCAACAAATCCCCTCTCTCTCTCTCTCTCTCTCTCTCTCTCTCTCTCTCACACACACCTGTAATAAAGAGGTTTCTTAACCAACAAGTTTCGACCTAAAGCCCTACCAGTACTTATCTGAGACCTCAACCTTGAGCTGCTCCTGCAGCTAATAAGACTTTTTTTGAACTGTTAACATACTGCTTTCTGGACCTCCCGTGACAGAGGGTTTTACATCCATCTACATGTGGAGTTAGCAAGTTACCTGCTGTCCTAACAACTCTTCCATACCTACAGATACACTAACAAGGTTACTCTAAGACCGCATCCCAAATTCCTACTGAATATAGTCTCAAAATTCCACCTTTCCCATTATGTTTCTTTGTTGCATTGCACACTCTAGATCTATGCTGAGTGATTTTTTTTTTGTTTAGATAAAACAAAACTATTTAGCATTATCCAACTTGTTCATTGCAGTTGAAATCCAATAAAGGTGGTTGCACCAGAATCCATCTCTAGGCAGATAGTTATTTGCATTGCCACTTCTTATAATTTAGCTCATTGGCAGATCCCAGAGAGTTGTGAAGGCCATTCAACTAGAGTTGGGCAACAACATGGAACTTGCTCTACATGTTAACAAAACACTATGCTGTCCATTTGGGTATGAGAGAAGATCTGCCTTTGGTAGAGTAGTTCTTGATTTGCTGTTTAATTAGGACTTGTCTCCTTCTGTCCTATTTTATGGCTGAGCTGCTTTCTTTTCGCCACTCAAAGAAGAAAGAAAGGTTACAGACTTTAACCAATGTTTTTTGTTTTTAGATGGCTGTATCTATTCACATAACCTACCCACCTTCCCCTTTACCTCAGAGTCCATATTGACACACACAGACTTTAAGATGGGATTGGAAGGAACTGAGGCAGCCTGCTGTTCCCTCCTTTTATGTCCTTGGTCTCCATGTAGGTGACCATGTGATGGATGGGGAAGGAGAGGACTGTTCTTGAAGGTTCTGGAAACTGCTACTGGTGCCTGTAAGCACACATGCATGTAAATGGATGGAGCCATTTTGAAGAATATCTGTTACAGATAAGTAATCTATCGCACATAATGGTTTCTGAACATAGGTAGTCCCATACTGCCCAGCATCCTGTCTTCAAAAGCGGCCAATCTCACCTGCTTGGAAGAAGTACCTACTAGATCCCAATGGGCAATCTGTTCCCTGTTGTTCAGCTCCAAGAGTAAGAAGTTACATCCCCTAAACCTACTTGGCTAGTAGCCATTAATGGATCTACTCTCCAAGAACCTATCCAATCCTTATTTAAACCCAGCTATACTACTGGCCTCACCACATCCTCCAGCAAAAAACTCCACAAATTAATTGTGTGTTGAGTGAAAAAATACTTTGTTTTAAATCTGCTTCCAGTTAGTTTCATGGAGCATCCCCTAGTTCTAGTACTATTTGCGAGGGTAAATAACTGTTCCCTATTTACTTGTCCCACACCACTCATGAATTAAAAAACTTCTGTCATACTCCCTCTGTCATCTCTTCTTCAAGCTGAAGAGCTCTAACCTGTCAAGCCTCTCTTTGTACAGGAGAAGGTCCATGCCCTTTATCATTTCTGTTGCTCTTCTCTGTATCTTTTTCTAGTTCTACTATTATCTTTTTTTGAGATGGTGCGACCAGAACTACACATAGTATTCAAGGTGCAGTTGCACCATAGATTTATGTAGAGGCATTATGATAGTTTCTGTTTTATTCTTTGTCCTTTCCGGAATAATTCCTAACATTCTGTTTCCTTTTTTGGCCACTACCGCACATTGAGCTGAGGATTTCAATGTCTTTTCCAAAATGTATGTTTTTTATGTGTAATCCGCCTTGAGCCCTAGGGAAAGGGCAGGATAGAAATTCAAATAAATAAATGTCTCCAAGATTCTTTTCCTGAGTGGTAATATCTAATTTAGAACCCAGTAATGGGTACATATAGTTTGGGTTATTTTTCCCTATGTGCATCACTTTGCACTTGTCAACGTTAAATTTCATCTGCCATTTAGATGCCCACTCACTACAGGCAGATGTTTGGTCCTCTTGCTACCTTTTTTTTTTATTTGTGCAATACATTTAATCTGGGCTTCCAAGATGGTGCTTTTAAATAGAGGCCACACTTATTGCAGACATTTAATCCTTGCAACTACTCCTTTTAGTTTCCCTCTTACTAGGTCCCTCATTTTTACATAGTTCCCCTTGTTAAAGTTAAATGGCTCTCCTACCATTACCCCTTGCACCAGGTCCTGTGCTCCATTTAGGACTATTTCCAAAGTAGTTCCTCCTCTCATTGGTTCAATGACCAGCCAAGAAGCAGACATTTATGGCATCTAGAAATTTTATCTTCACATCACACCCCAAGGAGACATTTACCCAATCAATATTAAGGTAATTGAAATCACCCATTATTATTGTGTTTCCAGCTTTAGTATCCTGTTTTATCTCCCTTAGCATTTCATAGTCCGTCTCACCTGACTCAGTCTGTTGTTTTGTTTTATTTCATTTAATTTATTTAGGCACTGGCTATTACCCCGGCCAAGAACAATTATAGGACAAATTAAAACGTAAACATACAAATGCATGACAACATAAAAACAACTGTTCTTTCTTTTACCCAAGGCATGCCAATCCCTTGTATGTAATTAAACATACATATATGTACAATGGGATATAAGGGACAAGTGGTCTTGCTCTTCAGAGCAGTGTCACAACCAACCAATCCCTAAATATAGTCATATATTTCATGGAACCAATTTCCACTATAATCTAAAACTAAAAAATATTCCCAAAGGAAAGTTACATCTTAGGACTTTCAAACATGTTTACACATCATATAGAAATAGAAATAGAAATAGAAAAATCCTAATGTAATCTTTAACAGCACTTAGGTACAAGCATCCAACCTGTACAACCAAAATGGACAGAATTTAAGTAGTTTACATATCTTCACCACCAAGCAAAAGATATGGATTTTTAATAGCGGCCCTATGGGCAAAAGCCGCCAATCTATTCATTACATCTCGGTCAGTACGGTGGTGCAACCAAATTAGATTTTCTTTCTTAGAGAAAAAATGGACTTGGAGTAATATGGGGGAAAGGAATAAGTTCCTAATGTCAGGGAAAAAAGGGGCATTCCAATACATCAGGGTTGGGGAACCTCAGGCCCGGGGGCCAAATGCGGACAGCAGCAAGTTTTTATGTGGCCCCTTTCCACTTCCTGAATCTGGCCCTCGGATCTAGTTTTGACCTCCAACCACTGAAAAGTCATGCAAACAAGTATAGGGGACAGTTCCATGGCACAAATCCATGATTTAGGCCCTGCTTTCCTTGAGTGCATCCCTTAAGTACCCCTGCACCAACTTCTGTGCAGCCCTCGGAGCTTGTGCAAGCTTTTAAAGTGGCCCCCAGAAGGGAAAAGGTTCCCCACCCCTGCAGTGAATTAAATCTATCATCCCCATCGCACAGGTACAAATTCTTTTTTCTCGAGGAAGGCCTAACCTATAACCCATCATTTCAGCAGAAGCCATCTATTCTAGGCATAGTCTAGCAAGGTGAATACGACAATTTTGTTTTAAGTCCAGCTGTAAATATTTTTCTATCCCACCCTCTGGTTTCCAATGGACATATAAGGAAGCTATTTGACTAACCTGAATGATAACAAAATCGTTCTGATAAGTTATATCACTTAACCTTTGGTAAACCATTTCCTTTTTCATCATGGAGAAAAATCTGACCTCTTTATTAGCATAATATCCAAATCCAATCTTGTTAAGGGTGGTTTTGACAAATGCCAACCATGGCGACTGTAATGCAGTACATCACATCATATCTTCCAGATAGCACGTCTTCTGGAGACAGGAGGGGCTAAAGGTTAAAAGTTTGAACCAATACTTCCAAAGTCTCCATACAACAACTAACAATGCAGCCTCCGTGCCAGATTCTTCTCTTAAGAATGCAGCTGGCGTCGAAGAAGGAAGTCCTAATAATCATCTTTAAAATGTATTCTGTGGAACCTCTATACTATTTTCTGCTGAGAAACCCCAAATTTCTGCTCTATAAACACTCTGTGATGTTACTTTGGCCTTAAACACCTTAATTGCTGCAGGTACTGATCTTCCCGAATGTGCCACATGGAATTTTTAAAGAGCCCTCGCAGACTGGGTAGTTTTTAGTTTAACCTTTGACATGCTTTTCCCAACACAAGATGAGAGCGTCACACCTAAATATGTAAATGATTTTACAACTGCAGTCTTCTGATTTGCCATCACGTCTACCCCATTTAACACGTTTAGTTTTTCCATAATTAATACTTTATTTAATTCACATATCTGGGCAAATTTTACCATGGCCCTTTGGAGGCCATTCGGGGTCCTTGACATAATAATAGCATCATCCGCATAAAATTGGGTTCCAGTATGTGAAGCCAGAATCTTAGGTGGGTGAAAGCTTGTAACGTGCATCTCAATAATCACATTGTTAATATATATATATTAAATAATAAAGGAGTAAGAAGACATCCTTGTTGGTACCCCCCTATTAGTTGGAAATCGTGGGGATATTTCACCACCCATTTAAAATAGAACACAGGCCCATGTGTCCTTGTAATAAAGAACAAGAAGTCTTAGCAGATAGGGATCAATCCCTAATAAATGCAATTTGTTCCACAGTAGATCTCTCAATATTATTGAAAGCCAATGAAAGATTAATGAAGGCAACCTACACTGAGGTCTTGAAGACTCTCGTCTATGTATAATGTACTGGAGGGTGTATATGTGGTCTTGAGTAGCATAACCTGCCCTAAACCCCACTTGTTCTTCACAAAGGACATATTTTCCATAAACCCAGAACAGAAGATGCTTCAATAAATTACCAAAGAGCTTAGCAACTATATTTATAAGTGAAATCGGCACATATGACCCAGGTTTATTACATACTCCTTTTTTATAAATAGGAATTATCAGATTCCCTTTCCATGATTCTGGTATACAACCAGTAGAAATAATACAGTTAAACCATAATGTCAATACTGGAATCCACCAGTCCAGATTTGATGGAAACAACTCTATCAGTAATCTATCTAAACCAGGCAATTTATTATTCTTTTGAATCTTATCAAATGTTTCACCTCCGCTTCCGTAGTTAAGTATTTAGAAGTAATATGGATTAGCTGGGTCTCTGTAAGACGATTGACTGGAGTGACCATGGTCCCTGTAGCTGTAAATTGTTTAACAAAATAGTCCACTCAAACATCTGAAGGAATGTTTGAATCTATCCTCAAACCATGAGCCTATTATGCTGCTTTTTTGTTCACAATGACAGAGCAGGTCAGATGGGACACATACTGGAGGATAAAAGGTGCTGATTTTGAGAGGAAGCTTTATCAAGAAAGTATTGCCATGACTTTCTAACTTTATATGGACTTTTGCTTTGCCAGGGGAAAAGACATTGGACTCTGGAAGCTTGTTGGGGCCCCTGCCAGTAAAGTCAGATGTCTTGTGGAAGTCCAATGTTTTTTTGTTTTTTTTAAAATCCCTTAGTTCAGTCTTTCTCTAAAGAGGAAAGGCTCCTGTGCTTAATTAGTTTATACAATATTTTGTCAGTTACTCAAAGCACTGTAATTCCTAAAGTCCCCAACAGAGGCCAGGGGCTCTATTGTGCTGGGAGTGCAGACTAAGGTGATAGTATTTGCCCTAATGGGTTTTACAGTCCAAATGAACAAAGCAGAGAGGTGAAGCCCAGGCTAGGGCCCAGGGCCCTTTTTTTCTCAGTCCAGCACCTCAACATTGCTCCACTGCCACCCCTCTTCTAGCCCTTCTTTTCCAGAGGAGAACTTGCACTCCGTTAGGGATAATCGTGTTCACCACAAATCGTATTATGAGACCAGAAAACCTTTGGTATAAGAGAGGAGTTAAGGCTCTTACAAATTCAGACATGCTCCAAAAAGCATGGGAATTGTAAGTTATGGCTCCTGTCTTAACGTGAGTGCTGTGTAAGCAGTAAAGACGTTGTACAGTTTCACTTATTGTCCTTGATTACGGATTTTGCCGCAAAAGAGTTTTAGTTTGGGATTGGGAAAGAAGTCAGCCTTGGGAGGAAATAGCTGTTGACACACTTTATATTATGACTACTGTAATTGCTGTATGATTGGATAATTTGATTTTTCAGAAGTGCTGGGCATCTGCGGTTTCCATTAACTTACGAATGCTTGGAACTTATGAACATGATTTCCACGGCGCATATTTTTGTACTGTGGAAAACCGTGGCAGGTGCATACCAGCTATGTTTATGAAAAGATGCCTACCCTTAGACTGTCACACTGTAGAAAGAATAGTGTTAAATTCTTATCTCTGACTTTACAAGTCTTGCAGCACATACTGTGTTAAATTCTTACCTCTGATTTACAAGTCTGGCATCACATACTGCTCAAGTAGAGTGTGATTTGAATAATGATGTGTCTAATCCTGATCTCATTAACCCTGATTTAATACAGGATTTTTTTAAAAAAAATAATTAATGCCAGCTAGCTTTAATGGGGCAGGGGCTGGGCATACAAACAAACATTCAGTTTTATATTCCTAGAAACCTACTTTGCTGAGAAACATGCTTTTTATTTTATTTTATTTTGCAAGGGCCAGACAACTTGGTTGACAAGTCTCTAAAACGCACAGTAGTTGAAGCTGGATTGCCTGTATCTTGCATACAATAGGATTTCACAGCTTGTGATGTTTTATGTAGTTGCAGTGCAGTGGACTTCTCTCCCTTGCATTCTTAACCAAAAGCTGTAGGGACTTAAACTATTGGATTAATGCAGTGAGCATTTGAAGGCATTAAAAAAGAATAAGCTTTTAGCAGTCTGTGTAATTTTCCTGAACCTTTTTATGTTGCAAGGCTTTGTGCTGTGATGCAAAAATTACATGCCTAGAGATTGTTACCGGAATTTGTGTTTATTTACCAGGATCGTTAAGTGGTTTAAATTAAAAATAATAATAATAATTAAAAAAGAGGTCTGGTTTGAAAAGGTGGGGAAAAAATAAAGCCTAGAAATACTGGTATTCAAGGCGGTGGGGTTTTTTGTTAGGTGTATGGATTTTTCACTTGACCTAACACGATTTAGAGATGAAAATTCTTTCACAGGATTCTGAACCGAGGACTCAAGGCGCACTGGATGAGTCAGTTAATGTTCTCATTAGAAAATTCTGCTGTTAAGACTGCCTGCTGTGTCACATGAATCTGCAGAGAGGATTTGTGCTCCTCATCTCTCACTGAGCCTGCGTGTGTCATAGGCGACACTTATCTAGTGTTATCTACTTTGTTACCATTTGCCTGCATGTCTGCAATGGATGTGTTTATAAACATAAATTATTTTTCCATCTTGGTTTAACTGCTTTTTCAGGTTGTGGGTGTGATTTGTTGAAAAGAGTGAGTAGGAACAAAGATGCAGTCTGTGAAATTCATGATTTGAAGAAATACCTTTTACATCTTATCAGTTTTTCTGCGTAGTACCATAATAAAGCTTTTGTTGTTCTCACCAGAAATATTTATACATAACTAAAGACAAGGACTAATGGTTCTTCCTTGTGAGGGAACTGGGGAGGGAGGAACCATAAAAATATAAAATAGACATAGCGGGTTCAGGTAATAAAACAATAAAACCCTCCCACCCCACCTACCCTCCCCAAAGGCCCGGCGGAACAGCCAGGTTTGACAACATCTACGGAAAGAGTGGAGGTCCGGGGACAAACGGGCCTCCAACAGGAGGGAATACCAAGGCCGAGGTGCGACCACCGAGAACGGCCTTTCTGCTGTCACTACCCGGTGTACCCGGGGGACTTCGAGCTGGGCGTCCCCGGCCAACCGCAAGGGTTGCGAATAAACCCGAGGTCTGAGACAGTCTCTCAGGTAAACAGGACCCAAGCTGTTTAGGGCTTTATAGATCATAACCAGCACCTTGAATTGGGCCCAGAAGACCATAGGCAGTCAGTGCAGAGTACAGAGCACAGGTGTAATGTGCTCATGGCAGCCCGTCCCTGTCCAGGAGGCGGGCCTCCGCATTCTGCACTAGCTGCAACCTCCGGACTGTCGTCAAGGGCAGCCTCGCGTTGCAGTAGTCCAGTTGAGAGGTAATGAAAGCATGGATGATGGTGGCCAGATCCAAGTCCGAGACATACAGCCGCAGCCGTCATACCAGATGTAATTGACGGAATGCTCCCTTTGCCACAGCCTCCACCTGACCATCCAGGCAAAGCTGTAGGTCAAGGAGCACCCCCAGACTACCAACCTGAGCGGTCAGAGGGGGGCAGACCCTGCCAATGATGGGAGCCACACCCCCCCTCAGCCCTTCCCACCAACATCACCTCAGCCGTGTCAGGATTCAGCCTCAGACGCCTCACCCTCATCCAGTCCCCCACAGCTGCCAAGCACCAGGTGAGCACCAAGACTCCTGGACCTGAGTCATTCAAAAATGAGAGGTAAAGTTGTGTATCATCGGCGTACTGATGACATTGCACACCGAACCCTCTTGTGACCTCACCCAAAGGTTTCATATACCCATTGAACAGGAGGCGGGACAGAATAGAACCCTGAAGGAGATGAGATTCCGGGGAGATGATGTACATTCCCCAAGAACCACCTGCTGAGTTCTCCTGGCCAGGAATGAGCGGAACCATTCAAGAGCGGAACTATTTATCACTCAGAAAAGGAGTTGCTTGGAGGAACAAAAGAAACAAAACTGTAATATTTACTGTATAGCTTCATAATCTTATTTGTATCTGTTTAATGAGTTGAGAACACTCTTTGTACCTTTTAAGCTCAGAAATGGCTACAGACAGTGGGTGAAAACAGACATGATGCCAACCACCCTTAGTGGTTATTTATGCATGTTTCAGGGCTGAATAGGGTACCAATACAGCCCTGCAACATGCATAAATAACCACCAAGGGTGGTTAAAGGGTGGTTAGCGTCATGTCTGTTTTCACCCAGTATTAACTGAGGGAGGGAACTTTCAAAGCCTCTCTGATTGCAACAAGCTGAATGTAGGTGGAGTTGGAGGCAGTGGGCAGCTGTAACTATAGAAACACATCTGTGTGTCTGCTGCTCTGATCAACCTTTCTGTTCCCATTATTTATTTATTTTATTTAATATATTTATATCCCGCCCCTCCTGTAAACAGCTCGGGGCGGCTGATTATGATTCTGGGAGATTAGAGGGAAGCAGGAGTACCAGAAGTTTTGTGGGCCTATCCGTTGCTTCCAAGTAGGGATGTCAGCCTGCACCGATATTCGGTTATGGATTCGTTATGTCCCCCTCCTCCCCCACCCCCGATTGAATTACAGGTACGGTAATGGACCCATAATTAAAAAAACAAAGCAAAACAGATTTTTACCCGCACCCCCAGGCTCTTCTTTCCATCCGGCCCTGGTATGGTACTTATTGGCCTTGGAGACCTTGAGTGAAGGTCCAGTGGCCTTGATTGAAAGTCCAGGGGGCTCCTCCTCTGTGGAGTCCCCCGGCAGAATCCCTCACCATGGCATGGTGTGCATGTGAAAAATGGCCACTGGGGCCTTTTTGCGCATACGCAGCCATTTTCCAAAATGGTTGTCACGGGTTTGGGGGTCCGCACCCCCACTTTACTGGGTTTGAGTGACTCAGTTTCCCTCGCGCACAGTTCTCCTGAATCAGTTCTCTCTCTGGCTAATTCAAGTGTGCCACAATGAAACTCCTTTGTCACACAAGGGCCCGATGGTTCCCGTTTACAGACTCTTTACTCTCTGGATTCGCAAGAGCTTGAGGGCTCTTGTAGCTCACTTGTGTTCCAATATTTGACACCGACACTATTTATAAAAGTTAAGAAGTAAGTTTATTGATTACATAAACAAGATAGTTAAACAGAGTGGTAACTAGAAATCAAAGGTAAATATAACGCATTCCTAACCTATACTGGTTGAGTTCCTAAATAAGCATCTTACTCTACAAAGGTCCATACGTTCTTCTCAGTCCATGATGTAAGTGACTGGGTCTCCAGACTTAAGAGATCAATCCTGTCTCTCAGTTCATGCTTCCAGCCTTTCTGCTGTTGCCTTTCGTATGCAGATGTCTCTGGCAGCAGCTTTGCAAGCAAAAGTCTCTTCCCTCTGGGATCTCTCTCCTTCTATCTCCTGGGGGAAACTCCTCGTAAGTTCTCCAGGTTTCTAGAATTTCCTTTGTCCTCTTATCGGTTTCTCTGTGTCTCTTTGCACGTAGGCAGTGTCAGCCTACATTAGCATTGTTAATGTCTCTGGCCATTCATCTGGCCCCAATACGCATTTTGGTATCTCTTTGTATTTTCTGTAGGTCGGTGACGTGTAAGAGCCCTAATTCGAGTTGTACAGTTCTCAGAGTCAACATTACAAACATGTGGAACCTTTGACATTACATAGTGTACATGTATAGTAACATTACATACATGTGAAACCCTTGGCACCACACATTTACCAAACATGTAGTCCCGTGTTACACATGTGTGACCCCATGTTTCTCCATGACAATCGTGCCAGCAACGTCAGGGGTATTTTTGAAAAGGGCAATTTTTCTGTGCATGTGCATACGATTATTTATTTATTTTCATTCATTTTCTTGGCCGCCGCCTCCTGCTATAGCAGCTCGGGGCAGCTCACAACAGATCAAGAAGAAATAAAAATATAAGACTAAAACTATACCAAACATAAATAATATATCAATAATAAGCAATATAAAAGGAAAGCAGCCTTTACGGTATGGATGGCCTACCCCCTGCATTTTTTCACCATCATATGAATGGATGTGCCCCTCTACCAACTGTATGGTTCAGTTTTGTCCTGGCAACTGGGCATATTCCTGAGTCATGGAAGTGGAACTTAATTATCCCTATTTATAAAAAAAGTTTTATAAGATGACCCAGCTTCTTATAGACCTATATCTTCAATGTTGTAGCAAAGTTATTTGCTAGATATTTATTGTGGAAGCTGACTATATGGGTCAATGATAAAATGATTTTGGAAGAAGAGCAAACTGGCTTTAGAGCTGGATTATCAACTGTTCATCATGCATTCACCTTGCAATATACTTGTATATAAGTATACAAAATCATTGAAGGGCAAACTATATGTTGCATTTGTCAACTTGACTTTAGCGTTTGATACCATCAATCGGGAGAGGTTATGGCAGAAATTGTACTCTCTTAATATTGCTAAATCTTTTGAGATTATATTATGAAGGGACATGGGCAAAGGGCCTGTTGTGGTGGTACAGGGATACTATCTTGATAGTTTTATCATTCAGAAGGGAGTGCAAAAAAGCCAAAAAGGTTGTATTCTCGCCTCCCATCTATTCAATTTGTATGTGAATGACTGAATTGGGATTATGAGGAATGTATGTTGTTATCTGCCAAAGATTTTGGCTATACATGTAAATACTCTGCTATATGCATATGCTGCTGCCATAATCTCATCGTGCCTTGACTACTTTTTATGAGCTTTGTGAAGTAAGTGGGCTGAAGGTCAGTTTTAAAAAAACTAAAATTATCAGATGGGATAGACAACGCAGAGAATTCTGTTGGCATATATCAGGCCACGTTAGAGGTCGTTAAGTGCTTTAAATATTTAGGACTAACCTTTTTCTGTAATCGGACCTGGAAGGTACAACTAGAGGCTGCAAAACAAAGAGCACTTCAGTCATCACAGGTAGTTAGGAAGTGCCAGACACTACATGGGCCCATTTTGTTTCAGGCCACCTGTAAAGCATTCAGAGGGAAGGTATGGGGCTGATGTATGGGGTTATTCTGCTGATGAGGTGATAGAGGTGGTCCATAATAAATTCTTAAGGACTACTTAGGGTTTGCCACCCTCTACCCCTATGGCTTTGTTGTGGGTTGAAACTGGAATAGCCAGTTAATTCCTTGGTCATGCATAGAGTTGTCAAATTTTGGTTTATGTCATTAACACTGCCACCTGGGAGATTATTGAAAATGTGTTACCTTGAGGATATGATAAAACCTACTGCTCTCCAGTCACCATGGTTATTTTTTATTAAGATTCTGAACAGATCTGGATTTAATTATGTTATAAACAGGGGTGAGCCTTTTTTCCTAGAAAGAGAAAAGATGGATCTCTTGCAGAGATTAGCTGATATAGCTCGACAAGATGGCATTGCAGCTGTAAGGTGTAGTAAAATCTCTCCCTATTATATACATTGGATACCATCTTGTGGCATGGCCAAATATCTTACAGTTGAATTGGATAGTTGTTGCCGGGTTCATCGGACACGCTTGCAAATGTCCTTGATGGAATTGGCATTTACGCTGGGTCATACCTATGGTATCCCTAAAGAATACAGGAAATGTACATATGGAATGGAGGTGGTGGAGGATGTTCTCCATTACACATTGGAATGCTGTTATTTTATTGATATTAGGGAGAACCACCTTCTGCCTATTCTGAGGGACGTCTCTGTAAGGAGGCCGGCCACAGCATTCTGCACCAGCTGCAGTCTCCGGATCATCACGAAGAGTAGCCCTACATAGAGCGCATTGCGGTAGTCCAGTCTTGAAGAGATGAAATCATGGATTATGGTGGCTAGATCGGAGTCAAAGACATACCACTGAAACTGTCGCACCAGATGTAATTAGTGAATTGCACCCTTTTCTACACCTGCCACCTGGACATCCAGGTGGAGCTGCGGATCAAGGAGCACTCACAGACTGCGAACCTGAGGGACCAACGGAGGGAGGACCCCATCAGTGAGCAGAACGGCTGCCCGTCTCAAAAATGATGCTGATGATGCTGGTGCCATTTTTGGAAAAGGGCTGTGCATGTGCAAAACGGCTCCAGTGACCATTTTGCACATGCACACTATGGAGCAGGGACCTTGATAGCGTGCCGCAGCATGGGAGTCTGCCGGGGGGTGGCCTCCGCACAGGAGGAGCCCACTGGACCTTCAGTCAAGCCCTCTGAGGCTGGCAAGTACCATCCCGGAGCGGGAGGTAGGAAACCTGGGTTTGTAACAGCGGTTCCACAATTTGAAGGCTGCTGTTATGGACTGGTAGAGAATGCCTGCTGTAGCAAAACTTGATTCCATACTCCATCACCTGTGCAGTGTGGTGTTATATAAAAGGGAACAAATTTTCTGCTGGAGATTAAAAAGTGGACGTATATGTTGTAGGATTCATTACTGGGCACCAGCAGATGACTTGGTGGCAGCAAGATTGCATATAAGGTACGTTGCTCATTTTAGACTGAGGTTCTCTTCCAGAATACTCAAATCTGCTGCAGTCTCATTGTTTCTGTGTTAAATAGATTTTCACTCTCCAAGATTCCACAGAAAGGTTTATAGATGTTAGGCAAGGATCTGGGAACATAAAACAGAATACTAGATCTGAGCTTGCTCTGAATTTGAACCATAGTGAAGACTGGGTCCAGGACTGACCTTAATGATTTGGACTTGTCTAACCAGTGAAATACATGTATACCTCATTGTTTCTAGTGTCAACCTATTTTATTTTTTTTCCTCATAAAGTCTTTTCAATGAGGGAAGTGCAGACATATCTTCAAGGCTTGTTTCACATATTTTTAAGAATGCAGATTGCTCAGTTTGTAGCAGGGTCAAGGGTACTGTAACCTTGGGGTAAGTAGTGGCAGGATCCAGACCCAAAGTCATGCTCTGTAGGGAGTCTCCAAGCTCAAGTCTCTTTATTTATCTTACATTATACAGTCCTATAATACATAATCTGTAGCACTAGTTATTTGCAGCACTACTGGCCAGGCACTGATTCCTCCTGGAACCAACTACAACTTCACCTCAGGTAATCCCTCTATCAGCTGGACTTCCTTAGAGCCAGAGTTCATACAGCCCCTGTCTGCATTTCCCAAGGCACTCTCACCAATACCTCAGCTCCACAGCTCTCCCCACACTGAGCTCCCAGATCATGTTTCAGACCCTGGGCTGCCCTAGTCATGCCCAAACCAAGGTAGGAGGCAATTGGGTGTGATCCTGTTTTCCCTCAGCACCTGTACATCCAGTAGCACCTTCGCTCCACTGCTGGTGCTAGCTCCCTTAAAGGTTCCTGCTTTTCCCTTAAGAGTGGTCTCAGGAACCCTGCCCTACTGCACAATTGATCTTCTAATCTATCATAATATTCAAGCGCCTTCTGAGAAAACCTAGTTGAACTATCTACCTTTTTCTAGTTTATTCTTTTTATCTCAATTGAGGTAGTCAGAGGCTGACTTTTTAAACAACTTTCCTACTTGTTTTCTCCTTCTTTAATTTTTCCTCATTTCTCTTCTACGTAGTTTTTAGTTGCAGCTAACTGCTGTGAACCCCGTTCCTTTCATATGCATATTCCCTTCACCTGATAAGCTGTTTCCTACTATACCCCAACCCATGTTTGCTTAAGCCTCATCTGATCTATGCGTTTACCACTACCTATTGTTTCTTTGTCTCCTACACCAATATTTTTCAGGCAGCAATAGCTGCCTGAAACTTAAATGCACAACCACTCACTATTATAAACAGGGGACTGCTAAAGTCCCGATTTTGAGGAAACCGCTTTAGCTACATTGCTGAAAATTTATCCATGGCTATAAGTTGTGAGGACCATCATATGCTCGAAGTTTGAAGATCCATCAGGAAAATAAAATGTTATGACAGTTTAAACGTTAATTGGTTGTGGTCAAAATGCACAGTGTCCTCACGATTCTGAATCATCAATATATCCTCTGCCTGGATGGGTTGAGCCCCCAAACTTCACAGGATTGCAGCATGAGATCAATAACAACCGCTTCTGAAATATGATAGTAATTGGTGCAGCCAAAACAGAGTTGTTGTTGAATAAAAAATCAGTTCTGCAGACTCGCACATGCGCAGATGAGCTCCTGTCAGAGAGCTGGGGAAGCGGCTGAGTCGGCGTCCCCCTGCAAGTTCCGTTGGCTGCTGCTGTTGCCGGGCCCCCTGGCCGCAGCGCGGCCACCCCTACCGTCTTGCCCCCCAGTGTGTGAGCCAGCTCGTTACCCCTCCCCCACAGTCACCCCCGACCTGCCCCCCACAACATCCTGAGCCCCGGCCTACTCCCGCACCTAGCCCCACCTGCCCCCCCAACCG
>QEPC01001478.1:4442848-4462054 GCA_003113815.1 Sphenodon punctatus | reverse complement strand
GTACTTGGCTTGGTTACGATGAGAATGACAGCAGGCAGGTCCATGTTGCAAGGATAAGGGTAAACCGATCGTAGGTATAGGAATAGTGGCTCAGCAGGATAAAGAGTCAGCCAGAGCAGAGCGAAAGAGGTGAGTTTTAAGGAGAGATAACTTGATCTCTTTGAACATGCCTTCTGGATGTCTCCTTTTCCCTTCCCTCCCACGTCACTCTTTTCCTGGTTCCCAAGCCTTATGTTGCATTAAATAAAAGATTAACTGTAAATCATGAAGCCTGACTGTTTGGAAGCAGAATCCAACACAGTTATGATGAACAATTATTCATGCTGTCATTGTTTCTATTAAAACTCCTAATTTTCAGGAATTGAGACAGGTATTAAAAAAAACACCATTCCCCCAGCTGAAGCCTGTCTGGACATTCCCCACCCTCCCACAATTCTTGTCTTCCTCATGTGTAATATAAAACATTTTGATTCCTTTGGTCAACAGTTTCAGAAGCCTGAAAGAAAATAAATCTATAAAATAATTATTGCTATAAGGTGTGAGCGTAGGCTTAGCTTGATTACCAGCTGATTCAATCATTAATATAAGAACATAAGAGAACATCATAAGTGCCATACTGCGTCAGACCTAGGATCCATCAAGCCCAGAATCCTGTCTCTGGCACTGGCCAGCCATAGTAGCTCAAGACCCTATCCTCTAAGAATGTATCTAATTTCCATTTTAAGCTAGTTATGGTGCTGGCTTTCTCTTCCTCCTCTGGCAGTGAGTTCCACAACTGTATTCTCCACTGATTAAAAAATACTTCAGTTTGTTTGTTGTAAATCTGCTGCCATTTAACTTCAGAGAATGTCCCCTTGTTCTCTTCTTATGAGAAAGGGCAAACAACAGTTCTCTATTTACTTTTTCCACAACACTCATGATTTTATAAACCTTTATCATATCCCCCCTTAATCGCCTCTTCTCCAAGCTAAACAGCCCTGACCTTTTGAGACTCTTCTTGTTCCGAACAAATCAATCCATCCCTTCTATCATCCTTGTTGCCCTTCTCTGAACTTTTACCAGTTCTGTCTTTCCTGAGATGGGATGACCAAAACTGCACACAATATTCAAATTGGGGTTGTACTAAAGACTTGTACAGAAGCATTATGATACTTTCCCTTTTATTCTCTATTCCTTTCACAATAATGCCTAGTATTCAGTTTGCCTTTTTGACTGCTGCCACACATTGAACTGATGTCTTCAAGGAACTTTCTGCGATGGGGTCAATCCCAAGCCCCACAGATGAGAGTGCGTGCCACACATGATGCATGCACGCAGGCACGCATGTAACCCGTGCGCACCCCTGTTACGAGGACTATGGTGCATGCGGAAGCAGCAAGGGATTCTCATGCACACCTTGCACACACTGCACATGGGTTTTCTGGATCGTGGTCACTGACTCCAAGATCCTTCTCCTGAGTGGTTATACCAAGATCAAAACCTAGCCTCGTGTATGTAAAGTGAGGATTCTTTTTTAATGTGTGAGATAGGTACTCTCTAGGATGATGTTACTGGGTACATAGATTCTCCCTGTTCAGACTCTGAAAGAACCACCGAGATTTGAGAAAGAAGATGGTGTCTTTCATAATTATTTTGTGCATGGAAGTGAAACCCTATTGGATGTAGAAATTTTGCTTAAGTATTTCATTGTGGATCAAGAAAGATAGGTAATCTTTTCCCAGTGTTATGTTTATAGGTGAATGTTGTTCAGAAGACTTTGCATTATGCATCTTAAGTCATTCCACTGTTTCTTATTGTAACAGATAGGGATTCCACTATAGCTTTCTGCAGTTTCTTCTGCTATTTTATGAAATTGTTTAGGTTATTTTAGATGGCATATTATCAACTTGAAAATATTTTTAGATCAAAGAACATCCGAGTACTTTACAAACAGTAGTTACCTAGCTTCACAACACATCACCAAAGTAGACAAGTGTTGATAGAGGATTGACACACAGGAGTATTGATAAAAGACAAATTTCCTGACTTTTAGTGCATGATATGGGGGCAGGTTTGCAACAAATTAGACCCATTGTATGACAGAAGTCAGTACTTAGTCTCCAGTGTCTATTTCAGTCTTCGTCCCTATTTATTTTGTATAGATATGGAACACAGAAATTAGTCAAATCATTTTTTATGTATAATTTTCTGTATAAAGTTAGAAATGGAGTCCACATTCAACTCCCAGGTCCTTTTCCCAAAATGTTGTTGCAGCACAGTGTTTACATTTCCCTTTCCTCCCCCCCCCACCCCCTCGCGGACCGGCTCCTTGTAAAGCCCTCTCCGAAGAAGAAGACAAGTGGCCGCTTGCTGCTTGGAGAGCAGGCTGCTGGGGAAGCAGCACGCGGTTTAGGCATTGCGAGACCTGCGGGCACCATTTTGAGCCTTGTGGTGCTGCGGGTCAGTCGGCCCGGCAGCGCGCGAGGGGAGGAAGCACCCACCCGCCTGGTATTCTGGCACTGTGGGCTATGCTGGTTGCTCTTTATGAGGGCCAGGAAGGAATTTTTCAGTCACAGCATGATTGGCTGTTGGTGTGACTGCATTTTTGCCTTCCTCACAGTGTTTGCATTGAAAGGCGATGTGTTAGGAGGCCATATATAAATTGTTGCTCTCTTTGGCAGGGGTCCAGGTAGTTGGTTTAACAGTTTTTAGGGGTCTGAAGGAAGACGTCTCCATAAGAGACGGGGTCAAGAGCAAACCAAGAGCAGGGGCAGCCAGGTTCGGCGCAAGGCCCAGGATGGGGGGGGAGGAGCAGCTCAGCTGAGGACAGGGGCAGTCCCGGCTGGTGGGGCCCTCGCCTTCCAGTCTGTTTTGGGTTGCTACAGGGCGAGAACCTTATCAACCAGCTGTGCGGCTGGGGATGAAAGCAACCTAGAATAGTTAAGTGTTATGGGGTGGTACTGAGGGACATCGGGCCACCCTTTATTAATGGTTAGTAAGTTGGAACCTGGATCCAGAGTGTGAAACTCCCTCTGACCTAAATTCTAATTCAATAAAGAGTGCGGCCTTTCAAATCCATATCCGAGCGCTTGTCTTCTTTTGGGGTGCAGGGGCAAGTACAGCCTTTGAGAAAGCAATGAGGTTGATCTGATGGCCCGCGGATCCCGCACGCGCTTACACACACTCATGCCCGCGTGGGAACCTCATGCACCTCCATTGCCAGCACGCTATGCCGCGTGGAAACAGCGCACGTGCATGTGCAGGCGGAGGTGCATGTGGTATCCATCTGATCGCCCCCACTGTCTAGTTTATGTAGCAATCATAATGAGAAGTCATGAGCAAGTTCACCACTTTCTTATTATCAAAGTAGCTCTCAGCAAAAAGAGAGAAAGCAAAGGGAGAACAAAATGTTTATACCTAGTAAATTAAAATGAAAAATATTTCAGTGTATCTTCCACTGTATTATCCTGTTCATTTTAATGATTTGGGGATCGCATCTTCCTTTCCCTGCAAATTATTTCTGTATGTCAACATAATAGTGAAAATCTGTAGGGGAAACAGATTTTTATTATTGTTGTTATTGTAAGCCCTGCCGGCACAATGAGCAACTTGAGCACACGGGCGAGGATATACCCGTGGCTAAATTATCTATCCAATGGGTTAAGGAACACAGGATTCTCCTTTATATCACTCTGGGGGAAATCAGTTAATGTAATAAAGAAGTAGATAGGCCTGAGGGTAAAAGATATAGCTAAGCAGGAGGATCTTGCGGTAGTCCGCCAGTGGAAGGTTGCTCCATGGTTGGGCCAGGTGAAGAAGGATTTCTCACTTGAACCCTACCTTTGGAAATTAGTTAATGTAACCTTACGTAGGAATTATACTCTCTTGAGGTTCCAAATGATCCAGACAGCAGTCACAGAAGGGAGATATGGTTGTATCCCTTATGAGGCCCGTTTATGTAGCTGTAATTTGAAAGAGGTAGAGTCAGTGGATCATTTTATGCTAAGATGTCCTTATTATCAAAGACTCAGAAAGCTGGCTACACCCACTTATAGGTAAGGAGAAAAGGATAGACTGGGGAAATGTGTATAAAGCGCTGATTAGTTTGTCAATGAAAGAAGATATTTTCACGGTAGCAACATGTGTCTGTCTGGCTACCAAAGAGAGATCTGAAGTAATTTATGTATATATTTATTATTTATTTATTTATATTTATTGGCCGCCCCCTCATGCCTACGGCATCCCGTACAGGCAACAAATAAAACAGTATTAAAATACATAAAACATCTTTTGTATCATATGCAGCCCCTGGGGGAGATCGTGAGAGGGTTCGGGGTGCGATGTCACCAATATGCTGATGATACTCAGCTGTACCTCTCGTTCTCACCCGACCCAGGTCCCGCTGTTTCGTTGCTTTCCCAATGTTTGGAGGCTGTGGTGGATTGGATGCGGCAGAGCAGACTGAAGCTCAATCCTGATAAGACGGAAGTGATGGTGGTGGGTAGGGCGAGGGAGATGCCGACCCCTCTGGTGGGGAGGGGGGGGGGTCTGCCCTCCCATAGCCCAGCAGGTTCTGAGTCTGGGAGTGGACTTAGGAATTAAGTCCTAAGTCCCCATTTTAGTGCACTGATGAAGGGTGTGGGGATGATAATGGGGCTGTATAATTTAGATATTTTAATTATAGATTTTATTGACTTTTATGTTCTATCAGGAAAGTTTAATTATGTGGAGATGGATTGTTGTTGTTTATGTTTTAATTAGAGTGCTTTTGATATAATGGTTATAAAAGTACATTATATTGTTTTGTATATGTACAGATATATGTATGCTAGCTTTATTAGATTGATTTGATGTGTTTTAGATATTGCTTATGGTTGTTTTGTTTTGTAAACTGTTTTCTTTGTTTAGGCCATGGCGAAAGCCAGTGCTGTTAATAATAATAAAAAGGTAGTATTGCTGTAAGGCGCCCAGAGCTGTCTGTAGCAGGATGGGCGGGATAGAAATGTTTAAAAATAAAATAAATAAAAATAAAATAAAAATCCTGAAACTGAGGTATGCAAAGTCTGCAAAACTGTTTTGAAATGCGCAAAAGAGGAAAAAGGGAGCATCCTGATATATTTGTCTGGTAATACCAGACAAATATGGTAATGTTTGCTTCCAAGCTGCTTGAACGTGTTTGTTGTCTACTCCCGCTGCCTTGACTTCCTATCCTCCAACTCCTCCCTTGACCCCCTCCAATCTGGCTTCCGCCCCCTTCATTCTACTGAAACTGCTCTCGCTAAGATCACCAACGATCTTCTGGTGGCTAAATCTAAACGTCTCTATTCCATTCTTGTCCTCCTTGATCTCTCTGCTGCCTTCGATACTGTTGACCACTCACTCTTGCTGGATTCCCTTCACTCCCTTGGCTTTTGTGGCTCTGTCCATAACTGGTTCTCCTCCTACCTCTCTGACCGCTCCTTTAATGTGTCTCTCTCCAACTCCGCCTCCTCCTCCTTCCCCCTCTCAGTTGGTGTTCCTCAAGGCTCTGTTCTTGGCCCTCTCCTCTTCTCGATCTATACCTCATCCTTAGGCAAACTCATTGCCTCCCATGGCTTCCAATACCACCTCTATGCTGATGACACTCAACTCTATCTCTCTACTCCCTCTCTCTCTCCCTCTGTTCAAGCTCGTCTCATCAACTGTCTCTCTGACATCTCTACCTGGATGTCTCAACGTCAACTCAAACTCAACATGGCTAAAACTGAACTCCTTATCTTCCCCCCTCATCCTTCCTCTCCTTCCTCACTGTCAATAACTATTGATGGAGTCACCATCCTGCCTGTCCCCCAAGCCCGTAGCCTAGGCTTCATCTTTGACTCAGCCCTTTCTTTTAAACCCTACATTGACTCTGTTGCTAAATCCTGTCGCTTCTCCCTCCATAACATTGCTAAGATTCGCCCTTTTCTCTCTGTCTCGTCTGCCAAAACTCTTGTTCATGCTCTGGTCATCTCTCGCCTCGATTACTGTAACCTCCTTCTCACTGGCCTTCCCCGGTCTCACCTTTCTCCCCTCATCTCTGTCCAAAACTCTGCTGCCAGGGTCATCTACCTCGCCAGTCGCTTCGACCATGTGCAGCCCCTCCTCTCTTCGCTTCACTGGCTTCCCCTTCCTGAACGAATCCTGCACAAGCTCCTAGTCTTCACCTATAAAGCTCTTCACAACCTTGCTCCCCCCTACCTCTCTGCACTTATCGCCCTCCATACTCCAGCCCGTGCACTTCGCTCCTCCTCTGTCCCTTCTCTCACCCTTCCACGCCTTCCCTGCTCCCCTAAGCGCCTTCGTCCCTTCTCACTTGCTGCCCCCCATGCCTGGAACTCCCTCCCTGTCCACATCCGCCTTGCCCCCTCCCTTCATACCTTCAAATCTCTCCTTAAAACTCACCTCTTTCGCTCTGCTCTGTCTGACTCTTTATCCTGCTGAGCCACTATTCCTATACCTACGATCTGTTTACCCTTATCCTTGCAACATGGACCTGCCTGCTGTCATTCTCATCGTAACCAAGCCAAGTACGTGCACTTGAGACCTCGCATCTTCATGAATGTTAGACCCCTTGTCTCTCCCTCTGTTCCCCTTCCTATGTCTCTCCCCCAGCTCCTGTCTCTCAGATTGTAAGCCCTAGGGGCAGGGACCGTATCTATTTTATTACTTTGTAAAGTGCCATGTACACTGCTGGCGCTATATAAATGTTTGTTAATAATAATAATAATAATAATAATGTCTTTTAAGTGTAACAATTTGTAAAGAGACTTAGGACTGGAGTTTGGTTATAAAGTTGGTGGTATCCCTTCAATGAAACTAAACTATTGAGCATGCAGATATTAAATTGTGAAAGTATTGGTGGGGAGGGTTGCAAAAAAGTTTCATTTGGAAAAGGTCACAAAGAAATTTCCTGCAAAAACTCTCTCACCAAAATCTGTGCTCATGTTCATAAAACTATTGGTCATGGTCTAAGGGATTATTGTTTCTAGGGATAATTACAGAAAATGTTAATCCTTGTATTCCATTTAAGAAGAGGAGGGGGAAACACAGGTAAGTGACTTCATCTGATAGGGCAGTAAGTCACTGATACTTACCGTGAGTAAGTAGCAGGAATAATCACCCCTTAGCTGAGACCAGATACATAGTTTAATAGTGATTGCAGAGCATGCAACTACTGAGAGTCTCAGAGGTCACATTTACTTTGGAACTAGCGGCAGGAAGCCAAGAGAGGAAAACCCAGCAGTGCCTTCAGGAAGCAGCTGTTTCTGGACTACTGCACAGCCATGCAGAAGAGAGAGAACACCCTGAAAGGAACCGCTAGAGAGAGAGAGGCAGCATTTGTACAGTGGAGGAAAGGACCAAAATATGGGCATGCACACTGCCAAATTCTGAAGTTAGCCATGCACTAAAGGTAACTGTAGGAAGAGTTATGGACTAAGGTGGCAGAAGTTGCCCGGAGGCTGAACTATCTTCTGGGAGCCTAGGTTGAATGACCAAGAAAAAATTACTTGGCAGGACTAAAGACGGTGGCTATTTTTACATGGATGCTAAATCTGAAATAACAACTTTCAACCTGGGTTTAAATGTCTGTGTAAAAACCTAATTCTAATTTAAAACATCAGGGGTAAGTTTGAACCCGAGTTTATTTCATCCTCATTTTCAAGGATTTATTTAACCTGGGCTCAAATAAGCCTGGGTTCACATCCATGTAAACTGTAAATCCAAATTGAGCATAGGGATTAGTCGATGGAGCAAACATCCTTTCTACCCAGGAACATCTCTATGGTCATCATTGCTTTCTGGGGCTCTGGCCCGAAAATCTGCATTTTGATTTCTCTTTCCCCAAATTTAGCTGTGGGATCGTTCAAAGACATCTCTAAAGGGGAACAAAAATCATAACAGAAGAAGACTGTAGAATTTAGCTTGGCAGCGAAGCACCATAGGATTTTTCAGTCATCCATGTTAGTCTAAACTCGTATTAACGTGTACACTGTGATCTCGGATTTATGATTATTCCGAGTTGTAAATGTCAGTGTAAACAGAAAGCCAGGATTAAGAATCCGGGATTTTAAATACGGGCTAGTGTCCATGTAAAAACAGCCTGTGTGTAGAGAGAGGTGGCTGATGAGGACAGGTCCAGCTTTTAAGATAAGAGCAATGGGAACTGTATAACAGAGTGGTCTGAGCACGTGGAAGTCTTGGTTGACACAGTACTGCTTAGATACTGAGATTAACAAGGTAGGAGCCACCAACTTTAGTGTAAGATTCGGCACAGAGAAAAGTTGGAGAACTGAGCTTCCAACTCTATTCTCATAAAATTTCTTAGATCAGGACTTTGTCTTTTGGTTCTTGTTTGTCACCCTCATTTAAATTAGCATGTGTCTTTAGCGGTACAGATTAGCAAAGAGAACAGAGTGAAGTGGGAAAGTACTGTATTACACTGGATTTCAGTGACCGCTAACGCTTTTTGTTGTTGTTACAAAAGTTCTACACTTCTAAAAGACTAATGCTAAAAGAATAAAAGCCTTCAAATGAAATTGCAGATCTGACCTGTTTTCCACTGCTTTTTGGTGGTTCATCAGTTGGGTGGAGTGTTGCTCCACCCAACTGATGTTGCCAACCTTGCCTTCAAAGGAATTATTGGCAATTTTCTCTTTAATATAAAACAGGATTTTATAGTTGTAGTCATTTTTGAAATTTAATGAGTTTGGCTAAAAATATTTATGCCAAAAATTGAAAATATTTGAAATTCAGCAAAATTTTACATTTTAAAATCGTGGCTAGCTATTTGAAGTCTAGAGAGTGTGTGGTTGCTGTGTTGGTCTGAAATGTAAGAGATGGATTCAGTGTAGTTCAGATGATCTCTTTTTTTCTTTTTTCTTTGTGAGTAATTGCCACTTTCCAATTTTGTTTCCACAAGAAGTGAGATGCAGAAGTTAACGCTTCCCCTTCCTAGCATCTGCACTTATTGGCAGGGGCACTTGGTTTTGAAGCTGAGACCTTAACCCCATGGTTCCTCCCCACCCCGTCCCCACTAGCAAAACTTGTAGTAGGGGATGGAAAACACAGTCACAAAGTACAGACGAGCAGTTATTGAAGGATGCTGGGACAGAAGAGGACTAGGAAGTAAGACACCCCTCGCAACATCTGTTTAAATGAGAACGTTCTACAAACAAGATACCTCCTTCCCTCTTTAACTGTTCCTATGCTGAAATAAGCAGTCGGTCTTCCCAGTTTCTCCTTAACTTAAAATACACATACACACAAACACACATACACACAGAGCTCATGTTCACAGATGGGAGGCTAAAGTGAGTTGCAGGATGGAAAATGTGCTTATGTGAACAAGCACCAAGTGTTTTCTGGCCTTGTGGTATCCTAAGTAAAATGAAGTATCTTAAAAACCACAGTGGACCTTATCTCGAAGAGAGAGAGCAAATATTTACATTGGTGTTTAGTTAAATATTGAACAGTTTTTATATTGCTGCTTTCCTAGAGTTCTCTCCTTCCTCTCATCCGGTGCAACCACAGTGCAATGTTCTTGCAAAAACTATATAGCCCTTGAGAGCCAATCCTAAAATTTTCCAATTGTTATGTGAGCTCATCACATCAAGATAAATAGCTTAATATTTTAAAAGCTTCTAGCCTTCAGTATCTTATGGTGAATAAAACTTCCTTCTTTTCTTTCTTTTTTTTTGGCAAAAGTAATCTTTTCTCCTTTTAATTTTTTTTTAAATGGCAAAAAGCTTGCGTGTTACACTGTTCAAATTGGATGGAGGTTGTTTATAAAATTAGACTTCAGAAAATCTATTGTAAAATTAATTTCGGAATGTCAAGGCTTTGACTTTTTTTGTCTGAATCAAGCATATTTTAAGCTTCTGCAAATTGCGGTCATGTTCATTATGTGACTATGGAGATAAAGGGATACAAACTTTTCTTTAGTGGTTATCCACATCATTGGTGAAGAGGGAAGAGCATCTGATTTCTTCCTGTCCAGGAGTGTGGACAGGGAACGGAACTTTGATTTAGGGTGTCTTTACACAGACATTTATTCCGGGATTATATCATCCAGGACGATTTATCCGTCTAAATGCAGCATTCAGTGATGATAATCCTGGGATCATGGAAACACCCCGGGATTATAGACCTTCTTTTTCGAGGACTTGTTATATCCAGTTGTTAACTAATCCCAGGATTAGGTCCGGCTAAATGACTATCCCGGGATTAGTATCACAGAGTGTTATGGCAAGAACTGACATCCTCTCAATTCACTTCTGTCTCTATGGTATCTAGCAGCACATGCCTGTGGGGCGATCGTATTACCTCCATCATCCTTCAGCAATGCATTGCGGAGCGTCAAGTTCAAATACCCATAGAACCAAAGGGATGAGTTTCCATTTTCTTCAGCTCAGAAATCAGAAAAATGAAAAAAGTCAGATTTTCTTCAGTCCCAGAAATCATTGCGCTGAGCATGGATGAAAAGCATCATGGGACTGATATTCATTCCAGATACTCTCAAACCGGAATATGAGCAATGTGCTGTTCAAATGAACTATCCCAGGATGGATTTAATTCTGGGATAGAAATGTCCATGTAAACATGTACCAATTGTAATTCCTGGATAACAATTCGGGATAATTTTCTCCTAATCCCGGTATGAAGTAAAAACACCCGTAGCCACCATCCATGTATTGGCTTGACCAGCTGAGCTGATAGGGAGGAAAAGGAGGAGGAATTAATCTACCTGGTGTAAAGGGCTGCTACATAACTAAGGCTGCTTTTACATGACAAAAATGGGTTCTTGTAAGTGCATGAGATAATACCAGGTTTTATAAATTCTGGAGTTTTGTAATGTGTGAACACTCTATTCACCTTTTATGCAGTAAGATCTTGCAGCCTTGTAAGAGTCGCATCTGGTGGGTCTTACAAGGATGTGAGATCTTGCTGCATAAAATGGGAATAGTGCGTTCGCACATTAAAAAACTCCAGCATTTATAACACTCGGTAGTATCTTGAGCACTTATAAGAACCCATTTTTGTCATGTGTAAAAGCGGCCTACCTGCTCTCATGGAGCAAGGTTAAAATCGAGACCAAACTACAATCTGCACTTAAGGCCATGAGGCTGCAGACCAAAATGTCTATAAATGGCTATAGTTGGCTTTTCCTATTGCATGAGTATCTTTTTTCCCTTTCTTCTCACTCTTTTAGAACTTTAATGACACACTAATGTGTGGATATAAGTAGAAGTTTCATCTGCTTTCACAATGACACCAATTCTCTAATTTAAAACCACTTTCATGCCTTTAATTATTTCCCACCCACCTGCTCTTACTCTTTGTCAAAATGCAAGTAAGAACAGAAACAATGAATCTCGGTTTTGGCATTGTCAAAAATAAAAATCAATGAACAGCAACTCTCCCACATTTGGGGATTTTTTACCTGCTATTACAGATGCTTCCCCCACCCCCTTTCTGCTTTAGCTGCCTTAAACGGAAATCCTATCAGCTCACATGTAAAAAGGTGTAGGAGTGCTGAGGAAATGGTGTTTTCAGTTCCCTAAGGAAATGTCAATACTTAATGTTGCTCAATTGTGGTGCTTGCTTGCAGCCAGCATCATTTTGCTGCAAGAAAAATAAAAAGGGGAACTTAGCTCATCCTCTCCCGATCAAGGATAGTTGTGTTAATGAGAAATTTGTATACAAGGAAGGGTGATAAATGTTTGAGTGAAACCCAAACATTCTGTGTAAGACGTGGATCATGGGCAGGATCAGGACCTTAGCAGGAAACCAAGTGATAAGCTTCAGGGACAGCTCAAGAAGCAGTGTCAAGAAACAAGCCATGAGGTCAGACAGTAGGGATGCAGCCAGATGAGCAGGGTGGGGACTGATCCCTGCGCTGCCCTGTGGTGGGCAGTTGGCCCTGCCACACTACGGGACCAACGTATGAAGCCGGACACATGAGCACCTGTGGGAAGGAAGGGTGCAGGTGGGCATGCGCTCCTCCCCCCTTTACAGCTGATCAAGAAGGGAAGCCTGGGAAGAACACTCACCCTCTTCCCAGGCTCCTTGTCCCTTTTTAGCTGTCACTCAGGGGAGAGGGGAGCCTGGGGAGAGCTCAGGCTCCCCTCCCCACATCTACCCGACTGACAGCTGATGGGGGGAGCCCAGAGGTCTCCCCATTCTGACAAACAGCTGATCAGGGGAGTGTGGCCTAGAGAAACACCCATGCCCGCTCCTGTGGACTCCCTCCCCTGATCAGCTGTTTGTTAGAGTGGGGAGAGGGGCATGTGCAGGGCTCCTTCTGGGCTCCCCCTAGCAGCCCGGAGACTCAGGACTCCTGTCCCGGCTGTGACATCTGGCAGCCCCTGGACACATAAGCCACTGCATCCCATGACTCGTTCACCCAGGGAGGGGCAGGTGTCTCGTGTGGCTGCACGAGGAGACTGGAATAATGGACTGGTGGAGAGCTGAGGGTTAGGACAGGAGCAAGGCTGGAGGTGGAGCTCAGGAAAGGGCAGGCAGTGGAGACAGGACCATCAATAAATTAATCAATATGTATTTGAAATGCTTGACCATAGGTCTTGGCATATACACAAAAAACAAACATACATACAAGGAGACAGGACCAGAGGATCGAGAGTGCCAGAGGGAGCCAGGGCAGACATAATCTCTAGGGCAGAAGCCTTCAAATTGTTCTGCCAAACAGTTGTTCCTTTTAGGTGGTCACAATACTGGAAGGTGGTGAATCAGATGAACTGGATGTGTGGCATGTGCAGCTGAGGAGAAATCTTATAAAAGACAGCAGTCGGACACAGAGTCAGTGTTTCTGAAGGTCTGGCTGCTGCCTAGAAATACCCACAGATGTAGGTTTAAGACCCAGGGACTCTGACACTCTCTGGATGGCATTACGTATCTTGTTTCACCATCCTGTTTTGCCAGAGGTTGGGTTGCAGCAGGACTGGTGCTACATGGCAGCTGGGTGAGATTGTAGACATTTAGGTGAGGGTGACCCCAAAACGAAAATACTTTGTAAAATATTCCACTACGACTGTTTTTAAACGAGATGCAACCACCCATGTCCAACCATGAACCACCCACCCAAACGCCCATGTAAAGGTGATGTGGGTGGGTGTATGCTCCCATAACCCATGCACCACCTGCTCTTGACTACTCATGGAACACTGGCAGAAAAGCTGGAGTTCGCTGTGTGGCAGCAGACAAAATGTACATGGGAGCTGATGCCTACACATCCTCACCCTGTATGAATGGTGGCAGCCAACCATGTCAGCTGAGTGGTCCGCTGTTCAGAGGCACTGTGAGTGTGGAAACAGCCTTTGCAAGGCACCAGATCTGGCCGGGAGTGCTCCCCAGTGCTCAGCTGGGACATGTCAATTTCAAAGACCAGCCCTGCCTGCTTTCCCCCACCCCATCCCATGGTCTGTGGCAGGGGAAGTGCATGGGAGTTGCCCTGCTTCCCACCCAGGGAGCTGACCATTAGAATCTCTCCTAACGTACTCCGTGGCAGTTCCACTCAGCAGACACGAAACCGTCTCCCCCCACCAGCTGTCCTAGTTTAAAAACTGCCTGAGATACCCGTGAAGTCTCATAAGCGCAAAAGCATTGAGAGTGGTCAGGGATATTTGGCCCCTCATCAGATCACTGCACCCACTTCATATTCTAGGCCAGAAAACCACCATCAGGTCATTGTGACCTGTTGACTGCGACAGCATTAGATGAATCAGTGACCCTTTTCCCTCTTCCATTGTATTTGTATGCTTGGAGTCTATTGGTAGGAGAGCTCAGGTGGCTTCATGAAGGCAGGTGTGTGTGTGTGTGTGTGTGTGTGTGTGTGTATAAAACCTTGAGGCTTTATTATATCATTTATCACCCTTCTCTCCCACACCACCGCTTCTGTTACATGATATATAGCTACTGTATTTTATTCAGATCCTTAGTTCTGACTCCTACTTGCCTGAGGAAGGACCCTCTAGGTCTTAAAGCTTGCACATTTTCACCAACAATAGTTGGTCCAATAAAAAATATGTGCTTTTGTCAGTCAAAAAAGGATAAGTAGTGAGATGAGAGCAGGAGCCAGTAGTGCATAGCAGCAGGTTTTGGTAGCTGAAGAAGTGGAAAGATCAAAGATGCAAATTTGAAGAGGAGTTCAACGCTTTAATGGAAGAATTCTCTGAAGATGTGCCTGCTTTTCCTGCTGCTATGGTGGTTCTAGAGTTTATGTGGGAGCTGGAGTATTCCAGACTGTCCACAAACCTGGTGAAAGGGACAGAGTGATTAGACATACAGAAAATATTATTGAGCATCTGCTGGGATAGACGTCAATTGCTAAATGTTAGTTTCAACATTAATTTTTCAAAAAAGCATCCCCCTCCCCACTGCACTGTTATCACTGCTGAAAACAAAGTCCACACTTAGCTGCTGGCATATGATAGTTTTCCAAGTGTTAATTATCCAGTGGAACTTTCAACCTCCCACAAGGATGTTTCATGTACATGAAGCAGCAGTGGAGGTGGGCTTCCCCCACATAGCCAGCATACTGAAGCAACTGAACTTGTTAAATGCTGAATAAGTTCTTAAATGTAATCCTCTGACACTCTTGGAAATGCTTGCGTATATATATGGTGCTATACTCTGCTGATCCTGGGGCAATTTTAAGGGAGGTAAGGGGAAATTCCATATTCATTTTAAAATTCTGGTTGGCTCTGCGTACCATTGGCCTTGCTCGCTGCTTGCCCTGCCCACTGCCTCACCAGCCTTAGAATGCACCAGCCGCCATTGTATCCACAATATTATAATGCAGTGGTCACAGCAAATAAGGGCAGGAGATTGAAAATATGCCTGCACCAACATAAATCCCCTGCCCTTATTTGCTGTGACCACTACATTATATATCGTGGAGGCTGGTGGGTTCTAAGCTAGTGGTAGGCAGGGCCAAGACAACGGTAGGTGGGGCCAACCAGAATGTTGAAATTAATATGGAATTTCCCCTTCTGCCTTTAAAATTAGAAAGCAGACAATTAGGGATCAGGGGCTGGAGAAGTGGGAAATCACCAGTCTTACCAGGATAGAGGAAGGCAGGAAGCTCTTGTACTAATTATTCAATTGTTCCCTGGGAGTAAAAAAGGTACCCAGCTAAAAGCTCCCAGACTAGTAAACAAGAGAAAAAAGTACATGAAAAAATCCCTAAGTTCTCAAATTTCAAGTAGAGTGGAGGACAAAATTCAAAGTGTTGACTAACACGGCTATTTCCTCCTTCAAAAACACTGAAACCAGCAAAATCAGCAAAGCAAGTGTTTTTCAAGTGTTGTTAGTCACCAAACAACCAAAAAGGGTTATTTTTTCTCTCATAGAACAAAAAGTCTTGTATATTTCTATTCTTTACATGCTCACAAGACTGAGGAAGAAAGACACAGTTAAGAAATGCTGAGAGTAGCCTTTGTTGCTGGTATGAAGAACCAAGAGGCTCATCTTGGGCGCTGGGAGCATATTACTCTGTGCTCTGTGTGCTGCACTGGCTGCCTATAGTGTACCAAGCCAGGTTCAAGGTGTTTGTGTTAGCCTATAAAGCCCTACATGGTCTCGGCCCTGCATACCTCAGGGACCGTGTCCCAAAGCGGCCTCTTCAGTCCACCGGGGGCACCTTCCTGGAGGTCCCCCATGTACAACGGGGGGCCACAAGGGAAAGGGTGTTCTCGGTGGCCATTCCACGTTTGTGGAATTCCCTTCTGGAGGAAGTCCGTCTGGCCCCAAGTTTGCTGGCCTTTTGTAGGGCCTGTAAGACATGGCTGTTCATCCAGGCTTTTGGAGGGGGGTAAATGGGGGTGGGGATTGATAGGTTTTGTTTAAATTGGTATGTTGGGATTTTGTATTTTTATATTTATTGTATTTTATTGAATTGTGGTTTTATGATGTACGCCGCCCCGAGATGCCACAGGCATGAGGGGGCGGCTAACAAATATTTATATAAATAAATAAATAAAAATCTTCCAGGTGCACAAGAAAATTGCCAGCCTGCATGCATGTGCTTAAGGTGGAAAACATACCAGACCTAGTCGGTCTTATTTTAAGTCTAGCAGCATTAAATGTAGCAGAGTGGCTGTGCTTTAAACATTTTTCATTTGTTCTGTTTTTATTTTTAATGTTTTTCTTTAAAAGCCTAGGAAGAGAGTATGGTTGCCACGTTGATCACTCACCCCACCCCTCCAAAAGTAGATTGAGACATCTCCCTTTTGAGACATTCACCATTTTCTCTCTGCTTCCTCTGCCAAAACCCTTCTTCATGTCCTGATCATCTCTCGCCTCAATTACTGTAACCTCCTTCTCACTGGCCTCCCCTGCTCTCACCTTTCTCCCCTTATCGCCAGGGTCATCCACCTCTCCCGTCACTTCGACCACGTGCAGCCCCTCCTCTCCTCTCTTCACTGGCTCCCCCTTCCTGAATGAACCCTACACAAGCTCCTAGTCTTCACCTATAAAGCTCTTCACAACCTTGCTCCCCCCTACCTCTCTGCGCTAATTTCCCTCCATGCTCCAGTCCGTGAACTCCGCTCCTCCTCTGTCCCCTCTCTCACCCTCCCACGCCTCCCCTGCTACCATAACCAACCACCTTCGGCCCTTCTCCCTAGCTGCCCCCCATGCCTGGAACTCCCTCCCTGCCCACATCTGCCTAGCCCCCCTCCCTTCATACCTTCAAATCTCTCCTCAAGACCCACCTCTTCCGCTCTGCCCTCCCCGACTCCTCACTCCCTTCACCTATCTCCTGCTGATACCTTCCATCCAGTACAATCTGTTGCCTGAGGTCTGTGTACTCCTATCCTCACCACATGGATCAGCCAGCCATCATTCTCGATGTAGCCAAGCGCATGCACCTGGGATCTCGCATCTTCGTGAATGCTACACCCCTTGTCTCTCCCTCTGTTCCCATTCCTTTGTCCCCTCCCCCTCGGCTCTCAGGTTGTAAGCCCTAGGGACTGTGCTTATTCCATTACTTTGTAAAGCACCAGGTACATTGCTTGTGTTATATAAATGCTTGTTAACAATTATAATAATATTTCTTTATATTTTCATATGTACTTCTGTCTATTTTGTCTTTCCTTATTACTTGAGAAGTTTGTATTTTTTCCTATTTCATGTTTTATATCTGTATTTTATTTAAAATGTCTGGATCCAGATTTATTAAGTTCTTCTCAATGTAACTTGTATTCAATTCTGACTTTTTGAAGTAAAGGCAAGATAGAGGAAACTGAGTCTCTGTGATCGATGAGGAAAGATTTCTTTCTCCTCTGAAATAGTATCTTAGTAAGAATCAAAGTTCAGATCCTGCTTTGAGTCCTGTCTTTTCCCTGGGACTAAAATCAGTGTACACATCAGCCCCAAAATGCCCCCAAATGCTCAGATTTGCCAATGGATTCCATAGGAATCCATAGATCAGCTCACTAATACTTCCCCTGCACCTACCCCTAGACAGAAGAATACATGTACAAGAGGGGAAAAAATATGGGCACTATTATCATTGCCCCCTCACACATGCGTCCATCACTCACACCCCAGTTCCAGTCTCTGCCAAGCACAGCTCCTCCACCCCCAGCTCCAAATTACTCACCCAGCTCTGTTGCAACAGTGCCACCACCTCAGAGCTCCCCTTCCACATGTGAAGTTCCGCTGAGGCCTGCTTGCCGGCAGCCACTGTGCATGCGCAAGGGAAGCTCTAAGTAAATAAAGTAATGGTGGTGGTGTAGCGGCAGAGCCGGTGAGTGATTTGGGGCTGCTGCTATGGTGCCACTGACATGACTTGGGCGGGGAGTGGGGGGGCTGCCTGGGGCAGTGGGGGCACAGTAGGTACTTGTGGTGCTCTTCTCCATAGTGATGGACTGCCCCTGTTAATGAATATGGAAAGTGAGAAAACCTGTAAACACGAGACCAATATCCTATCTCATTGTGTACTTGATAGGATGCTTTTAAGTCAGCAGGCAATTGGGCGCTTGCTGTGAAGGGCCCTTCAGTGTGGAATTTAATTTCTCCAGATGTCCAACCCCGTTCCTTCCTACTCGCCGTTAAAGAGCACATGATAACTGACTTAGTCTCCAGATGCTTTTAGGGTCCATGTGTTTTTCCTCTTCCTTTATCTTCCTCTTTAAACTGTTCTTAAAATGGATTTTACGTTGTTGTATTGTATTTTTATTTTGCAAAACACTCCACCATTTGGCAGTGGGGAGGGGGGTGCACTGTAAAAATAAAATTGTTATTAATCACAAATACAAAAACAGGTGGTCACCTGGAGGAGAGAGAAAATAAAGTGAATGTGGAAAACTCATTTGCATTGACAGAGATGTTGACTTAAGCAAAACTGTATAGAAGCTGCTCTTAAATCAGCCAATGAAAAAATGAAATATAGGAAGCAATCTGTAGAAACTGACAAGAGAAGAACACATAAATTAGCCTTTAAATTGCAACCGTCGAACATGAAGCAGAAACTATCTTGAAGTAACGAGCATGGAAAATCCCTAAGGCACTGGTGTCATCTTGGATTTCTTTTTTTTCTTCAGTGTAGATGCACGTTATTGGGGAAAGGACAGGTTACTAAATGGTCCTGCTATGCTCCTGTCACTCTTTCCCTGTTAGAGGTGAAAGGAATATTCAAATACAATGTTATATCTGTTGGATTTTTCTGCTGCGATCCACAACCGTTGGGTGGGATATGAAACCTCCTCCAATATCACTTATGTTCAATCCCATCTAGTCCGGTTTGGCATGGATTGGTCTGGTTCAGTTTGCAGGAAAAGAATCTGTCTGGTTTGCTGTGGATTGGTTGGGGGAATTGGTCTGGTTGGGTTTGGTGAGAATCCGTCTGGTTGTAGAGGTTGGTTAAGGGATAGTTTGGTTTGGTAGGTTTGGGAAGAATAGGTCTGGTTGCCATGATCGGTCTGGTTTGTGATCTACTAAAACAAAAGACAAGGAATACCAAGTGGAAACAATAGAGACAACAGAAATGCCAATTAGAAGTAATAGGGATAATGGGCAGTAAGGGTGGGACTACCGGATCTTCCGGTATCCGATAATGCCGGTACTGGGCGTACCGGCATTATCGGATTCAACCCGGTAATCCGGCCCATTTCCCGGATTCCCGGTACCGGATTATTTTTTTTTACATTGCGGCCATTCAAATGAATGGCCGCAATGTAAAAAAAA
>QEPC01001478.1:4376852-4426963 GCA_003113815.1 Sphenodon punctatus | reverse complement strand
AGGGGACACTCCATGAAACTCATGGGTGGCAAGTTTAAAACAAATAAAAGAAAATATTTTTTCACTCAGCATATAATTGGGTTGTGGAATCTACTGCAAGAGGGTTGTGGAATCTACTGCAAGGACCAGTACTATAGCTGAGTTTAAAAGAGGTTTGGACAAGTTTCTGGAAGATAAGTCCATTAGCAGCTATTAGCCAGACAGGATCAGGAAACATGACGGGAGCTGGAGGAAAACAACAGGGAATGGATCCCCTATTGTGACCTGTTGGGTGCTTCTCTCAAGCCACTGTGATTGGCCACTGTCGGAGACAGGATACTGGTCTAGATGGACCATTGGTCTGACCCAGTATGGCATTTCTTATTAATTAAAAAAATGTAGAGCTGGGTGTCATCAACATACTGATGACACCGCACCCCAAACCATCTCACGACCTCGCCCAGTAGCAGTACATATATGTTGAACAAGAGAGGGGACAGAATAGAACCTTGTGGGACTCCACACAAGAGGCCCCGGGGAGATGAGGAACAATCCTCGAGTACCACCAACTGAGTTCTACCAACCAAGAAAGAGCGGAACCATTCAAAAACAATTCTGCCCACCCTGGCATAGTCCTGCAAGTGGGCCACCAACATCTCGTGGTCAAGGGTATCAAAAGTAGCTGAAATAGAATTAACAGGGCCCTGTTCTAATTCCCAGCGAAGGTCATCAACCAAAGCCACAAGTGCAGTCTCGGTGTCATAAGCCGGATGAAAGTCAGACTGACAAGGATCGAGAAAACTGGTGCAGTCCAGATGCTCCTGCAGCTTCTGAGCCACAACTCGCTCAATAACCTTTATGGCTAATCAGTTTGCTAGGTTAGTGTTTCTGTGTTTTGGAATTCCTCGTCTAGGTGACTCCTGCATGGGGTTGGCTGCTTCCCCAGGTAGAAATTAGCTATTTGCTTAAAGGGCCTAATTCCTGGAAGGGAGGGCACACAGCCTATTCTCTAGACTGTCCATCTTTTGGAGAGAGAAGAAATGTTTCTCTCGAAGTGGTCACGAGTTCACCATATTGCAATTATTTTGTGTCATATTTATTTTTACCAAGTTAACCAATGTTGGGTTGTTTAAAAACTTCCATTCTTGCACTCTCAATTTGGTTTCTGGAAGTCCGGCTGAGTTTTTGTTGTCTGTGCATCATCACTAGTAAGAAAGTATCTGCAGGCAAAATTATACTCTGGTTATCTTCCAATTATATTCTCATACATAGCTTCACACCCAACAGAAAGCTAATAAGGTTGGATAAATGTGTCAGCATAGGTTTGGCCTGCACATACTTCATAATTTTTGATAAAGAAAAATGCCGTTACTGGTGAATTTTTTTTTTCAAACAAAAATTATGTTTTGAGTTTTGCTTATACCAGCTGCTTTATTTCAAGATCAAGGAAGGCTTCTTCTTACTCCCCATTGACAATTTGATTTTTCAAACGTGTGTGTGTCATAATGCAAAATAAAACACAGACAAATTCCTTTCACAGTGAAGGGAAAGTAGACCTTTTAATATATTCTGCAGCATAGCTTTTTTGAGACAACAGGTCTGGTTTCCTAGGAGACGCAAAGGCATAAAGTAGAAATATAAGACTCAAATGACACATTTTGAATATTTTGATTAAACACATTTTGATCTTTTCAATTTGGATGTTTCATAGCCTTGCGAAAAGAAAATGACCAATGTTGTGTGGTTAAGGCAATTGCGTATCCTAGTTTTCAAATGCTTCCATTATAATGACATTGAGTTTTTAAATGCCCTCCTATTATTTGGATCATTGATTGTAATAGCTTGGTTTGTCACCCAGCACTTTAGCTTAGTTGAAATGAACACTTTTCCACTCATGTTGTCATTGTAAGAGGAGCCCATTTGTATGATGACAGAAGCAGGAAAAATGTAGGATGAAATCCAGCTGTATGTATCTGTAGGTTTCTGAGCCCAGAAAGCTGTGTATCCTCCTGATCCCCCAGCAGTTGATCAATATTACTGCACAACAGTGTGAGGGAAAGAAGTCTTTTGCAACTGCAGGATTATTGTTTTTCTCCATCCTATTTCCATCACCAAAAGGTTAATTTGAGGTGGCTTGTACTGCCCCTCGCTATAACACTTTGATGACTTCCTCCATCAGGAAACATCAAGGTCTATCTCTCTTATAGACCTCTCCCTAATACGTCTTATTTTGGAAACATAGGAAATCTGGGCCTTTCAGATTTTCTAAAATGCTGTCATCTGTTAGTTAGCTGCAGCTGTATCTTGGGATCTTGCTCTCCTGTATAAGTTCAGTCACTATTTATGATCCGATTAGAACCCTGCTATCAGGGCAAAGCACAACAGCATTCTGCGTATAGCAAATATGGGCACTTCCTCTCTGAACGGGACACTGACTAGCAAATGTATAGCTTCTGCTCAGTGGGACAACAGTATGGGTTACTCCCCCCGTCCCCCCTTTTTTAAAATTATCCCATTTATTTAACACTTCCCATGGCTTTTGTACTCACTGCACTGTACAAAGGGGTAACCGCTGAATAACAGTGTACTACATGAAATGGCCTTTCATGCAGCAGGACTGCTTTTAGATTATAGCAATTTCTCAACAGTAGTCAAGAAATAATAACAAATCTTAACATGAGCAGTGCAATTGAGGGTTCCTCCTGGTGAGTTTTCCCTTCAGGAGCTCAAGGATGGTTAGTTGAGTAAACATACATGCTGTGCTGATGTGTGCCATTGGATCCATAAATGGTGTTAGGACACTATTGGAAATGTCATAGTTAATTGCTATGTAACACACATACATGTGTGGCCTATGCATTTCCAGCTGTTGAAAGAGCAGTCCTATAAAACAGGCAATGATTTGACCTAAGAGTTGGGTTAAGCTACTTGGTGAGGAGAATAGTAAATACATATATGTATTTTCAAATGTCATGGACACCTTTCAGTTGTTAATGTTTTATATTCAGAGTCCTAATACGGGTAGTCATAGTGCATGTGTTACACTAAATTTGTGAAATTGCTTTCTTAATAAAATAAGCAAAATATTGCCTAATTCATGAAATAGGCAATTTCACAAATTTAGTGTAACATATATAATGTCAAAACTGAGAACACAAATATTTTAAGTATTAACTGCTTGAAAATTCTCAAGATTTGTTCCATTCCATTGGTCTTTTTCACACAGTCACGCTAACACTGATAAAATGGGTGTTATATTTTATTATACATATTGCAGGTCTGCAGGTCTGCTCTATGGGTGCCCTGCGACGTATAATAAAACATAACACCCATTTTAGCAGAGTTAAGAGTGTGTGAAAAGAGCCATAGGGCCTTTTTACATGGATGGAGGTGGGTGGGGGGGATAGGTGTTTTGCCATGGTGGGTTTACACAGACACCCACCCACCTCCACCCGCGGAGCCTCCTCCAGATTTCTAGAGGGCTCCGTGGGTGATGATGGATGGGTGGAGGTGGGTGTTGTGTGGGAGTACGCACACATGCACCCCCACCCATCCTGCTCAGTGTTCACATGAGTGAACACCAAGAGAACACCCATCCCCACCGCCAGCCATATACACGTGTAAAAACGGCCATAGTCCCACAATGCTAAAAGTTTATATTTTTCATTTAAAAAAATTACTGTTGTAATTGGGGGGAGGGGACCTGTTTCGCAGATACAAAAGTTTCGTTTTTCATTATATTTCAGTTGCAGAAAAGTCATGAAAAATCAAACACATGGTTGCGTACTTGAAAAGTTTCAATGGAAATTTAAGTATTTCTGAAACTTTTTTTTACTTTTGGAAAAATTTTTTTTGAAAGAATAGCCAGTTGGGAGATGTCGAGTCCTTAATGTAAAATAAACCAATGATTTTAAATTGATCAGAATAGATTAATTTAGAAAAAAGATACACTGTTCATTTTTGCAGAAATTACTTTGTTTCCTAAAGTGAGAAGAGTGCACAAAGAAATAAAAATTTGGACAACAGTATGCTAAATTAGTAGTAGGAAGAAGCAAATTATTATAGTGCTATCGTGTTTCTTTGTGTTTAAGCATTCATAGGATAATTTCAGATGTGACGAGATCACAGTCAGCCGCCCTGAATCACAGCGGAGTCAGGGTGGTGGCTGTAATCCCGTGCACGTCTGTTTGAGCCCCGCCAGATGTTCACCACAGTGAATCTCTGGTGGGGGTCAAAGCTAACCACGGTTCTGGGGTTAAGGCCAGTCCCATCCCCAGAACTGTGGTTAGCTTGACCACGATCCGTGATGGGCCAAAAGTAACATCTGTCCTTGGCCCATCATGGATCGTGGCCCCAACTGTTCCGGGTTTCAGCGTGTTGAGCCTGGAGGCCCAGCACATCTAAAATTACCCATACCCCACCCTGCGCTACAAATGGAAAATAATGCTTTTTTGGGAATCATTAGGCTAAGTTCTAACATGGTTATGAATTATTCTGAGATGATTTGTGTAGTAAGCTACTATTTACTGTTATTTTGCAGTCTTTAACCAGGCTCAAGATGTATCTTTTTCACAATGTACCAAAGTATGGACATGCTTCTTCTCTCAGGTACGCGTGTGCTTCCCTCATTTAATTTTAACTGGGATTTGCATGGGTATTCTTAGGACAAGCATTTTTCTAATGCTGGAAAAGTTAAGAATTTGTTTAAAGTAAGAATTTAAAAGCCGCCCCAAGCTGTTCTCAGGAGGGGCTGGGTATAAATCTAGAAATAAATAAATAAATAAATACAAATTTTTAAAAAAGAATTTGAACTAGAAGGGAGTACTAATTTTCAGATTAAAATCATGAATTGCGTTTGAAATATTGTCTCTGAGGGCCTGTGAGAGAGTGTTTCCAGGTATGTTTAAATATTACAATTTTGTGTACATTGTTGTTGTTTTTAAAGGCTCGTTACCTTTGGTAGCTTCCTTGCACTTAAGGGATAGGTTATTTCTTGATATTGCTAACAGGACTTGATATAACATTCTAATAAATTGGAAAGATTATTTTTATTCTTGATTCAGAAAGCTGAAACCTTAAAATTGGCATGCAAAGAGAACAGTAATGAACAAAAAGAACCACAGTGTTTTAAAAATTTTTTTAAAGTTTCCATGGTGATTTCATGACAGAAAGTTGTTGAGTTGCCAACTTTAATCATTTTAGGTTTCGTTTTTTGGAGCCACAACATGCTACGTTTCTAGCCATCGTGGCTGTGGAAAGACCTTGGAAATGTAATTTTGACAAAAATCACATAGTTTATCTCATTTTACGTCCATCTAATGAGTTTTGGGACCTGACTTGCAATTTTTGAACATTTTGACTGAATAAGCAACTAGAAGTGCAATCATCCAGAAATAAAAATTGGTTAATGAAACTCTGCATTGACGCCCCAAAGGAACAAAACACAAAGGAAGCTTGTAAGAACAAATCTATCCTAAAGTTGGTTACTCCAAATGTAGTTCTCCCAGGTATTAAATTGATAGCTTTTGGCTTGCTGAATTACAGAAATGTTAATTTAACATCAGTCCTCTGTGATCCAAAAAAACTTATTCCTGGAGGGTGATACAGCAACCACTGCAAAATGGTACCAAAACAGAAAAGGCTGACAAGTTGTCTTAAAATTGTGTGTTCTTTTGGATCAAATCAGTGATGACTCAGACGAGCGATGCCAAGAAAGCTGTTTTATTAAGTACAAAGCATACAAAAAGTAAAGAAAAGCTTCTTACATCCCTTTCTGCAAGCCGGGGAACCCCAACAACGGCTGCGAGATGATCCCCGAGTGGGTCCCAGGTTCTGCCGTACCCCTCAGCACGTCTGCGAAGTGGCCAGCAGTGAAGTTCCAATGCTGGTCACTGGTTTCTCTGTTTTTATACTATTCTAACCTTGCAAACCCACTATACAAACACTGCGCATGTGCTAAGCAGTTCTGACTATTGCAAATGTGCCTCCCCCTGGCCTGAGTCATTTCCAACTTCCAATTAAGCAAACTTAATACCAAGGTTACAGGCTGATAAGGAAGCTCAAAACACTACATTCCTAGTCTGCCTTAGTACCCTGCAAAACAACTATTATGGGCTATACAAAGCAGGCTTATGCATGCAACTCATAACAGACAAGATGGATTCCAAAGCAAGAGCAGGCCGAATAAGACACATAAGGGTCCCTAACTGTCTCCACCGACTTACAATGGTTTTTTTGCGATCTTTCACTACATAAGTGCAGTTTGGAACATCTGTCTATTTTATGAACTCATCTTCCTAATGTATCTTGCATACAAATGATATTTGTAAGTAGATTAAGTTCTCTAAACTGCTAGTATATAAAAAGACTTGGCCCATGTATATTTATATCTTACGAAAGGGACTAATGGTTCACTTGGTAAAGACCAGTGGTAGATTAACACATGAGACCCTAGAACGAGGACTTGAACCTAAGAAATAGACTGGTGCCCTATTAACAATGCTGTTTTATTCCTTTGCTGAAGCAAGCAGGATAGTGCAGTAATAATGTACCTTCCAGTCAGTAAGGATGATGGTGGTTCTGCCTTCTGCACGTGTATAATGCTGGCCCTCTCCTCTATGTAATGGGGGAGAGGGGAATGTCAGCAGCATATGCACAGGGATGGGCTTAGTTGTTTCAGTAGGTCTGGGACTTAGTAGAGACGAGGAATGTGATACTGGTTAGGGTGTCATGGGTTACCAGTGGGTGTGGGCTGAGTAGTAGGGGTGTGCACAAGGGGCCAATGTTGTTTGGGTTTTTAAGAAAAAAAATTGTTTTCATTATTGTTTTCTTTTCTTTTTTGCATTAGAGAGAGAAGCAGCAGCAGGAGGGTAGGCACTGGTGGCAAGCAGTTTTGGGCATTTGGTACTGTCCTTGGCACCTCAAGATGTGTTGGGGCATCAACTTGCAGCGATTGCCCTAGCAGGACATGTGTGAGAGAGGCATGCACAGGCAGGAGCAGGCAGTGGTGGCAGGTGGCGGAGGAGCAGAGGCAGCTGGCATTGGCATCCCAAAGTCTGGTAGGGTATCAACTTGCAGAGTGTGCCCTAGGGGGCAGGACTTGTGTGAGAGAGAGGCGCACTGGCAGGAGCAGCAGCAGCAGTAGGCAGTGTATGGCAAGCAGGCGGCAATGGAGGAGCAGAGGCAGCAGGCACTGGCATTGGCACTCCAAAGTCTGGCAGGGTATCAACTTGTAGAGATCACCTCAGGGGGCAGGACTTGTTTGTAGGAGGGGCGCACTGGCAGGAGGAGCAGCAGCAGTGGGCAATGTGAGGCAACTGGTAGTAGCACTGGAGTTGGCACCCCAAAGTCTGCCAGGATATCAACTGGCAGAAAGCACCCAAGGGGGGGCAGGACTTGTGTGTGTAAGAGAGAGACACATGCACTGGCAGGAGCAGTCAGTGGTGGTGGTGGAGGGGCAGAGGCAGCAGGTGGTGGTACTGGCATTAGCACCCCAAAGTCTGGCAGGGTATCAATTTGCAGACAGCGCCTCAGGGGGCAGGACTTTTGTGTGTGAGAGAGATGCGCTGGCAGGAGCAGCAGCACAAGGCAGGCAGGCAGCGGAGGAGGAGCAGAGGGAGCAGGTAGTGACACTGGTGTTGGCACCCTAAAGTCTGGCATGGTATAAACTTGCAGAGAGAACCCCAGGGGTGTGAGTGGAAGTGAAATTCCAAGTCACAGCCACCTGTATCTCATCTTAACATCCCTCAGTACAACAACAGACCATCAGGACAGGGAAAGAGGGACTACCTAAGGGAGCAGGCACACAGTGACCAAGGAAGGACTAATTTTCTGTCTAAATGGAAATGGTTCTCAAAGCTCCAAATTTGTTTGGATGCTTGGCAGGTGAGCAGCATTTTCTAATAAGATCTGGAGACAGACAAACTTCATTTCTTCACTATTTATTTATTGCGCTGGCATTGGAAAGGAGAACTGCAAACACTTGGATAAGCTTGATTGAAAGGTTGCCTGATTTCATTAGATAAGTGCATTGTCCTTTTACTTCAATCATGTAGCAAATTTCAAACCAGAAAGTAACAATGAAACTAGATGACGACTCACTATGCCGTCTTCAGTAATGTTAAGAAAAAGCCCTTGTATTTTGCAGTTTTCTACATTTTTCTACTCAAAATATTTTAATTATACCGTTGTAAGCTGATATGTGTTAAGGGCCATTGTTGTAGTACTCCTGGCCATAGCTGATATTTTTGTTTTTTAAAAACCAGGGTGGAAGCTTTTCCCCAGTGGTGGCTGGAGCCCCACCCTACTGGGCTTTGCAGTACTGGGCATAGCATCCTGCAGAGTGGAAGAAGGGAAACATGATCTCCTTGTGACTCTCTCTATAAGGGATGAGGTTGCCTACATAGAGGGCATGGTTGTTGGCCCAGAAGCATTCCAAGGCTGTTCAGCCACTGGGCTTCTTTCATGGGAGCAGAGGGGAACCCCTGAGACCTGTTTGGCATACATCTGTGAACTGAGAGTTCCCCACCCCTTCCTTTAAACTAACCACCTAATTCTGAACAATTAGTTTTTGCAGACAGTAAATGGATGCATTACACATACACTATATGGCTAGTGCAGAGAACTAAATATACATCTTTTTTTGTTTATAATTTTTGGTAAAGAAATGTTATAATTTCCATGACCACCAAAGGGAGAGGAAAAAGTATAATAGCTTAATGTCCATTGGTTTTGCTTTTTTTTGTTCTCGTTAATGAACTCCACAGACCCCTGAGAATGCAAATTGGAATTTGTGTACACCTTGTTGTTTCAGGAAGGTAGATGCTATTGCAGGTCAGCTGGTAACGGAAGATAATGCTTTGGGTTCTGATTAATGACTACAGTAGCTGTAGTCATCCTGGAGTGAAAGAAATCTATGGTAACTTCCCAGTCTGTTTAAAGTGTCTTGCTAGTGAGAACAGATTAATTTCAAATTGTCCGGATTAAAATCAGTAGATTTATTCACTTTATTATTTGTTAGAGAGAGCTCTTTTTCACACGGTGATATGTTAACTCAAACATTTCATTTTTTAGTGTAAGAAAAAGGGGTGATAACTACAGGAACCAAAGTCAGCAGAAGTGATATTCAAATTCATACTTGGGAGCAGTGGTGGCTGGTGGACTTTTAGGTTGGTGGGGCCAGCATTACAATTTCAAACTTACATGATCAATTGAATCAAACACACAATGGGTGCTTTTAGACAAACACCTCCCTACAAACTACCCACCCACCATACAGCCACTATACATGTTGCAGGGCTGCAGTGGTGCCCTGTGGGTGCCCTACAACGTGTATAATGAATGGGTGGGAGGTGGGTGGGTAGTGGGTGGAGAGGTGCTTGTCTAAAAGCATCCAATGAATGATAAAAGAACACAGCGTATGCAGAATGAAAAATAACACAATGCTGGTGGCATGCAATAATGAGCGAAATGCAGTGCTCTTTGTGAAGAAATCACGAAAAACCAGCATTTGCTCCTGTAGATCAGGTGCTAGAAAAAAAGGCTTCAAGTCTGTTTAAAACAAAATTAAAAACAAAACCAGGATTTCTCCCCAAACAATTTTTAATCAGCATTAAAAGGGGCAAAACCAAGAAAAATTAAGCAGGAATAGCCTCCCCTCCAACCAAAAGCAAAATCATATAGGAATAGCTGCCCCCCCCCCCTCAAAAAAGGTAATAAAGAGTAGCTCTTACTCAAAGGCTGTTTTTACATGGACAGGGGTGGGTGGGGTGATGGGTGTGCTGGCACAGTGGGTGGAGGCGAATGCGTGTCCCTTTACATGGACACACACTCGCCTCCACCCACAGGGCCTCCTCCAGTTTTCCGGAGGGCTCTGTGGGTAGAGATGGGTGGGTGATGGGTGGAGCCCAACCCATCACCTTCAGTGTTCACACAGGCAAACACCAACCGCACACCCATCCCCCCGCTAGACGTTTACATGGACACCCCCACCAGCGGAACACCCTCCTGCACACCCAGCTTGGGGGGTGGGGGGTATCTGTGTAAAAATTGCCATACTAATCTGATGAAACAGTTTAAAGGGGGACCATACTGCTGCAATGCTTTTAAATAAGCAGACTGACTCCCACTCAACCGAGTGCCCTTCCCTTGTCCCTTTTTCTTCCCCTGATTGGCTAGAGTGGTGACTCTATGCCCCCCTCCCCCCAATGGTCTAATTAGTTGGATTCCTACATTGGAATCCATGGGCAAGCTCCCCAGCCCCTCCTCTAATCACAATTGAGCATGCATGAGAGGGGTAAAATATGGGCAAACTCCCTCTGTACTCCCTATTTTTTTGCTATCTGGTCTTAAGAGATGGCAGGGCATGGGCCAGAGGCACCCCAAATGTCCATGAGGCAATAATTTAGCCTGTGTTGTGCCCTTGCCCCTAAAGGCCCCAATACAGATCTGTAGCCACATGTTGGCAGCCCCCAAGTGTGAGGCAGTCACTAGCAGAGCCACACACAGCAACCCTATGAGGGGGCTCATCATGCCGTTTTTGTACAATGTCCATTCACACCTGCCCCATCTTTCTTCCATTATCAGCACACTAGGGTTAACCAACAACTTTGCCGAACATCAGTGTTAGGAAATAGCCTACTTTGCATATATTTAACAACAGAAAGAACAGGTTCCACAAGTTAATTGTGGTTTGAGTGAAAAAGACTTTTTAAAATTTGTTTTAAACCTGCTGCCAGTTAGTTTCATGGACAGTTCGCAAGTTCCAGTATTATTTGACTTCTCAAATAACAATTCCCTATCTACTCATCCACACCACTAATGATTTTATAAACGTCTATCATACCATCTCCCAGTCATCTCTTCTCCAAATGGGAGAGCTCTAATTTATCAAGTTTCCCCTCATGTTCCATATAATAATTTCTGTTGCCCTGTTCTATGACTTTTCCAATTCTACTATATCTTTTTTGAGGTGGGGAAACAAGAACTGCACACAATATTCAAGGTGTGGTTGCACCATAGATTTATATAGTGACATAATGTTTTCTGTGTTAGTCTCTCTCTTTCTATCCTGTTTGCATTTTTGACTGAGCTGAGGTTTTCAATGAATTGTCCACAAAGATTCCAAGATCTTTCTGAGTGGTAACTTCTAATTTAGAACCCAGCATTGTGTATGTATACTTTGGATTATTTTTGCCTACGGGCATCACTTTGCCTTTGTCAACATTGACTTTCATCTACCATTTAGTTGCCCAGTCTTGCATGAATAATTACTCACAGTTCACCTCAGTCTTAACTATCTTGAATAACTTTGTGTCATCTGCAGATTTGATCACCTCACTCCTTACTCTCTTTTCCAGATCATTAATAAATATACTAAACAACACTGGTACTGCTGGGGCAGCCCACTATTTACTTATCTCCATTGTGAAAACTGACCATTTGGTCCTACCTTTGGTTTCCATCCTTTAACCAGTTACTTGATCCACAACAGAACACTGCATCCTATCCCATGACTACCTGGTTTCCACAAGAGTCTTTTGTGAGATATCTTATCAAATGCTTTATAAAGATGCAGATAAATCTGATGAGCTAGATATTTGTCAAATAGACAACCTGTTTTTTGTTGTTACTTGATATTATTTGAAACACAATTTGTATGTTGCTCCACCTTTCTACTAATTAATGGTTTGTTATAAGTATGTTAACATTTTATCTACTTGTTTATATCCTGTCCGATCACACAGGCTCAGGGTGGGTGTAACAGGGGGTAAGGAGCTAGTCCTTTAAAATGGCACCAGCATAGAAGAAACAGGCGCTTAGGACAGCCAAAGGACTACGCCAGGTGTTAGTGCTGAGCACAAGTGCAATTAGAACTGGAATGCTGCTGACAATTAGGAACAGGAAACCCAGGGTTGCTTGGGTATTTAAAGCCTAAAAGCTCATTTGGAAGAAGCTGTTAGGAGAGGGGTGAACTCTCGTTACGCCCAGGGACTCTCTTTAAGCTGAGGCCCAAACCAGGAAGGTTTCTGAGTTGCTGGGACTGAAACCAGCTGGAGAGTCCTACAGAGTGGAGTCAGCCACAGAGGACTTGGATACCAGGAAGGATTCAACACACCTGTAGCCATGAAACATCCTTGTGGTGAGGCTGGCCGTACGGGGAGGTAGGCGGCCAGATGCTTATTCTAGGCATTAGGCACTTACCTCAGGATTGGGGCAAAGGAATATTGGCTTGCTCTTGGATTTTATACATTTAAGTAGGTATGAAGTCTTCCTAGTGAGGACTGGAATATAGCGTGGGCTGGGATCCTGGACCTAACATCACCAAGTGCTTGCCAGTGCCCCCTTCAGGGCCTGTCAGGTGTAACCTGACTACAGAGGTAACAGTACATGATAAAATGAAAAATAAAAATGTAACATATGCTATAAAATAAAAGTAAAATAAAACTATTCCTGCCCACCAAACTTCTGGTCAAATGAACAAAACCATCTTCTATCACCTCTGGGAAATTCTTGGACTTGGGCTTTGGTGAATCTCTAGGGAAAAGGAGTTCCAAAGCCACAGAGCAGCCCCTGAGAACACCTCTGTATGTGCTTTTGTCATGTGGACTTGGTGCACAGGTGAAACTTGCAAGAGGTTGTTCTCAGCTGAGGATGGTATTTCAGATATTCAGATGTCGAAGATGTTCTGCTTCCCTACGCTACCTTCCTTCAGGTAATAGTTACTTCATTGCCAACTCTTGTAATATTTGTAGGGTTTTCTTTTAAAAAAAACAAACAAAAAAAAGTGATTAGTAGCTCTCATGGCTATAGAGAGAAACTGAAAATGTGATTGCAGTGTGCGCATTAAATGCTCAGTATCCTAAAAACAAATGAAAAGAAACCTCTGCAAAATGTGTATTTGGCAACTCTGTTATTGGGTGGGATCTAATCTTATTTATAAAGTCAGAATCTTTTTGTCACATACATTTGGAAAATAGCAAAAGACTGAATATTGGAACTGAGCAATATTTTTGACTGTAAAATCTTGTTTGAATTTGATATAACAAAAGTGTGCAGCAAAAAAACCTTTTGTTATAAAATTCATAACTGCAACCACCTGAATTAAGGTCAAATGGAATGGTGCTGTCTTGAAAGATGAAATCATTTCTTTAATAATGTTAGAGGGAAGCTACAGTGAGATGCTGCAAAAGAACAGTGATACCTTGTATCGTGATGTAGAAATGTTTAACAAAGTTCAGCACAATTGAAAGTTAACTGCTTGAAAAGGGACACTTTGTCATTCAGCTGTATGCAGATCAACAAGGTACTTCATCTAGCAAGAAACAAAATCTGTCCGTCCTTGTTTTTTCAAAACATGGATTCGAAGATTTTTTAAAAAAGTTTCTTTTTCTACTAGAGTAGAGTAGTAGAACCTACACTACTCACTAGACATATCACTTCCTGTTTTATCTTTATGTGTGGTTTGAAATATATCATCCATGGGCTTCAGTACTTCTGTACTTCTGTTCCAAGGCTCAGCCCTAAAGCTTTTTGGGGACGCTAGAACTGAATTTCAAATTTCCATCTGTAATGTCGTGTTTGTATGAACATGGCTGTAAAAATAAACAGCCTTGGGACATGAAAAGACGACGTATACTCCCCTCACCACGGTAGCTACCATCCTCAGACTTTTAGTGCAGGCATGGTAAAATACCCTTTATCCCTGAGCAGGAGGCCTGTACCTCTCTAGCACAGCAAGACCCTGGTTACTTACAAATGAGGGTGAGGGAAGGGATGCTCTTGCCCATCAGCGGGTGGTGTCTTTATGAGGGCAAGCTGAGAATCCTACAGCCAGGGGCAGAGCTAGGACACCTCACTGCCAGGTGTCTGCCTGCCCTCATCTGACCACCTGAAGACCTTTGGCCTATGGCCAGGTTGTGATTACTGTGATAGTGGAATCCCTGGGACAACTTAGAGCCTGGACCCACTGAGGCAGCCTTTTTTGTTTAGCTACCCAGGATAAGCGAAACACCAGTTCAGGTGAGTAGAGAGGGTCTGTCTGGGGGAGGGCTGTCTGTCTGTCAAGGGGTGTGGCATAGTGTCACAGGTCACTGGTAGGGAGAATCCCCACAAGCAGTATTCCCTCCCTCCCCTGGGGTGGAGGGCTCCACCATGAATGGGCGTTAATGGGTACTTTCAGACGATACGGGGCCCTTTGGCCCCGTACCGGAAGCAACGTCTTCGTTCCCCGCCGGGGTCACCCCTGCACGGCCCAACAGACGTGCCGGGGGGATCCCGGCGGGGAAAGTGGGAGGGGCCGGGGCCGCGCGGCGCAACGTGCGGCCGCACGGCCCCGCCCCCTCCACGCACCCCGCCGCCCGCCCTCCGAGGAGACGGGCGGGCGGCGGGGCCAATGCGGCCGCCGCGTCTGGCCGATCGTGCCACGGCCCGGGATCCCGCCGGGGATCCCGGGCCGTGGCACGCGGCCAGACGTTACTTTTTGTTGGCCACGGCCCGCGGTCCATTTGACCACGCTTCCCGGGACCTTCCCCCGGCTAGCCCGGGAAGCGTGGTTCAAATTGACCCCATGTGGCAATTGAGCGTGGCCAACATCTGGCGCACGCCGTGCAGACGTTCAGGGGCCTTTGGCCCCGCGGGGGGGTTGAGCGTGGTTCACTGTGGTTCAGCGTGATCTCGTCACGTCTGAAATCACCCAATGTCTGGAATTTCCATGAGGTGTTTCCATGTGGGCATTCCCACTGGGAAACTCCTGTACCAGTAATATGGCCAGGGAAAATAGTAATGGAAAATAGCCAATTAAAGTAGCCAAGGGATTCCCTCCCCGTGGGCTAGCGCTTCCCCCTGGGCATATCCAAAGTTCCCTACCTCCACTCTCCGTGGGTTTTGGGGTTTCCCTGGAGGGGGTGGGCTTACCCTGCTCCCCTTCCGCCCTTGTTTGGGCATTCAAGGAGGGAAAATTTTCTGAGTTTGGATGGCCCACTTTCCAGACCCTTGGCAGGCGCGGAGTGGAGGATTTGGGGGCTGGCAGTGGCCATGTGATCTGGCCTGTCTCCCCGGTGCAGTAGCTGGGTCCCGCCGACCATGCTGCACAATGGCATGGGTTGCTCCTGTGTTGGGCTCCTTGGGAGTCTCGGGCATTCCTGGTAGTGGTGCGCTGCAACAGCTGAAGCCTTGGGGTGGGACCATTTCCAGTGTGCTTTACCATTGCAAATGCCGCTTGTCAGGACTCTTCTCCCCCCGAACCCCCCAACCAATGACCTGCAGCCCTGTGCCATTCCCCTGGACAGATACCCTCTATTAACCTGGACTGGTGTCTCACTTGTCCTGGACAGTCAAACAAAGTGAGTCCAAGCTATTAAAGCCAGTCCAGGACTACCCCCACGGTCATTGCAACTTGGCCATAGGCCAAAGGTCTTCAGGTGGTCAGAGATGTGGGGTGGGCAGACACCTGGCAGTGAGATGTCCTAGCTCCTCCCCTGGCTGTAGGATTCTTTGGTTGTGGTCCACACAATGGTGCTTCTGCTGCTTGCTAATCATGTTTATTGGGCAGCAGTACAGTCCCACTAGGTGTTTGCACAGTGGGCAGGAGGGGGTCGTTGTGCTCTTCATTTAACAGCTGTTTATCAGAGAACAAGAGAGTACTAGGACTCATAATGCAGGCAGAGCTGTTCACTTGCTGCTTCAGAAAAATATATTTACCAGAGATGAGCTGGACAGTACATTTTTAAGGCCCTGTGTGTGAATCAGAATGTAAGAAGAGTGATCTTAGGACTTCAATATCTCTGCTGATTTTGCAAACAAATAAGAAAGAGAGAGAGGACCAGAAGTGAGTTCCTTAATGGAATCTTTGATACAGAGGAGTAGCAAAAAATACAACCTAAATTTCCCTATGCCAATTTGCCATTATTTAAGAAATCTTAGCTCATGAATGCAGCCAAAGTAATTCATTTTTTAAAAGAACTTTTAAAATGCATCCAAAGTAATTCATTTTTTAAAATAGCTTCAGCAACAGAATTGCATTTTTTTCAGAATTTGTTTAATTATTTTTAAAAGCAAATCAAAAAAATAAAATAAAATCCCCACCATGTTTCTGCTATTGACCTGATACTGTCATTTCTAAAACTCCATATGTAGTATCAAACAGACAAAACTACTAGGACTTCTAAATTCAAATATTCAGCAATGTTTGGCTTTCCTTGTTATACAGTGGCTGAAAACATAGAAACTGGGCCAAGTTTAAGCTTGGTCTCCGATATAGTCACAATATAGGCCCTTTTCACACAGACACTTTAACACTGATAAAATGAGTGTTACATTTTATTACACATGTTGCAGGACACCCATAGAGCACACCTGCAACCCTGCAACATGTAATAACTATAATACAGAGCCAGAAAAAACAGTAGACTAAACTACTTCCTCATAGATAAGGACTTTCCTTCTGAAATGGAAAACACATTTTTAGCTGTAACCTTTTTATTTTTCATCCGATGTGGATGACATGTGGCAGAATTGTACCGCCAGAGCAGGGCATTATGTGTGCCAAATGTTGGAAATAGTGGATAAAGAGATCCAATTTTATAAGCAGTTTATATTTGTTGTTTTATGAACATTTGTGTACACATTCCTGGCTGTAACGTCTTTGTCTCCCATCCAATTTACATTTACAGAAATACATTGTTTATAACATCAGGACCCTTTAGCCAATCCTTCTGAAATCTGGCAGAGATAGTAACCTTGGGGAGGGGTATAATCTTGCCATGTTTCATCCAAATTGGATGAGAGACAAAGATGTGACAGCCAGGAATATGTACACAGGTTTTTGTAAAATAAATTTCAACTGCTTATAAAATCAGATTCCTTTATTGAATCTTTCTGAAATTTTGCACACATAATATCCTCTATTGGGGGTACAATCCTGCCAGGTGTCATCCAAATGGATGACAAACAAAATAATTACAACCGAAAAAGTGTATTTTTTCCTATTAACTCACAATAACGAAACAAATTTCTTTCATTTTTTTGTTCTTATGTTTTTGGTATTCAGTAACAAAAATGAAAGAGCCCTCTTTCATTTTCTTTGTTATAATATCGAAAACGATATGCACACCCCTACTTTCTGGGCACCATTCAATGTGCTGACTTTGACCTGTAAATCCCTAAACGGCTTGGGCTCCAAGTATTTGAAAGACCCACCTCTCTTATGTTTCATCACAGCCTCTGAGGTTGGCTGGGAGCACCCTCTTGCAGGTACCAACTGTCTGTGAAGTTTTCACAAGAGCACACAGAGCGGCGGTCTCAGTGGCTGTTCCACAATTATGGAACTCCGTCCTCTTGCAGATTCATTAAAGCCTGAGCCTGCCCATCTTCCGGAAGAGATGCAAGACCTTTTTGCTTGGCCAGGTGTTTATCATGTGGGGATAGGGCTGGGTGGGATTAGATGGGGTCTTAGGAAAAAGGTTTGGGGGATGGGTTAAGCTGTTTTTGTATGTTTTTATATGATGTAAGCCACACTGAGCCTTAGTGGGAAGGACGGGGTAAAAGCTGAAATAAAACTAAAACTTGTGGCATTCCCTGAGAAGTTGCGTATCAGAAGGCACATTCACATAAGATCACAGGAGTCTTCTCCCAGGTGTATTCTTTGTTGTAGGAATTTGCTTTCCTGCATTTTAATTGTTCACATGTTCCACCTCTCCCCAACCCCCCGCCCCTTCAGAGGTTCCCTCCCTGCTTCCAAATTTACCCTGGGTACTGCAGTGGCCCATAATACGTGTCATATTATTATGGGATTTTTTGTTTGTTTTCAATACATTGTCCCCACCTGACAAGTAGTGGGGATTCATCCCCTGAGGGAGAAATTGCCTCTATTTTCTTCTGCAGCAAGTCAGGCTGGCTGATAATGCTGATTAATTATTTCGCATGGTAAGGGAAATGCAGGAGAGGGATTGAGCCTGATTGTCAACTTGTGTTTCACTTTCTGGCTTTTTTACATTTCACCTACATTACACATGGTGCAGCCTGTGCTGTAAACCTTTCACCCAATCAACAGTAAGGCAGGGGAAGTGTTTCTAGAGTTAAATGTTATCTCATGGTATGATCTTGAGTTTATGATGAGAGAGGTGAATAGATTTTGCCAGGCCAGTTATACATTATGAAATCAAGCCTAGGGGAGCAATGGAAGCTATTAGGTCCTCAGTACTTTTGAACATCAGACCCTTTGCTTAGCCTCCTAAATTCACATTTACGTAATTAAGTTTCAGTGTGGTGAAAATCTTGTCTTTGGTGTTCAGACTCCCATCCTTACTCTGGACCAAGCAGACTGGTTTGAATTATGACTCTCTAGGCACATGAGACTGCTGGGAGGAACAGACCATAGTAACACTTCTTAACTGATAAGCAGAAAAGAGCTGAATGTGTCATTAGAGACTAAACGTACACGTACATGCCTATTACACTGGACCAAATTACAAAATTGTTCATGGCTTGTTGGTTTTGTTCTGGTAAATTATTAAAATTGACTTTCTTTCTATTAAAAGATGTAAACAATCACTCAGTGATCTCGGATATAGCATTTTGTGATTATTGTGCTTCTGAATCAAGTAGCCTGCTCTGCACACGACGTGATTAAAATCTTCATATTAGAAATGCAAACACATTGAATCAATATAATGCCTTGCATAACATTTTTTGTAAGTTAGTATTAGTTATAAATTGGTGAGATCAGCAATCAACTGTCATATACCAAGGACTCGACCCTAAACTTGCATGTGCCCAGGTTGTGCATGTTTATATCTATATTTATTTATTTTTCACATTTTTACCTCACCCTTCCCTATAGACTCTGGGCGGTTGTTGCACACATATTGCACAAGTACCATATTCTTTGCACAGAGGTTGCACGTGGGTTGCACTCACTTGTGTGAACCCTTGTGTGCAGTACCCAAGTCAAGTCAAAGTTTTATTAGGCAGGGCTTGACAAGAACACAAACATAAATACAAACATAAATACATAATTACATAATTGACAGCTTAAAATAGATCAATGAATCCAATAGATATAGGTGTGAATAATAAATAATAATAACCCTAAAAATACCAATTTTCATACCACTCCATCATCGTAAACCTAAGGGTAATATAAGGAGGGAACCACTCCACCCAACTGACTGCTATATTCAACGTTAATAACTATAGATAGAATTATCCAGCCTGGTAGAAAAATGTCCAATCTACACCATTGGCCAAATCTAGAAATAAGGAGGGAAAATAGGAAGAGCACCATCCAGCTTTGCCATAAACATAAACAGAGGCAGGCCAGATGTAAAACAGCAACTTTATAAGAACCCAAGCCCCCCGTAAGCCCAAATGCCAACAATACGGCCCTGCCCCTGTCCACTCACAGTGAACTAGCACTGTGAGATCAGAATAGGGGCCAGGGCTGGCTTGAGACCGATTTACACTACTAGTTATGGTCTAGGCCCTATGCACAGCATAATCTCCCTCCAAAGTATACATTTACCATGGCTAGGCCTCTGGTGCTTGAGCATGTTTAGCTTGAATTACATGTCTTGCTTTAGTTGCCAAATAGGTATAGGCAGCAAGGGCCAATATGGCATCCTTCTGCGACAGGCTCAATAGATAGCAAAGTCTTTGGGTAGTAAAGGGACTATCCATGTTGCCTGAAGGGTATCAAAATAAGGACACTTCAATAGAAAATGTTCGATATCCTCTACTTCACCCATATGGCAGGAGCACAGTCTGTGCACCTGTGGGGTAGAATTGTATCTCCCAAGTACCAAGTAACATTGCTGTTTTAACCATCTGCCAACGAAGTAGGGTATATGCTCGTCTCAATTTAGAGTTGGCCAAGATGTCCAAATAGGGTTCGAAGAGGAACTGCTTCTTGTAGAGCCCCAAGAGAGGTGCCACCTTCCACCTTCCCAGCTCAGCCAGGTCTTCCTGGTTTGCAATATCCTGTATTCTCCCTAAAAACTCCGACTTGATGGCTGTCATGGTTTTGCCATGAAAATACTGAAGTGAAAAACCTGTTTCTCACAGCAGGGAGCCCAGGAAAGCAAGCCAGGGATAAGACCAGAAGCCTAAATATTCAAGCTCTTCTCTCAAACATTTAACCGACAAAGCTGTCTCTGGAAGAGACAAAAACCTCAGCCAAAATCTTACATAGGCTTTCTTTACTAAGGAGCCTATTGAGGGAATGGCCATTTCTGCCCTCAGAACAGCCCCTGGTACACTAGAAGCTACCCCCAACAACCGCCTCAAAAACAAGTTCTGAACTCTTTCCAGGGGGAGCGTAATGGCATGGGGCATAAGTTCCATGCCAAACAATGAGGTTGGGGGAATCTTTACCTTATAAACCTTTAACAAAACAGAAATGTCAACCTCCCTAGAAATCCTACAAGCTTTCAACAAGGCACGTGTTGCCCGCATGGCTGTAATGGCTCTATTCTGAGCATGACAGTTCCCCATACCCCTACCACGCAAAGTTATCCCAAGATAGGTGAATGATCTCACCACCTCGACCTGCCCCATACTTAATTGCCAACTACGAGGTATAGTTCTTTTATTCATAGCTAGAATCTTCGTTTTAGAGAGATTCAGGACCAAACCGTTAAGATTACAATAATGATGAAAGATCTCCAAAGCCCTCTTAATACCTACTTCCATTTGGGACATAAATACCACATCGTCGGCAAACTGAAGGAAATTCAGTTGGACCCCACCCACGCCTGGGGGGTGGGTATCCACCTCCAACATAAATTTCTGCAAATCAGAGAGGTATAGATTGAAAAGCAGGGGTGCAAGCACGCACGCCTGATGCACCTCTCTCTGGACTGATATAGCTTCCGTCAGCCTGGAAGCCCCAATGGCCTTAACTCGTGCCGTATTATTAGGGTACAGGGAGCAGATGGCAGACAAAAGGTTTTCGTCAATGCCCAGGGACCTCAGTTTAGCCCACAATCGGACCCTGGGCACCGAATCGAAAGCCTTAGCTAAGTCGGCAAAAGCCAAGAAGACCTTGCCCCTCTTTATAATGTGGACCTTATGAAGTACATGCTGGACTATAAAACAGCAGTCGAGGGTGGACCGGCCTGCCCTAAACCCAAACTGAACATTCGGTATAATGGCCCCTTCATCCGCCCATTTCTCAAGGTGGCCCAATAGGACTTTTGCAGATAGTTTGCCCACGACTGACAACAGGCTAATCGGCCTATAACAAGCAGGATCCCACAAACTCCCCCTTTTAAAAATGGGAACAATAATACTCACCAAGATTGGGGAACCCTGCTATATCTGGCCGAGAAAAAAAATAAATTGGAAAGAATCTGGGCCCAGCGTTGTGGGGTCACCTGGAGAATCTCTATTGATATTAGATCAGGCCTCGAGGCCTTATTGGATCTTAGTCCCATGATCAGATCAATCATAAGGGATTCTGAAAATTGTTCTCTCCTCCACTCAACCTAGGGAGTCTCCAATGGCCTACGTGGTAGGTCACCCAACCCCACAATATATTCTGCAAATAGTTCACTGTGAAAAAGGTCTCCCACTGGGTATGGGATGGAGCTGACCCAGAAGGGCCCACCCGTGGTCTCAAGATCTTATTGAGAGAAGACCAAAAACTGCCTAGGTTCCCAGTGGACAAGCTAACAGCCATGTTTGCCCATTGTAGTTGATAATAAGCCACTTTTTTGGTCTTCGGTAGTCTAGCATAACTGGCCCTTGATTTAACAAAATTCTCCCTAATGGCCGGGGACGGATTTGCAACCCACTCTTTCCTAAGCCGCACAAGGTGCCTCTTAAAGACCCATCACTCCAAATCGAACTACGAGTTGCCAACCCCATCTTCCCTCTGGCGCCCTCTAGGCTTTACTACCAGGGGTTTATATAGGAGTTCTAATAAATCCTCATACATCTCTACTGCTGTTAAAGGATCCCCCATACTTAATATTGGGGCTAAAAGCTGCAACACCCCAGCTGAGGCTCAAAAAGCATCCAGGAGGAGAGTAAGTGCTGTTGAAGGTAGCCTCTTTAGAGTACGTAAACACTCTCCCTGATCCGCCAAAGCCACCCCAAGAGGTTGGCCAAAGAAGCCAGTGACCAGGGCAAGATGGTCACTCTCCGGTCTCACTACCAGCTGAACTTCTTTAAACCTTCCCAAGTCTTCAGCTTGTGTCAGAATCAAATCAACTTTACTCTTACCCTGGGGACCTACAAACGTAAAGCCTCCCGGGGGGTGGTGTCAAGAGGGTGTCCTGGTTGAGGACTACTAAGTCAAATTTCTGAATGAGGGCAACCAAGGGACAGCTCACCTGGTGGGCCTTAGGCTGGTCAAGTTCTTCATTTTCCTTGTCTACGGACACCCATTCATCCTTCTCTCCCCCTCCCCCCCCACTACACAAATGGGTATTCCAATCTCCCGTCAATACCAATATAGCATGGGGAAAGGACCCCTCAACCACCATATCCTCTTCTAAAGCCTGCCAAACAGTAACCTGATAATACTGAGATGATGGAGGGGGGACGTAGACATTAAAAATCAAATACTGATCAAGGGGGGTACCCTCCCATCACAGAATCCCAACCTGATATTCTGGCTGTGTAGAGGGAAGGGGGATAAAACTAACCTGGGCAGAGTCCTTTAGTACGAAAGCCAGCCCACCTGAAATCCGACTTCTTTTCCTTATCACCCCCCATGTAGGAAGGTTTGAAATCCGTTTAATGATAGTATCTCCATCCCCCTAATCCATGTCTCTTGAAGACAATTTAAATCAAATCCCCAGAAAAAGTCAAGGCAGTCCACATCGGAAATAAGTGGCCTTAAGCCTGCCACATTCCAGGACAGGAGATTAAACGATGCCCTCTTACAGGAGACATTGGCATGGTAAGGACCCACAACCTCACCTCCTTTCAACCCTTAAGTCGCCCCCTATCTTAGGAGGGAAATCCTCCTGTCAGGAGGGCAGGTTTTCTATCAATGAGAGGGGATTTGCTGATTCATACACCACCACATGACTATTAACGTGGTGGATGTCTGCTATGACTTCAATCCCTTCTGAGATCTGTAACGGGGGGGCTCCCCTATCTTCCTCAGCACCCCCCATGGGAGAAGGTGAGCCTAGTTCATTAGGATCTAATACCCGAACTGCAGTCATATCCAAACCAGAGCCTACTAGATTAGAACCCTCGGCTCCCCTCACAACATGGGGGGCCTTATAATCAAGGTGTGTTGTCCGTTAAAATCCAGCAATTGCTCTAAACGCGCTGAAAAATTGGCCTTATCGGTAGTGTGAAGTACCCGTGGTTTAGGATCAGACTGCATATCTTGACTGTGACAGATGATCTGAAAGTGAGCCAAAGTTAATCTTCTAATCAATTCCAGACCTTTTACACTGCCAAAACAACGCAAAGGAGTTTAGTTTAAATTGGAATTTTATATACAACCATGTGTGTCCGAAGGTGAGTTTTAAATAATATCTAAAAGAAATATATTCTAGAGGAGAAGAGATTTTGGTCTTGAGGTGCTTTCTTGGCACCAGAGTTCCATTCCTGACTCTGCCACAACCTGTGTGACCTATGGCAAACCACATTCCCTCCATGTTGCTCAGTTGTCGTCTCACAAAGAAGTTGTGAGGGTAAAATAGTTGATAATTTTAAGGAACCATGATGCTACAGCAGGGGTACACCTTTTCCCGCCCAGAAGTTGCTGTGAAAATTAGTACAAGCTCTGAAGGCCAGATAGAAGTTGTGTGTGGAGATGCTTAAGTGGGTCAGGAAGAAGTGGGACAAAATCATGGATCATTTTGTCCCTTATCCTTGTATGCGTGCCTTTTGTCTCTGCTTGGCTCCCTTGCCCTGAGCTCAGTTTTTCAGTGCTTAGGGGTAGGAGCTGGAAAGAGGCAACAGAAAAACTAACTTTTGGGCCTGTGGCTTGAATTCTCTACCTTGTGCTACAGTGATGAGGGTCAGATAAGTACCTAATCTAAGACATTACTGAACAGCTTGGATTTGGATATTCGAATTTTTTAAAAGGAACTGATTTTTTTTTATCCACTCAGCTACTAGCTAACCTCTGACTTACTGTAAATGTGCTGTTATTACGCGCTTGCCTTCTATCTGACAAATGTCTGCAATTGTATCACTTTGATGTCCGAGCTGTTGGCAGACTGTTTTAGTGACACTGAACAACAGCATAACTGTTTTCTTTGTGGTTGTTCCATTGTTTTATTAATTCTAAATTCAAATACTGTGCTTAGGTAGAATACATCTTTAAGACTGAGTTGGGGATTTTCCTGCTTTATTTGTGCTTTTCATGCAAAATATCAGACACCCAACCTGGGATGTGGCTGGGCTAGGGCTAAAGTCTGAGCTCCTCCCAGAATCAAAACCCAGGGTCTAGAGTCCAAAGGGTAGACAGCATTTATAGACTGGTGGCCAGGCAAGGGTTGAGTTGAGTACTGTGATGGTGGTCTGAAGGGCTTTGGTGCCGAAGGGCTATTAGTGAGGGCTCCTGGTCTGTACAAGAATCAGTATTCAAGTGGTGTGTCTGAGGTAGGACCTAAGGTGAGGAGTCAGGACAGACAAGGTGAGGCCAACGTGCAGAGACTAGGGAGTGGGCAGAATAAGATACAGGGCAGGAAGCGATGAGCTGGGCAATGTGGGGTGAGATCACTGATGGACCAGGATGCTGTCTGATTGCTTCAAAAGAGAGACTTTTCTGACCCAGCAACATCCTTTTTCCAGTCTTCCCCTCTCTCCCCTTCTCATTTCTGTTGAACACTCCTCTGCTAAGGATATCCACCTCACCCACCACTTTGATCATGTTAAGCCTCTCTTCTGTGCTCACTCCGCTCACTCCTCCTTCCCCATCACATTCAGCGTAAGCTCCTTGCTTTCACTGTCAAGCATTGCTCCTCCCTATCTTTCTGCCCTCCTTTCCTGCTATGTTCCGACTTGAGAACTTTGCTCCTCCTCCAACACCATCCTTGCCCGCCCTAGAGTCTCCTGCTCCCTAAACCATTTTTACTCTTTCCCCCATACTGCCCCTTATGCCTGAAACTTCCTGAACACGCACACTCTGCTCCTTACCTCCTTTCAAATCCCTTCTAAAAACCTCTCTTCTATCTTTTTGTAGCTCGTGAACCCAGTAGGCTGCTCACCAACGCTCCTTCTATTGTTCTTTTCATTTGGGATTCACTTCTCCCCTGTAGCACCTGTGCACCCATGGCTTCTCAACTTCATGAATGTATCCTTGTGTCTCCCTGTGTTCCCCCTCCCCCTTGTCTTCTAGATTGTAAGCCCTCCCCCAGGGCAGGGACCTCTAATGGTGGTTCACAGTCGGACGCTATAGTCACAGGTGCTATATATGTTGTTATAATAATAATAAAATTATTTTTTTTTTAAAAAGGGATCTCTGGCCTATCCGGATGCAGGTCTTCAGCTACCCATCCATGCATCAGGGATTGGTTGAGGCAAACTTTGCAAGAGGTTCCACTTCCTAGATGCAATTTACTCCTCTTTACCAGAGTAGTCCGGTGGCAGTGTTGCTGTATAAACCCAGAGCACCAGGATTCAAGGTCTGCACTTCTGAATCGTAAAGATTAAATTTTAATCTTTATCTTCATCGGTGTAGTCTGTGTCCTTAAGTGTGCATCAAATTGTCAGGGACACTCCAATCCAGTTCCCATTGAAGTCAGTGGCTAAGCTTGCTGTGGATCTGATCAGAAGTTCACAGAGATCAGTGTGAGTTTTACCTTTGACTTCACTGAGCTGTGGATCTGAAAGAAACTCACATCTCTTTAATGCACCATAATTTTAGATAAATTTGATACAAGATCTATTGACTAGTGTTTATAAAACTAAATTGAGTTGTTCTGGTTTGATTAAAGTGCTGTTCCTACTTATCATAACACAGCAATTAAAATAATGGAACATGCGAGTGCGATTTAGTAGAATATCAAAAGAAAGAGAAGACAACCCTCACAGTGCTTGTTTTGTAGGACAAGCTATAAACACTACCATTATCAACTGCTGTAATTTACTGATGCATTTGTACAGCAAAGTTTAGGTATTCCAATTCAGGGGGTTTGACCCAGACCCACTTCAAACTCACACCCTTTTAAAATGTTAATGTATGTATCTTGTTTCACAGTATAACATTTGACAAGTTTTGCTTACACTGCCATATACATTTATTAGTCCAATTGGAATTTGTATTTTGAATAGTACCATAGGCGACCGGAAACTGTCAATAGTGGGAGAGGGAGGGACAGGAGTGGGGGCTGGGCAAGGGTTCCATAGGGCTTTCAAAAATCTGGGGGAGGATGCCAGTGCCCCCATGCTCCCTCTGAGATGCCTATGTCAAATACTAAAGTAACAAGATATTCAGACTGGCCTGGAAATGTCAGCTAAAACAAGGGCAACCTTAATTAACATTTTACATATATATATTTTTACATATTTACATATATTCATTTTTATACAGACTCTAATTATATGATTTTTATACAGACTCTAATTTTATGATACCATTTTTTACGAATACAAATTTTTCTATGACCTCAGATACAAGAATTTTACTCTGTTTTTATATAGATGTCCTATTGTCAGGGACCAATGTTCACTGCTTTTTACTCAGGGCAGCATTTGGGCTGTATACAGCCCAAATGCTGCCCTGAGTAAAAAGCAGTGAACATTGGTCCCTGACAATAGACATCTTTGTAAAAACACAGTAAAATTCTTGCATATATATATAATTAGATATTTTATATCTCCTTTGTAGCACCAGTTTTACTAATTTTTAGTCTCTATTCATGAACCATCTTTTCAACTAACTTCACATGATTTCAGTACATTTGAGTACTTTTCAGTATGTTTGAGGAAGAAATTTAGATAGCAGTTCTGAAACTACAGGACTTGCAAACTTGAATTATCTTCAGAATTGCAGTGCAGAATTCAAACATAAGTTATGTTTGAACATAGGAAGTTTGTGGGTAGTAACGCAACCGCTTTGGCCCGCTGTAGTCCAGGAGCCACTGGCACATCCATTGTGGTGCCACCAAATGTTGACTTGCTTCTCCGGCTAGCCTGGGCTGTGACTTCTGGAAAATCTCCAGGGGGTGAAAACAGACATGATGCTAACCACCTTTTAACCACCCTTGGTGGTTATTTATGCATGTTGCAGGGCTGTATTGGTGCCCTATGCAACCCTGAAACATGCATAAATGACCACCAAGGGTGGTTAAAGGGTGGTTAGCGTCATGTCTGTTTTCGCCCAGGGTCACGGCCCAAGCTGAAGGCCGCTCATGCAGGCCAACACAGGCTATCACATTTGTGTGGCTCTGCCATACCCACCCCGTGGGCCTCCATGGCTGCTGCTCATGGGTGCTCGTCATAGGCCACCATGGTCATCAATCATAGCAGGTGGTGAGGCATTGGGAGCAGGGTGCAGGTGGGACCGCCCGCCCACACATTTGTTGTGCTCCCAGCCCTACCCAGGTCATGCGGGTGGTGGGATAGGTCTTCGGTTGGAGGCGCATGTCCAGTGCCCCAAGAATGGCCTAGGTTGTGTCGCCTGACATTTTGCATCCTGGGACGGGCCAGAAAACCGTCCCACCAGCCACACATCTGTTTTTACCCTGTGTGTGACACTGAATTGCTGTTTCGCTGTTTTATATTCTGTTGTTTTGGTAAATATGGATTACTTGGTACTCCATAGGCTTGTGTGAACCTTGTCATAAATGGAGGTAGTACACAATAATACAGTCAGACTTCAATTCTGTATTAAAATCTATGAGTCCAAACTCTCATGCTGGTGTAGAACCCCACTAAAGTCAATGGTCACAAGTGTTCACTACCCTTGCAGAACTGATTATAGGACAACAAAAAAGTTTGTTTATACTTGAGATATCACATGGAACTGGTTTGTAATTGTGCATAAGCATAGAACAGTTTGTCGCAGAAACACCCTTTTTGTGTTTTTCTGACAGTACAGAAAATCATGAAAACTAACACTACTTTAATTGGCATATTTTTCCTATGTTTCTTTTTAGATTCTTTACAAGGGGGGAAAAACAGGAGAAAAAAACAATCATAGAAGTACAGCTTCATTATCTAAGACTTTGGTCCTCTGCTGTTGCGCACAAACATTGAAATAACACTAATAAATGCCACAATGTGAAAGTATTTGTAAGGATTTCTCTATTAGACCCTTTGGAATTTTTGTTATTCTGTGTCCAGATGGAGGCTCAGCAGCAAATCCCAGCACAGTAGAAGATAGCAGTAGGAACTGAAAATGAGTTCCAGGAACGTCAGAGACAGGCAAACACATGGGCATGTTGACCCATGTGTCCCAAAGATGTGCTGTGATGGGAACAGACTCTTAGGGACCATTGGCCAATGAGTACCCTATGTCCCTCATCATTCAGTAAGCAGATGAGAACGTTGGAGTGTATAGTAAACATTGCTGCTTCTCAATCCTCTGTTCATCCAAGGACTGAGGACAATGTAGATAGGACCAGAGGAGGTGGCATGAGGAGTCAGTCCCTGGATCTCCCTTTCAGGTACCAGTGTGCCCAAAAGAAGAACCAAAAGGGGGCAAAGCACTGACTGGTCCCTTAAGAAAACTCCAATGCAGTCCATATTTCCCATGGATTGGACTGTGAGGCACCGTGATGTTTGCAAATATTTTTTTCTAAAAGCACTGTTTTAAATAAAGGTTTGTGTTTGAACTACTCCCCTTGTGGCAGCCCATTAAAGTGCCTGCTGCCTCATTAAAGTGAATGTAAATGGCAGGGTGCCAAATTATTCCCAGAGCCACGTCTTTCCTCTCCCCCTCCAACCCCCACATCCCAACCTGGCTGTGCAGTAAACAGAATTTCACATGCTTGTAATTTCATGGCCCCTCGCCTGGCCGCCTTAACACTTATTTATTTATTTTTCACATTTTTATGCCACCCCGTTCTGCTTATGCATCTCAGGGTGGCTAACAACATCCCAGGCAGAGAAGGAAAAAAACCCCAACTCTAACCCAACCCCCCGCCCATCACCCGTCTCCCCCATCAAAGGCCTGGTGGAACAGGTGTGGCCAGCCACTGAGAATGCCCTCCTCATAGTCGACACCAGGGGGACCTCAAGGAGGGCGCTCCCGGCCAACCACAGAGGCCGATCCAGGAACCGGAGGGTGAAGCAGTCTTTCAGATAGGTGGACCCAGGCCATTCAGGGCTTTAAAGGTCAAAAACAACACCTTGAATTGGGCCTGGAAGACTATCGGCAGCCAGTGCAGAGAGCGGAGCAATGAGGTAATGTACTCGCGTCTTCTCGTCCCCCTAAGGAGACGAGCCACCGCTGCCGCCACCGTCGCTGTCAGTCCCCGCTGCAGACCTGCGGGGCAACAACATCTACAGTTAGTGCCGGGGGGTGGGGGCGGGGGAAGTAAAGAAGCCATGCACCTGGGCTGGCTTGTCCCCAACCCAGAAGTGGCTGCGGGGGACAGACTCACTGGGGCTGTACCATCTGCCGGACCTCCGAGGGGTTTGCCGTGCTGCCGTTACTGCCGCCACTGCTGCTGGGTCACTCTGCTGCTGCCGCCACCGTTGCTATCAATCCCTGCTGCAGACCTGTGGAGCAACAACATTTACAGTTAGTGCCAGGGGGGCGGGGGAAGTAAAGAAGCCATGCACCTGGGCTGGCTTGTCCCCTGACCCCAACCCAGAAGTGGCTGCGGGAGCATAAAGAGGAGCTGCCAGCGGCTCCTGAGGACTGACTCACCGGGGCTGTACCATCTGCCAGACCTCCGAGGGGGTTGCCGTGCTGCCGTACTGTTGCTGCCACTGCCAGGGCACTCTGCTGCTGCCACCGCTGTTGCTATCAATCCCCGCTGCAGACCTGCGGAGCAACAACATTTACAGTTAGTGCTGGGGGAGTGGGGGAATTAAAGAAGCAGTGCACCTGGGCCGGCTTGTCCGCTGACCCCAACCTGGAAGTGACTGAAGGGGCATAAAGAGGAACTGCCAATGGCTGCGCCACAGGCCATGAGCCGAAGGGCTGCGGCCAAAGGGTGGGGCCCTTTGGGGTCCTTCGGGAACCACAGGGGACATAGGGGGGGCCATTATTATTGTTTCATGAGTCGTTTTGTTGGGTTTTTAGGGGGGAGGGGTGGGTTGGGTTGTGGTATTGTGGGTGTGGGGGGGAAGAGGCTCCAAACACTAACCGCTGGTGGCAGCAGGGAAAAGTGCAGGGAGAACCATCTGATGGCTATTATTCCTGATGCCCCATGGCAGGGTGAGGGTGGGTGGGTTAAGATGTCCTGTGCTGGCCCCTGGTGGCAGTGGGGTTTCCAGTCAGACGGGGGAGTGGATGGGGGGGAGGCTTTCCCCCATAGTGAGAGAATGGGGGTTGCCTCAAGGGGTTGGGGAGAGCCTCCCTGTGAGAGAGGAAGGCTTGGGTATGAGGGGGGAAGGTGGGTTGGGGAGAGGGGATGGGAGCCTCTGGGGGTTCTGGGGGAGCAGCTGATGGAAGGGGGTCAGGATGATGTGGATGGGGGGAGGAGATGGCCATAGGGGTTGTCTTAGGTCGTGGATGGTATGGTCAATGAGGGTTCGGGTGCCCAGGGTCCTTAGGGTCCTTGTGGGACTTCAGAGAGTCTGCCCACCACCTGAGAGTCCAGGGGAGTTGGGTCCAGGGTCCCTCGGCAGTGGGCTGATGCTGTTAAATGCAAGTTCCATAGTTAATAAGGCTCCGATCATCTGGGATTTGATCCTGGATGGGGCAGTGGACCTTGCATGCATAATGGAGACCTGGCTGGACGAGGAGGCGGGGCCAATTTTGACTGATCTCGTTCCAGCCAGGTATGCCGTGCAGCATTGGCCTCGCGCCAGGGGCCGTGGGAGGTATCCAGTTCCAGATATTCCTGGGATCGAGGCCCTCCATGTGGTGCTGGGGCGATTTGGGGATGCTGCTGATGTACCGGGCCCCTTCCTGCCCAGTGGCATCCCTCTCCGCTCTAGCGGAGCTGGTCTCGGTGGTGGCATTGGGCTCCTCTCGGACTTTGGTCCTGGGGGACTTCGATGCCCATACTGACACCGGCCTTGTGGGGGCGGAGCGAGAATTCATGGCCGCCATGGCAACCATGGATTTGTCCCAAGTTGTCAGCTGCCCGACCCATGTGGGGGGGCATACCCTCGATTTGATGTTCTGTTCTGGCCTTGAGGCAGGTGATCCGGTAGTTGGGGATGTGACAGCTATGCCCTTGTCATGAACGGATCATTACCTCCTTCAGACCAGTCTCTCAGTGCGTCACCCCCAGAAGGGAAAGGTACCAGTTAGGATGGTCTGCCCTCGGAGGCTGATGGAACCTCAGCAGTTCCAGGAGGCCCTGGGCGATTTAACCCTGAACTCTGCCAGCCGCTCTGTGGATGAGCTCGTCCGGACTTGGAACATCTTGCTTGGGGGTGCTATTGACAGAGTGGCTCTGAGACGTTTCCTACCCCTGTCTCGACACTGCAGGGCCCCTTGGTTTACTGAGGGGCTGCGGAGTATGAAGCAGGAAGGCAGGCGACTAGAGCAATGCTGGCATTGGACTCGTGCTGAATCCGACCGACTTCTCCATAGGGCCCACTTGTGGTCCTACGTTGAGGCTGTGAGGGTGGCAAAGAAGGAGTTCTTTGCCGTCCTCACAGTGTCTGCAAAGTCGCGTCCAGCGGAGCTGTTCCGAGTGGTGTGGGGGCTGATCAGTCCGGCCTCCCTCCACCTGGACGGGGACTTGTCCCAGGCCCGCTGTGAAGAGTTTGCCATCTACTTTGCAGACAAGATCACTCGGATCCAGAGCAACTTCGACACTGGATTAGAAACAGTAGAAATGGAGCATGAGGTGATGGAGGCCCCGTCTGGTCCAGCTTTCTGGGATGAGTTTCAGGAAGTGACGCCAGCCGATGCTGTGGAGGTCCTGGGGTCAGTTTGGGCCACTAGTTGTGAACTAGATCCGTGCCCGTCCTGGTTGGTGAAAGGCTCCAGGGAGACCTTGGGGACGGTGCTGGTGGGGGGTAATCAACGCGTCCCTTCGGCAGGGGAGTTTGCCCCTTGGTCTCAAAGAGGCTGTGGTGCACCCCCTGCTGAAGAAGCCATCCTTGGATGTGGACTCATTCGTCAGTTATCGACCCGTCTCTAACCTTTCCTTTTTAGGGAAGGTCATTGAACGGGCAGTGGCCCTACAGCTCCAGGACCACCTAGATGGTATCGATTTTCTTGACCCATTTCAATCAGGGTTTCAGCCCGGCTATGGTGTGGAGACAGCATTGGTGGCCTTGGTGGACGATCTTTGCCGGGAGATGGACGCAGGACGTTCGACATTACTGGTCCTGCTAGATCTCTCAGCCGCATTTGATACAATGGACCATGGGCTGCTGTTGAGACGGTTGCGTAACCTGGGGGGGTCTGGATGGGACCATCCTTGGCTGGGTCCAGTCATTCCCCTCAGGGAGGACCCAGCGGGTTGTCCTGGGGGCAGAAAAATCTAACCCGTGGGCCCTAGACTGTGGGCCCTAGACAAGGTTCAGTCTTGTCCCCTTTATTGTTTAATGTATATATGCAGCCCCTGGGGGAGATCGTGAGAGAATTTGGTGTGCGCTGCCACCAATATGCTGATGACACCCAGCTTTACCTCTTTTTGAACTGATTCAGGCCCGGCTGTCTCCATGCTATTCCAATGTTTGGAGGCTGTGGCGACATGGTTATGGCAGAGCAGACTGAAGCTCAGTCCCGATAAGACGGAGGTGATGGTGGTAGGCCGAGTGGGGGAGGTATTGCCCCCCCCCTCCATGGCCCAGCAGGTTCGAAGTCTGGGGGTGTTATTGGATGCAGATCTCCGCCTAGATCGACAGGTGGATGTGGTGGCGAGGGCGGCCTTCCGCCAGTTGTATCTGGTGTGGAGGCTGCGCCCCATCATATCTAGAACCGACCTGGCCACTCTGATCCATGCCTTCATCACCTCAAGGCTGGCCTACTGTAATGCGCTCTACGTGGGGCGTCCTTTGATGCTGACCTGGAGGCTGTAGCTAGTGCAGAATGCAGCGGCCCATCTCTTAATAGGGACGGGCTGATGGGAGCACATAACACCGGTGCTCCGTGCACTGCACTGGCTGCCTGTAGCGTGCCGAGCCAGATTCAAGGTGTTGACTTTAATCTATAAGGCCCTATACGGTCTTGGACCCGGATATCTCAGGGACCGACTCGCCCTCCGTGACTCAGGACGGCCCCTTCGATCCACCGGGGGTGCTTTCCTGGAGCTCCCCCACGTAAAGCGGGGGGCTACAATGGAGAGGCTGGGCCACGGCTATGGAACTTCCTCCCAGAGGAAGCACGGCTGGCCCTGAGTCTGTTGGCCTTCTGTCGGGCCTGCAAGACATGACTGTTCTCCCGGGTCTTCAGAGGCGGGGAGGGGAGGGTGGGTTAAATTTTTATGGGGGGAGTTTTAAAATTTGTTGAAGAATGTTGGAATTTTAGATTTTATTGTAGTTTTATACTGTTTAAGATTGTTTTTATTTTTGTTGGAAGATGCCACTGGCATAAGGGGGTGGCATATAAATGCAATAAAATAAATAAAATAAATTCTGCACCAGCTGCAGACTCCGGACCGTCACTAGGGGTAGCCCCACGTAGAGCTTGTTGTTACAGTAGTCTAATCTTGAGGTAATAAAATCATAGATGATTGTGGCAAGGTCCATGTTTGAGACATATGGCTTAAGCCGTTGCACCAGATGTAATTGGCGGAATGTGCCCTTCACCACAATCACCACCTGGACATCAAGGCGGAGCTGTGGGTCAAGGAGCACCCTCAGACTATGGACCTGAGATACCAGTGGGCATGGACCCCATCAATGATGAGGGCCATCACTCCCCCAGCTTTTCTCACAACCATCACCTCCATATTGTCAGGATTCAACTTCAGGTGGCTTGCCCGCATCCAGCCCCCCACAGCTGACAAACACCGGGTATGCACCAAGACTACCGGGCCTGGGTTTGATGAAAAAGAGAGGTACGGTTGGGTGTCATAAACATATTGATGACACCTCACATCAAACCCCCTAACGACCTCCCCCAAAGACTGCATATAGATGTTGAACAAGAGAGGGGAAAAGATGGAACCTTGCAGGACTCCACACGTGAGGTCCTGGGGAAAAGATGAACACTCACCCAGCACCACATGTTGAGTTCTTCTGGCACCATTCAAGGATAGTTCTGCTCACTCCAGCTCGGTCTCGCAACCGAGTCACCGACAGCCCATGCTCAACGGTATCAAATGCAGCTGAGAGATCTAATAGGATCAACAGGGTCAACCGACCCTGGTCCAACTCACAGGAGAGGTTGCCAGTCAAGGCCACAAGCGCAGTCTCAGTGCCATAACCCGGATGAAAGCCAGACTGCGAGGGATCTAGGAAACTGATTTGATCCAGATGCTCCTGAAGCTGATGAGCCACCACCTGCTCAATAATCTTCCCTAAAAAGGGAAGGAACCACCGCAGCATAGGTACGTAGACTGTCGCAATTGGTCAATTTCAGTATGACAAATGATTCCACCATTGCCCTAAGGCAGTCTGGCACTCTGCCGTCCCTAAGGGAGACGTTGACTATCCCGGGTAGCAACGACCCCAACATTTCTCAGCTGGCCTTGACCAGCCAGGAAGGGCATGTGTCCAGTTCACAATGAGTGGCTTGAACAGCCCCCAGAACATCCTCTGCATCAAAGGGCAACACACACTGAAACTGATCCCATGAAACAGGGCAAGACCGGGCTTTGACTGCCTCTGGTTCACCCACTGTCAAAAGTGCTGCATTGAAATCATGGTGGATTTGAGCAATTGTATCTGCGAAAACATCCACAAAGAAGTCACAGCGAGCGTTAGATGACTGGATCCAGGTGGAGGGAGGCCAGACTGACCGGCCCCCTCACCACCCTGAAAAGCTCAGCTGGATGCGACTTAGCGGATGCAATGAGGGCAGCAAAGAAAACCTTTGCTGCCCGTATCGCCACAGCATAGGTATATAAACAGACTGTCGCAGTCAGTCAATTTCAGTATGACACATGATGCCACCGTTGTCCTAACCACTGTCCTTCACACTTCATCCGCTGCAGATCCTCTGTATGCCACGGGGATCTGTGTTGTCGGCAATTTAGGAGCGGACGCCGAGGAACCTCTGTCAGCACAGAGTTCCAAAAGGCCACGAGGTCGAGTGGACAGCCATCAAGACTTGTGGTACTAATACTGGACCCCTTCCTCTGCATACACCAGACCACAGAGTCCCAAGGTACTAGTGCTTGCACTCTTCCTCTGAAGTGGAAACAACACACTCTTTTCTTTTGTTTTGTCTTAAAAACAAGTTGTTCCCTTTTAATTAAATAAAGGGAACAGAGAAATAAAACAGAACTGTAAGCAAACAAAATACACACACCAATATAAACATTTATAAACTACACAAGGACAGTTCTCAAAACCCTCTGCCTCATCCCCCCCCCTTGCTTCCACTTCTCTCTAATGCCTTGAACTCTATCCCCAAATACATTCGCTCCTCTCCCTCCCTTCAAATTCCTCCTGAAAATCTACCTTTTTCATCAGGCTTTCCCTAGCTCCTCATCAGCTTAGTCCCCTTCCCTTCCCTTATGTACCTATGTAACTAAGCTAAGCACATGTACCTGCAACCTCACGTGGTCATGAATGCATTCTTGTCTCTACCTCTGTTGCCCCCATCCCTCATCTCCCCTCCCTTGTCTTTTATTGATTGTAAGTCCCCTGGGCAGGGACCCTTTCTATTTTCAACAGTTGTAAAGCACCGGGTATGTTTGTGACACTATATAAACACTTAATAATAATAATTAATAATAAATAATGCACCACATTACTTTCTCTGTTCTCTGAGATGGCAAAATGAGGTCCTGCTGCATCACACTCATCAGTCTGGCATGGCACACTAGGTTTGACTGTACCAAACAGACAGACGTATCATTACAAACCTGCTAGCTGCTGTCCCTCTTCCAACATCTGTGGTCCCACACCCTCCTTTTAGGTCTCCCAAGTCCCCACCTATGTTTCTGGTCTCTTGCCTGTTGCTGCATGAGTTCCTCATGGATGTTCCCATGGTTCAGTCTCATGATGCTCCAGCTCCCAGTGGAAGTTCAGGATTTCCATTTGTAGCTGTTTCCACACTCAGTGGATTTGCTGATCCAGCTGCCTGCAAACCCATTCCCAGGGGTGTTCCTGATAATTGGAAGTACAGAACAAGAAATGCCCTCAACGAACACCCGCACCAGACTCTTCTTTTGTGGGAGATGGGTGGTTAGATTCTGAAATAAAAGCAAGGCAAGAAAATGGAGGAGTAATTGGAGCATATGGTACAAGCCATACTCGGTCCCATTTCATAAATGCTCTTCCATTACCACAGTGTATGGTAAATAAACAGGAAGCTAGTGAAAGCAGTGTTTCCCACAAGATACCATAACAACTACCAGTGCAGTGCACTCTGTGTCAGTGATGATGTTCTCCGTGGCAAACAGCTACAGTGTTGCAACCTGACACATCCAACATTTGAACAATTGCCATGCATAGGCTGATGATGACAATGGAACACCACAGGATAGTTTGCCTCCACTTTGCCTCATGATATATGCAGTGTCTTGAATTACCCTGAATTAGCAGCAGAGAGGGTGATGCAGAAGAGAGTTCCTCTCCTATAATTTTATTGGATTTGCCTCTTAGGGCATACCAGACTATTTTACATTTTGCAGAAATGCACCAGAAGCCTCTCTGCACTGCTTTCCTACTTAAAAAGATTTGTACAAACCAAATTAGGGCTTGGCGTTCCCATCTTGGTAATTTCTTAGCTCCTATTTGCTTTATAATTTCTGCACAATGCTCCTGTGAAAACCTTGTTTCTAAATCCCTGCACTTCAAAAGTTTTCATTTTGTAGCTAAACTATCCACTCATAGCTGTATGCTCCTCTGCGTATGCTAGGTATGTGATTTTTCAAAGGCTTGAAACTGTCAAATCACAAATGTTTTTTTCTAGGACAGTGTTGGAGAAGAGCAACAGATACTAGGCATGAAATGTCTTCCATATGAGGAAAGGCTCAACAGATTAGATTAAGGTTCTTCATTTTAGAGAAGAAAGAACTAAGGGAGAGCTACAATAGACGTTTATGATATCATAAGTGGTGTGGAGCAAGTAAATAGGGAGCAGTTGTAGCAGGGCAGCATGTTACGGAGCACCTGGCTCTTTAAGAGAGTCAAGATGGTGCCCAGCCAGGACCACAATGGCTGCTAATGAGGGCACCTGAGGAAAGCTGTGGCGAAAGGTAGTTCAAACAGCTAAAGCCGGAGCTGGAAGCTCAGTAAAGGGTTCTGTTGGGAGGTTGGCTGCTAGCTCTGCTAGAGAGTAGAGGTCAGGTGTAGCTCTGCTCGGCGGGGTGCATTGAAAATTGGAGAGGCCTTGACAGCCAGAGAAACGCCAGAGGATCTGGATTGCTGTTTCCTGGGACTGCTGCAAGACCAGAGGTGAGTGAAGCCAACAAAAGGGGGGTTGTTTGGTCACCTGTCCCCACTGAGCTGTGATTCCTGACTTGGGAAGAGACCTGACATTGGGAGCCAGAGGGGTGTTCCTGGCTGAGCCCCAAGCCCAGCCAGAGGGGTTGTCTGACTAGAAGGACCATACATGGAACTTCATATATTTGCTGAGGGTGGCTTACACGGACTGTAAATAAAGCAAGCAGTATTTAAACTCAACCCCATGTGTCTGGATCGTGTTCTGCAGGCACTTAGCCCTTGTGGGCTGGACCCTGTTACAGCAATTAATTTATCCTTTCTCAAAGTACTAAAATTGGGGGCAAGTGCCTGGTACATTGCTGGCATTATATGAATAACAATATAATAAAATTAATTGGCAGCAGATTTAAGACAAAGGAAATATTATTTTCTCTCAGTGGACAATTAACTTGTGGAACTTATTACCACATGATTTTGTGAAGGCGACTAGCAAAACTGGTTTAATAAATTCTTAGAGGGTAGGATCATAGATGGCTATTAATTAAGTTGGTCAGGGGATGAGACTTCTGTCAGGGGCTGGAAGTGAAAAATAGGAATTGGATTACTCCATTACGTCCTGTTGTGCCTTTTTCTGAAGTGACAAAAATTTTTTTAAATTGGCCAATTCTGGAAACACGATGTTAGGCTAAGTTGGTCTGACCTAGTATGGAACTTTTTATGTTTTTCTATTTCCCCATAGGTTTCCAAGAAAAATTTCATGTTGGCCATTTTGACACTAATTCTATTAAAAATATTCAGTGTTTTTTATTCCTTCCCTAGCTTGTCATGAGTGAAATTGCATCCTCTTCCCCCTCACTCAAAATCTAGTTCCCTGTAACTAAGTGAAGCACGTGCACCTGCAACTTCTCAACCTAATGAATGTATTCTTGTCTCGCCCAATGTTCGCCTCTCCCCCGCCTCTCAGATTGTAAGTCCCTTGAGGGCAGGGACCTGTCTATAACTATTGATTGTATACCACCAGATACACTGCTGATGCTATAGAATAATAATTAATAATGACTTGACTTTTTATGCTCCTATTTAAACCAAAAGAAACTCATTGGAGAGACCAGTTTTGGAAAGTTTCAGCTCAGTGAGCGTTCGAGAAAATTATCTAAAAACTGTGATTAGAAGGAAAGCTGTCTGCACTTTTAAATGCCATTGCCTCACTGACTACAGTTTTGGCAAGAGAAGGGTTGAAAAATTAGCTCTACATATGTTAGTCAAGTACAATACATCCTAATTTCAGTGACATTTTGTTCATATCATTTCACAAGCTATTAGTGCAGACTGTTATAGATGCTGGAAAGTACAAGGTAATACCAGTAGATGCAGAGGCATGCCAGCACAGCATCAAGATTGTAATATTTTGTCTTAAGTGCTTGTGAGTCATTCCATAACCAGTTATTCCTGAGCATGCTGTGTTAAGAAACTTTATGTTCCAATTGAACACAAACAAAAAGCACAGGAGGGTGACTGCATGAACAGCTCAGCAGTAAAATGACTTGATCTGTGCTAACAGCTCCCATATGCATGGTGCTTGGCTTGCTGACTCTTAGCTCTCTTTGAATGGTTTTAATGATCTACTGCCAGATGGGTTCTGTTTGAACTACCCATATTGTTCCATAATGCCAAAATTCCAACACAAGCTTGTGACAGGAGGTTATGATTTGTGTAATATAACATGCTTATGATTATCAGAAAATCTTTTATGATCTATAAAAAGGCAAGTTAATGCAGTTCCAGTATGTATATATGTTGACCATTTGTATTTGGTGTTTTAGTCCTTGTGAAACACCAAGTAAAATGATAGAGAAAAAGTCTGAATCAGATGAAAACGTTATAAAATCAGAACTTGATGTGCCTACTGTTGTTAATGCTAGAAAGAGCCAGACAGAATTAGGTAAAACTACAAACCAGGATCAAGCAAGTCCAGAAGATAAATGTTGCTAATTGCCTGGGGGATCTGGTCCTCATATAGGGGACAAGGGAGACAGAAAGTGTGAAAGAACAAGCAAAAATTAGTTAACCAATGAGAGAATTTTTAGCTATAGAAACCATGAACCAAAATGAAGTGGTGTTCCTCCACTACCACCTGAGCTGGCATAGGGTCCAGCTTTAGATCTGGCAGAGGGTGTTTTTAAAACAAGCAAGCCAATGGATGTGTGCGTCTGTGTCAGTGGCTGCTGAGTGTCTCCACTTCGGAGCACCCACTCAGGTGAAGTGCGTGGGGAGGGATTCTAATGGGCAAGTCCCAGCATGGCTACCCCAGCACCCGCCATGCACTCCCCTGCCACGGACCATGGGGGAAGGGGAAGTGTGCTGGCTCGCCTTTGCAATGGACATGTCCCAGGCATGAGCGCTGGGGAAACAGGCTCCCCAGCGCTTGTGGCCAGTTCCTATGACCTGCAAAGGCTGTGTCCCCTGCCTGCAGTGCATGTGATCAGGGGACCTGTCTGCTGGCATAGGTGGCTGCTCCAGTTCACACCGGCAGGGAATGTGTGGGCGCCCATTGACACACACTTTTTTGGCTTACTCCGCACTGTGCACTCCGAATTTCTTGGCAGTGTGCCGTGTGTGGCCATGAGTGGATGCTGAGTGGCTCACAGGAGCGCACATTGCCCCACACCACCTTCAGATGGGTGGTCGGGTGAGTGGCTCCTGGGTGGCCATGCGTGGTAGCATCTCATTTAAAAACACCAAGAGCTGTTAAAAGGGCTTTTCTGATAAACTGAATGTCAGGGAGAGAATTATGTGAAGGAAACGTGTTTTGACTTACTTTTCAACAGTAAATTTGAAGAGAGAGTAGAACTAACTATGTACACCTTTAGAATTCTAGTAATGCTGCAAACTAGTTGTGCTCAGAATACAGCAGTAGAAGAGGTTTGTGACCAGGATGGGGATAATTGAAAACACAGTGCACTTCCAAGTGCAGCAGCCATGACGTGGTTTCCCCACTTGTAATCTTCACAGGGCTACTTCCCATATAACAAGCTAGGAGTCGTCCAGCCCACTCTTGTAAGTGCATGTGCTGAGCCAAATATATACAGTCGATTCACAAGTGAAAACCACTAGCCAACATGTGTGTCGCTGACTGGAGAGATATTTGGGAGGCTCATCTCTGTGTCACTTATGTTTTTGGGACAAAACATAGTTATGTAGACATGTACATAGTTGTCTTTGGACCATTTTTCCTTTTGATTTATAACTTGGTGTGTATTTTCTTTTAATAAACCTTCTTTTACTTTAAAGCTGGTGCTTGCGTGCATTTGCTGAAACCAGGAACAGAACTCTAGGGACATAAGTTTATGTTGTTGGAAATACATTCCTTTGGTTGCATCCCCCCTAAGCACCTCATCCTGTTTGTTTGCTAGAAACACCAGGAGTAGACAGACAGATCAGGGAACCCTTCCCCCATCCTATCTGTCCTACTCCTGTCAGGACCTGATCGGTCAATCTCCTCCCCCAGGAGAGTTTTCAACTCTTTGTGTCTCAGAGAGCTTCCTTCCTCCCTCTTGAACACACCCAGTCTTAGGACTTAGCATAGATGTAGGTCTTTCCTATCCTACATGTATTTCCTAATAAAGCTACTTAAGCTTAAGTATGCTGCCTGCCTGCTTATTGATGATTAGCTACTCATACTCCTCTGTAAACTCTACAGTGGGCAAATGGATGCAATGATCTCACAGTCCTTGCATTTCCAACATATGTTACGTACCAAAACGTAAGTCTGACACAGAGGTGAGCCTCCCAAATATCTCTACAGTCCGTGACACACACACACACACACGCAGATGGGTAGCAGTTTTATCTTGTGAATCGACTGTGTCTGTTTGGCCTAGCACACGCACTTACAAGTGCGGGTTGGATGACTCCTAGGGTGAACTCACACCTAACTCTTCTAAATGCCAATGTCTGTGGGGCCCCGGAAGCTGTATAATTGGCCCTGGATGATCCCCTGATTGCTGTTATGTGTGAGTGAGACACTCCAAGTTTCAATTCCGCTTTAAACTCTGATCTAACATTTAGATCTGATCGTGAGATCCAAGTTTAAAGTGGGGTTAGTACTTGGAGTGTCTCACTCATGCACAACAGTGATCAGGGGATCATCCGGGGCTGATTATGTAGCTTCCTTCCAGGGCCCCGCAGACATCCGAGTTTAGAAGAGTTACGTGTGAGTTCACCCCTAGTTATATGGGAAATAGCCCTGTGAAGATTACAAGTTGGGAAGCCAAGTCATGGCTGCACTTGGAAATGCACTGGGTTATCAGTTATCCCCACCTTGGTCAGAAACCTCTTCTACTGTTGTATTTTGAGCACATCTAGTTTTCAGCATTACTAGCATTCTAAAGGTGTACATAGTTGTTCATGGAGCCTGTGTGTGTGTGACATTCTGGTTGAACTCCAAAGGACAAACAGCTGCTTCTCTCATCAGCCACATCAGAAGAAAAAGGGACAGAGTGATACTGTGACTCTTTTCCTTCTGTTCTTTGCTGTTGCACATTTAGATTTCTCTTTAGAGAGAGAGAGGGGAGAGAAATGAGAGAACCAAGAAACTAATTTAAGAGCCTTTGTGATGACTTAGGACAAAAATTGAACAGCAGGGCATGTTGAATCCTGTAGGTCAGTCTTTGCGCTCCTTTACTGTCATACTGCTTGCATGCCTTAATATAGTCTTTGTGTAACTGCTGTGAGTGTAATGTCTTTAACAGTGGAACTGTAAGTTCAATACACACCCATAGTGGATATACTACAATATTGCACTTCTGTAGAATATCATAATCTCTTTCAGCCTTTCAATGCTCAGATAGGAAATGATAATCAATTAGTGGTGGTTTTTATTTTCTTGATATCATTTTATTGTTTAGAAGTATAATCCCAGTTTACAAATGAAGAAGATAAAGCATAAGTTGTTTCTATCAGGCCTCCAGTGCACACCACTTGAGGCAGGGAGACGTTTGCTGTCTCTGCCTGAAGCAGGAACATAGGGGATGGTCCGCTCCAGCTGGAAAAGACTAAGCGGAGGGCAGGAAGGGGACAGCTCAGCCCTTTGGCTTTCCTGCTGCTGGGGGACTGGAGTACTTACATGAAGACAACCTGCATTTCTTGTCTTTTCCTTGTTCTTCACCATAGCCTTTTTTCTTGTTTTTAAATTTGATCCTATTCTAAATAAGGCCATTTTAAAGGTACCTATTGGGTAAAGTGACTGGGCTACCAGCTGAACGCTACTGAGTTATGTCGAGATTTCTTGGAGTCAAATTAAAGCATGTTAGAAAGAGGTATTAGAGGTATATCAGTCTTTGAGTCGCCCTTAATGCTGTCCGGAATTGGGTAGCTTGCATAACCTTTTCATGCACTGATTTGTAAGTGCTGAACAGGGGTAAGGCCCAGGAAGAACCTCAAGGGAGGAGAGAAAAAAGGACTAGAAATTTGGCTGAGAGGGGAATATTTTCTGCAGCTAGACAGCTGCTTCCACATCTGGAAAATAGGCTTATGGATTTCTGGAAATCATAACTTTATTTGATTCTTGAACCTTACGCTGGCATGTTCCTCACCATTTTGCACAAGTGTATGTTAATCCTCCATAGTCACACTTGATTGAAGACCCATAGAAGACATGTTTTTGTTGAGCGATGACTATAAATATAAATGTGCCCAAATGAAGACACTGTTGGTTTGTCACAGCATCTTGTGATGTGCATATTTCTTATTTTCAACAAATACAAAAGCATTAGAAATGGGAGTTTCGATGAAAGTTTGGGTTCGAATCTAAACTGAACCGGCTTTTGTTTGGATTTTGGCTCGTATTACTCTGATTCGGTTCATATCCAAGCAATATGGGCCTAAATCCATGTCTGCCCCCAGCTCTGCCTCCCTGGGACTCCTGCTCACTTGGCTATTGTTAACCCAGTTCTGCCTCTCCTGGACCTCTGTCTTCCTGGAGCCCACCTCCTCTGGATCCATGCCTTCCCACCCCAGCCTATCCTCGGGAGAGTGGGGTAGACTGGGGTGGGCGATGGACTGGGTGGGTAGGCATCTGGAGGAGGTGGGCAGGGGCCTGGGGGAGGCAGAGCTTGGGACAGGATGGCTTTGGCATGCATAAGCTCCATGGAGGAATGCCAGCATCACTCCAAGGATCTTTGATAGATCCCTGCCGGGGGATATGAACCCTTGATTCATATCCCTGGACCTTTCATCTTAAGACCTGACTGTTCCACCAGGCTTTTGACGAGGGAGACGGGTGATGGGGTGGGGGATTGGAAAGGGGGACGTAGGGGATTTTAGCTCCATTTGGGGCTTTTTTGCTGGTTTTATATGGTTAATTTGTATTTTGTTTATTCATTGATAATTATTTTTATATTTTTATATATTTTATATGTATTTTAATTGCTGTTGTGAGCCACCCTGATGTGCTGTGGTAGGAGAGTTGCGGTTGATAAATCGTAAATAAATAAATAAAATAAAATATCCCCCAGTAGGTTCGTATTGACTCTTATCTGTACAAATTGTCCAAATTCACATGATTCGTATTGATACAAATCCAAGCCACCCACCCCTAAAAAATGTATTGTGTAAATCACACACTATCAACAATGAGATGTTGTTAGCAGTTAATGTATTGGAGTTTGTCAGATCAATCAACAGCTGCCACTTAATAAGTCCTAATGTAGCTATAGTGACGATACTTGTATTAAAGAAAAATGGCCAGTTTTCGTTCGCAGCTTAGAAGGCATTCTACTATTGATGTTACATTATGTAGAATGTAGCCCAGAAGTGACTCTCAGTAAAATTATTAGCATCCCATCATTTTTATGAAAGAATAACGGAACAAAAAGTTTTGTTAAACCACGTTAAAATAAATTTGTTTTTCAAAACTCTCACAGATATGTCATTCCTACCATAAGTCAATGACATGGAAATCTTTCTTCTAAGAGCTTGGCTGACAAAGATGCACTACGAAACGTCTGGGGTAGATAAAGATGCTTTACAATGGTTGTATATGAACGTGACTTTCCCACCCTTTTTTAGGGGAATGCCGGCGCCAGCCTCAGGAGCAGTGGGCCTCACAAGAAGTGCCTGATCTGGGCCCCTCCCTAAGCCAGGCACTGAGTGATATGCTGCTCCTGCTGCTATTTGGGCTCCTCCCAAGCGCTTCTTGTGGCGCCAGGGTTACAGCCCGCCAGCTCTGATGTCAAGGCACTTTTAAATCGTATTTATATGAACAGTCCTGACTTGTGTGTAGATGGAAGCATTTGATGGTCAAGTTTTAAAAGTAAAGAGTTAGGCCCTTTTCATTTGGGCCGCTGTGCGTGAGGGGATGGGTGGGCGGCACTGCGTGGGGATGCGTTCCATGGACCACCCACCCACTTTCACCCATCTCAATGCTTTGAGAATCCGCCATTGGTGCCCGTTGCTGTGTGGATGGGTGATGGGTGGACGAGAGAGGAGTGTGGGAGCGCACACCCACCAGCCACAGCATTCCCACAGATGCCTCCCCACCTGCTGCAGCAACTGCACGGATGCCCCCTCCCCCACCAGCACATGTGTGCAAGGGGGGAAGCGTCTGTATGAAAAGGCCCTGAGTCATGATGTAAATAAATGCTTCCCACTTTATTCTTAATCTTTTATTAATATTATGTAAGGGTGAGTTGTTCGTTTTTTGTTTGTTGCTTCATTTCCTTCAACCTTTCCCTCCCCCCACTCCAGAATGCTGCCTCTGTTCTGTTGTTCTTTGGTCAAGCTAAGCTTATTTTTAACCACTACAGGATGAGCAGGATGTTTCCTCCCCTCCCCCCAAAGCTGACTTTCCCCAGAAAAGATTGAATTGTGTAATTCTCCATTTATTTATTTATTTATTACACACTATCCGTTTGTCTCAAGTCCCCAAACAGAGACTGCCTATTATCTCAGATAAAATTGAGCAAAAATCTCAACTTATATTAGTGCACAGCCATGCAGTTAAGAAAAAATATTCTCTTTTCTGGCTATCATATTGGTAGGATAATTTTGTACAGATTTCCACCAAAAGACATAATTAGTTGGCGGAAGAAAGATGCTCCAGAACTCTAGGCTGTCTTTATATTGTTCCTTGCAGCAGATATAACATAGGTATTCTTGTTGGGCATTGCAGACATACCAAACATTTTTTAATAATGTTCTCTTATGACTGTACAATCTCCAGCCATTGTCCCAAGATTGTGCTCAAGGGTGTAGTGTTAGCTAGGTTGCTTATTCAGGGAGCTTTATTTTAACCTTAATCTAAACATGGTATTTGCTGTTTTCTTATTTCCACCTAGGAGAGAGGAATAGACGGAGAAGATGTCAGGTGGCTTTCAGTTATATGCCTCAGAATGAAGATGAGCTGGAGTTAAAAGTTGGTGACATCATTGAGGTTGTTGGAGAAGTAAGTAATTCTCTAATACACTGTGTTAAGTACACAATAGTGGTATATTTTGTTCATGCTCTTCAGGGGGACTAAGCAAGCAAAAACCACTTGAAGTCTGTGGGTTTCTTCAGTGGGCCTTAGTTTAAGCCCCAAGTATTCTTAATATTTACTTTGCTAACTTTCACTTTTATAAAAGAAGACAGGATTTGAGGGGATTTTTTTCAGGCTTTCACAGTTCTTTGTAGTTTGTTGATGAGGTTACCACTATCCTCAGTACCTGGTATTTCTGTTGTTTATCACTGCTTGCCTCCAGAGATCTGTCTGCATGAATGCAGTTCTTGAACTGGCAATTCTCAGATTCCAGTAACCGTTATAAAAGCTAAGGCCACTTACGCACCTTACGGTCCACACATGTTTTGGCTCCGGAAAAGAATCCAGAAGCCAAAACATGCACAGGGTTTGTCGTATGCGAATGCCCCCCCATTCGGCTTTGCCAGCAATCATCAGGGATTGCAAAATAGGGAAAATCCACTATGTAATCTCCCAGATGATCGCTGGCAAAGCTGCATGTGGGGAGTGAGCGTTCACACCCGATGAATCCCATGCATGTTTCGGCTTCCAGGTTCTTTCCCAGAGCCAAAACATGCGTGTACCATAAGGTGCGTAAGTGGCCTTAGACACCAGTCCTGTAAATGATTCTGCTTGAACATTCTTGCTTACAGGACAGATGTCATGGTATTCAACCAACACCTCTTTGAAGGGTTTGATCTTGCTTCATAAAAGCCATTAGAGTTACAAGTTTGTTTTAATTGCTGAGATTGGGTACTAAAAACTCATTTAAAATATTTAGATTGGTTATAATCTGCTCATGTTTGCTTGTTTTTTGTTTTTTTTAACTAACAAGAAGCTTTTTAAACTCCGGCTAATGAACTTGATGAAAGGCATGTTTTTCAGTTTGCATAATTTATTTCTATGAATTCTTTTCGATGACTGAACAGTTAATAACCCAGAATTTCTTATCCTGCTAAAGATACGACCAGTTTCACTTTTTCTACATCTGTCATGTAAAAAAAATAATGATCCTTTACGTTAAGAATAAAAAATGTCAGTGGTAGTCTGATCTAACAGGTTGTCTTTAAAGACTAAGCTTAACATCCAAATGTGATGAGCTTGGTAATCACTGTTTCTTCTTTAACCTGAGTGCACGCACCAGTACTGCATGTTGTTCTTTCCAGACCATGACATCTCATGTCACCTACCTAACCTTATCCTGGCTGTGAGCAGCATTTTAATGTCGGTTGTCAAGATTGTGAGATATCGGAGAGGACGTTTGGATGGCACTGTTCACCCGATGTTTTAATGAGTTCCAAGTCAAAACTTAAACTTTGCTTGCCATGCAATTTCAAATGTATTTGACCTTACATGAACAAAGAAAAATCCTTGAATTGACCCACTTAAAACTTGATAAGTCTATTCATTGACAAACAAGGTGACAGAATAAAAAACCCTTCTCACACACTCTGAGTAGGCCATGCAGGAGTAAGAGCTGTCAGAACCCATGGAACAAGGTAGTTAAGGAATTTAATTGGATTCCTCTAGATTTCAACCATCCAGTTTTTCCCTTGTTTTCTTCACATCATACTGAAAATGTTTGTGAGAAGGGGGAAAAAAAGACTGAGGGTGCTAACAAAAGTGTACGCCCACACCAGGTGGGTCCACCTGCTTGTTTATTAGGTGTTTGCCCCCACCAGCCACATGGCCACCACCCATCAGAGACACAGCCTCCACTCACAGCGGGGTCTTGGAGCATGTGCAAATCCATGCCTGTATAGCTGCGTCTCGTCAATTAGGTTGCATGCAGCATTATGCACACACAGGTCCGTCAGTACCATAGAGCTGTGGGTGAATAACCTAGAGTGTTCTAAGGAGTGACCACTTCTGGCCACTCTCTCCACTCTCACTGACGTGCATGTTACATCAGCCTCAACAGCCCACCGTACCATTTTCAAACGTGTACTACCAGCTTGTTTTGGTTGGCATCACATACCCAGAACTTGCTCTTTCTGAGCCGTTGCATTCTGAGGAATGATTCGTGGAGGATTACCATCGTCAGGGCTGTGACTAAAACAGACAGCAAGGCAACAGCCAGCACCGCTACCACCACTGCGCAATCAGTCACTTTTCACCTACCAAGTGCATGGCCAGAGAACTCCCAACCCCATTTTTGGTGCACCTACCACCCCCATTCCCTTTCCACCCCTAGCATCCAAAGTGGCTTATCGCTATGCCATACCCTCTCCAAAAAACCTCCCCGCATTCCTTTTAGAAGACGCACGGAAACAATGGATTATGAAAAAAATAAAGAATGTTATTTAACAATTAAGTTTTTTAAAAATTTAAGAACTTAATAGCACTATTTCTTCTTGTGCCTGCTCCTTTTGAGGGCAGCAGGGCACACTTGCTTGGGTGGCAGGACCGGCAAAGGGACATTTCCCTGATCATCTTCTCGCAGATCCACCTGTGGAGAAGTGTTCATGTGAGGCGTACGGGAATGATTGGCAGTAGGGGGATGCATGCCTTGCCCAGGAACTGTTCCGTGGTGTGAGCACAATGTGGAGAGGGTTTGGGTGCTTTCCCTGGAGGCTGGATTGCTGCGGGAACCAGTGTGGTTGAGTTCCATGTAGGGGGGCATGAACTGTTGATGGGGGTTAGGAAATGGTGCTTGCCCGTGAGCAACAGAGCTTGTGGTCACGGCAGCAACATGCTTGAGCAGGGAGCTCTGGAACTGAATGGGCTGGGACAGGTTGCATTGCATCTGTACCCATATCTCACCCATCTACTTGCTTGTCTTCTCGATCATCCTGTCGGCTCAAACTACTGTCTGAGGTGGGCCCAGCACCTGTCCACCTGTGGTCCAGGTGGGCCTTGGTAGCAAAGGCCTTGTGTTCTATGGCATTCTGCCACACAAGCTACCCTGGCCATTTTGTTAGTGGAACCCCAGATTTCATCCATCTGCCACGTGGTCTACCCAAGCATCTCCCTTGTCAAATCCTCCCTGTGCTGCCAGTTGCAGACCCACAGATTCTAGTTCCACTGGGAGCTTGTATCTGAGGGTTCTGTCTCTGGCCGTTGCACTGGCTGCCCAATTTTCAGCCCTCCGTCCATCAAAAGGGAAACAGGAATGAATATCTGGCCTATACGGCTGTTGCTGCGGTGGGCTCCCAGCACCATGCAGTTCTCCTTCCACAATCACTGTAGAGGATCGAAGAACATACAGAAATCAAGCACCACCATTCACACCATCTCCCCTCCCCCATGGTCTCCGTGGTGCCTTCATCTCATCAGTCCACTGTCCCACCATGGTGCCTCCCCACCAGCCCATGGGCCTGCCATGATGTCTTGCCACCCACTTCCCATGCCTACTGTTCCTATTAATGGAGTTATTTCCCTGCTGTTTTCTTGCTGCTCCTCCACCCTCTCCTGGCCACCCATCAGCATAATAAATAAAAACACCCACATAATTAGATAACAAATGGAAGCCTTGATCATGCAGCTGTGTAAACACACACCCCAGGTGCATTAACTTTACCGTTCTCTTCTGCCTCCTCTAAAAAGGTTGCATCTGGGTCCTCCATGCCCTCGACCACAACCTCTGCTGGCGCCTCAATCAAGGGGTGGCTCTTGAGCTCAAGGGGATACACTGTGAGAGTCACTGTGTCCATGTCTGCATCGGGGTAGGAACAGGCATAGATTGCTGTCATCTGGCAGTTGTGGGGAGCAGGAGTAGCTACAGTGGGTGTGCTTCCAGTGGGGGAGCCATATTCACCTGCTTCTGGCCCCTGGTGAAGGTGTAGCCATTCAGGCCGGATGCAATGATGACTCCATCCATGCAGAGGAACCAAAGAGCTCGTACTAGGGCAATGTTTGCCTCCTGCAGCCAGAGGCATAGTTGTTGTCCCAGATTATCATTATTATTATTATTATTATTATTATTAACAAACATTTATATAGCGCCAGCAGTGTACCTGGCACTTTACAGAGTAATAAAATAGACACGGTCCCTGCCCCTAGGGCTTACAATCTGAGAGACAGGAGCTGGGGGAGAGACATAGGAAGGGGAACAGAGGGAGAGACAAGGGGTCTAACATTCATGAAGATG
>QEPC01001478.1:4318216-4368137 GCA_003113815.1 Sphenodon punctatus | reverse complement strand
CCGGTACACCGAAATCCGGTACCGGGTCCGGATTACCGGGTCGAATCCGGTAATGCCGGTACGCCCGATACCGGCATTATCGGATACCGGTAGATCCGGAATTCCCACCCCTAAAAGTTACTGTGCTCAGAATGTATGTGGAGTAGAGTTTCCCAATGTTTAAAATCTACTCATGCATTTTCATCCCTTTTGTTTTCCACCCCAACTGTACAGTTATTCAGAGCATGTCAAAGAAGGGGTACAAGAGGCGCATGTTTGACTGGGGGCTTTATGCAAACCGAGAGGGATTTCTAACACCAGTGGGCTAGACCCCAATAGAACTGTGTGTTGCTACCTGCTAGTACATTGCTGTTAGCCGTGAATGTGGAGAAACAGAGTGGTGACAACTTCTGCTTTCAATTTACAATTTTCACTAGAGGTACTCAATTAAGTGTGCAATTTGCTCTGTAAACTCAGCATTATGTGCACAGCAAAAGGTTATTTCCAGCAACCAAGTGCTGGCAGATATAAACACAAATATGAACTAGGGCTGAAACTCAGCACTCGGAATTACTTGGTTTTTCCAGAGTATCCCAGCCCCAACTTGCTTTTGCTGAGTACCAAGTAACTGAGGATTGATTGATTTATACATCAACTTATACCCCGCCCCTCCTGCAAAAGCAGCTCCAGGCGACTAACAATTTTAAAAAGAGTAAAAATACAATAATATAAATATAATACACATAAAGCAATCATACTAATATAAAACAGCATGGGGGAAGTCACAAAAAAAAAACCCATAAACAAACCCCACCACCTTAACCCACAACCCCCTCTCTTCACCCATCTCCCTCACCAAAAGCCTGGTGGAACAGCCAGGTCTTGCATTGTCATTAAAAGGAGGAGAGGTCTGGGGCCTTTTGGGCCTCTGCCGGGAGAGAATTCCACAGCTTAGGTGCAGCCACGGAGAGCACCGTCTCCATCGTCGCCCCCTGAGATACCTAGGGGTCAATCCAGAGCCCGGGGGGTGAGGCAGTCCCACAGGTAGGTAATGCCTAGGCCATATAGGGCTTTATAGGTAAGCACCAACACCTTGAGAGAATGGAGCACCAGTGTAATGTGCTCACGGTGACCCATCCCCGTAAGGAGGCGGGCTGCTACATTCTGTACCAGCTGCAGTCTCCAAACCGTCACCATGGGTAGCCCCACGTAGAGTGTGTTACAATAGCCTAGTCTAGAGGTGGTGGATGATAGTGACCAGGTAAGAGTCCGAGACATACGGCCGAAGTGCCTCACGAGATGCAACTGGTGGAGAGCGCTCCTCACCACAGCCCCCACCTGGATATCCAGGCAGAGCTGGGAATCAAGGAGCACTTCCAGACTCTAAACCTGAAGGACTAGTGGGGGGGTGAATCCCACCAGTGATGGGGGACACCACTCCCACCGACATTACCTCCATCTTGTTGGGATTCAGCTTCAGTCAGCTTGCCCTCATCCAGTCCCCCACAGCCGCCAGACATTGAATAAACACAGAGACTGCCGCATCTGGGTTGGATGAAAAAGAGAGGTAGAGTTGGGTGTCATCAAGCACGTTGATGACACCGAACACCAAACCCTCTCACAACCTCGCCCAGTGGCTACATATACACGTTGAACAGGAGAGGGGACAGAATAGAATCTTGCGGGACTCCATGCGAGAGGTCCCGGAGAGCAATTCCCAAGCACCACCCGCTGGGTTCTCCTGGCCAGGAAGGAGCGGAACCATTCAAGAACAATCCCGCCCACTCCGGCTCGGTCCCACAAGCAAGTCACCAACATCTCGTGGTCAAGGTAACAAAAGCAGCTGATGGATCTAACAGACTCACCAGGGTTGATCGATCCTCATCAACTTCATAGCAAAGGTCATCGTCCAAAGCCACAAGTGCACTCTCAGTGCCATAACCTGGACGAAAGCTGGACTGTGAGGGATCTAGAAAACTGACATGGTCCAGATGCTACCAAGCCACTACCCGTTCAATAACCTTCCCTTTTTAGAGACTGGCCGATAACTGGCAAGGGAGTCAATGTCAAGTGATTTTTTTTTTTTTTTAGATGAGTCTGCCCCACTGTCTCTTTGAGGCAGCTCAGCACCCTGCCCTCCCTAAGGGAGGCATTGACCACCCCAGTCAGCAGCAGAACCAACCAGTCTAGGTACGAGTCTAGTTTACAAAAGGTAGCTCTGACCACCCCAAGAACATCCCCCACATCAGCGGGTGACACCCACTGAAACTGATCTCACAAAACTGGACGAGACAGGGTTTCCATAATCTCTGGTTCTCCTATTGTAATAAGTGCGGCATTGAAATCATGGTGAATATGAGCGATTTTATCCGAGAAGTAATCAACAAACATGCCACAGCAGGCACTGGATGAATCCAGTTCCAGGCGGAGGGATGCCGGACCCACCAGCCCCCTCACCACCTGGAAAAGCTCCGCTTGAAGAGACTTCATGGATGCTATGAGGACAGCAAAGAGTTCTTTGCTGTCCGCACAGCAATGGAATAGGCTCTTAAACTAGCTCTATGTCACAATCGGTTGGCTTCTGCATGAGAGTGGTGCCACCGTCGCTCTAACTGCCACTCTTCCCGCTTCAGCTGCCACAGATTCTCTGTATACCACGATGGCTGGTGGTGCTGATGCACAGGGAGTGGACGCCGAGGAGCTGTCCGGTTGATGGCCTCAGCTAACAAGGTGTTCCAGAAAGCAACAAGGTCATCGAGCAACCAGTCGTCAAGAGCAGATGGTAGCTACCATAGAGCATTCCAGAATCTCTCTGGTTTCAATAGTCTCCGGGGGCAAACCAACCAAACTGGTTCTGCACCTCTCTCCGGGGGCAGACATGCACTGGGAGACAGGCCCACAGGAGTTAATGATCCGTCCATGACAAGGTCACTGCTGACACCTCCCCCACCAACAGATCCCCTGCCTCAAGGCCGGTGCAAAAAATAAGGTCCAGGGTATGCCCCCATTATGAGTCGGGCCAATGACTACTTGGGATAGGTGCATGGTTGCCATGGCGACCATGAACTCACGCTTCGCCCCTCCAAGACTGGTGTTGGTGTGGATATTGAAGTCCCCCAAAACTAATGTCTCCAACACCAGTTCTGCTAGAGCGTGTAGGGATGTCGCCATACAGGTAGGTGCATGGTATATCAGCAGCACTCCCAATCTGTCTCCTGCCAAATTGATCACAAGATGGAGGCTCTCGGTACCTGACAACAACTGCACTGGATACCTCCAAACAGACCAAGAATCCCTAAAAACAATGGCTACACCACTCACCACTCTCTCCTCTGACCATGGCTGATGCTGCACAGAGTACCCAGCTGGAACAAAGTTGGCCAAAATAGGCCCTGACTCAGTGTCCAGCCAGGTCTCCGTAATACACATGAGGTCGGCTGCATCTTCCAGGATGTTAATTTATTAACAACCAACCTCACTTTCAACAGCATCAGATTCACCTAGGACAGCACCCAGGACTCTGCAGCTCCTTGATTGAGGAATGGGACAACAGGCAGGGGGGCATGAAAGGGGTGCAAAGGGCACCACTGGTGAGAATTCTCACAAAATAACTTTTGCAATTTACAAGGGTGGCCAGCACTTGTACATTTCAAAGGCTGGCTTCCACCCCTCCCCAACCTATCAGCTGATAGGCAAAAGCCCCATGGGCTCCTGGCCCTCCCCAGCCTATCAGCTAGTAGGCAGGGAGTGGGGAGCCTCTGGGGCTCTTGCCTCCCATGAGTGATCATCCCCAGTGCTTTCAGAGCCCGAAAGACAAGAGGGCTCTAGGAATACTGGAGAATCAAATATGAATTTGGGGAATGGTTTTGCTTTTGGGGAAGATTCTATCTCATTCTAATCTCTTGCTCACTGAGAGATGTAAATGGAGTGCCCCAGGAATCTCTACTGGGAGCGGTGGTGTTGAATATATTTAGTAATGATCTGGAAAAGGGAGTGTAAAGAGAGGTGATCAGATTTGCACATGACACACAGTTATTCACGGTAGCTAAAACCTGAGCAGATTGTGAAAAATTGCAGGACGATCTTGAGTGACTGGTGACTGGGTATCTATATGGCAGATGAAATTTAATGTTGACAAGTGCAAAGTGATTCACATAGGGAAAAACTATTCAAACTATATGTACACAATGCTGTGTTATAAATGAGGAGATACCACTCAGGAAAAAGATCTTGGAGTCATTGTTGACAATACATTGAAATCCTTAGCTCGGTATGCAGCTGCCATCAAAAAAGCTAACAGAGCATTAGGAATTATTCGTAAAGGGATAGAATAAAACTGAAAATATAATAATGCCTCTCTATAAATCTATGGTGCGACCACACCTCTAATATTGTGTGCAGTTCTGGTAGCCCCATCACAAAAAAGATATAGTAGAACTAGTAAAGGTACAGAGAAGCGCAACAAAAATGACCAAGGGTATGGGATAGCTCCCATATGAAGAGAGGCTTGATAAGTTAGGCCTCGTCAGCTTGGAGAAGAGACGACTGAGGGGCGAATTCACCGTGGGGGCTAGGGGACTTCAACCCCCCCATTGGTAAGCTGTGGGCTGACATCACGCTTGACCCGCCCCCCCATGTCATCGTTGGGGTCAGGGCTAGTCCATGCTTGCTTCCAGTCTCTGCCGTGTGGAGGGCTCATGCGCTCGCTGCATAGAGGGGCTGAAGGAGCAGGCAGGGCAGCCTAGGGGCTGCAGGTACCAGCCCAGGCCCCACCACGTCTCCTCCTCTCTGGCCTGCGCGCGAGTGGTAAGCCCCCCCATAAGCCTCTGTTTGCCCCCGTACAAGTGGTGCTGCGTGCAGCTGCTGGTGCCACCGCTTCCCTGTGAGAAGTAGGCACCAGTGGCTGCACACTATAGCACCGCGTGGGGGGGCAAACAGAGGCTGCAGGGGGACTTGCCGCCTGCGCACAGGCCAGAGAGGAGGCGGTGTGGTGGGACCCGGGCCGCTACTTGCAGCCCCCAGGCTGCCCGGCTGTGTTCGGTACCCCAGCCAGCTGGAGTAGGGCCGTCCTAGCCCTGAGGCAGCAGCAGATGGCTTGGGTGAGGAGCAAAGCCGAGGAGGAGCAGCAACAGCCAAGTCCAGCAGGTTGGCCCAACGCCTGACCCCCATAGCCAGCAGCCCCTCCCCCCAAAACCTAGTGCTCCCAGCCTTCCCCCTAAACTCAGCCCCAATAGCCAGCCCCTCTGCCTTCCTCCCTCCCCAAACCCAGATCCCCAAACCTGGTGCCCCTTGCCTTCCTCCCTAAACTCAGCCCCAGTAGCCAGCCCCCCTGCCTTCCCTCCAATAGCCAGCCCCAATAGCCAGTCCCACTGCCTTCCCCCAAACCTGGTGCCCCCTGTCTTCCCCACCAAACCCAGTACCCCTTCCTTCCCCCAATAACCAGCCCCCTGCCTTCCCCCCCAAACCCAGTCCCCCAAACCTAATGCCCCTGCCTTCCTCCCCAAACCGAGTGCTCCCTGCCTTCCCTCCCAAACCCAGCCCCAATAGCCAGCCCCCTGCCTTCCGCCATGCCTTCTTCCCAATAGCTAGCTGTTAGTCTTGTGATTCTGGAGTTTTCAAAAGGCTGAAATAGTGATTCTTGTGATAGAATTGTGAGAATTTGTGCTTTCAGCTCCTGAGAGTTTGCTGCTAGTCTTGTGATTTTAGGTGTTTTCAAAAATGCTGGAAATGTGATTGGGGGGTGAAGGGCAGCCGCAGGAGCAAGCCTGCCAGGCAACAATGCTGGCCCTGGGGAGGGGGCATGGTGGGAGTTGTGGGGCAGGGCAGGGGAGGGAGACGTGAGGTGGAGGGGAAATGGGCGGGTGCTCGGTGGTATGGGGGTGGGAGTGAGATTTTAAATGGCATGTAATTTTTTGACACGAGCACGCGCCAATCATCTAAAAGTGGCCTAGGAACTGGAAAAAGACCACATAAATGCACATCTGCATTTGGCCCATGGGCCTGAGGAGAAGCCCCAGGACTGTGCTGGCAGATCCAGTGAGTTCGGGGGGCAGTGTGTCTGTGTCTGGCCAAGGGTGAAGCTGTCATGGTGCTTGCTTGGCAGGGGGCGGGGCTAGAGGAGGAGCTGGAGGCGGGGCCTAATCATCTGAGGGGGGCAATGCTAACTGCGGTCATCTGGTGGTGCTCTGTTGGAGGTCCCCCAGGTTTCCTGGGGGGCCACGCTGGACAGGGCGTTCTTGGTGGCTGCGCCTTTGGAACTCCCTCCCGGTGGGGGCCCCTCTGGCCCCAGACCTCCCGGGTTTCCACAGGAATTTTAAGTCCTGGCTGTTCTGTCAGGCATTTGGTGAGGGAGAAGGGTGGGAGGGTGGGGGTTGTTGTGGGTTTTGTTCTCCCCATTTTATTGTTATATGTTACTTAATGCTTTTATATATTTTATTGTATTTTTAATATTGATCGACCTTGTTAGCCACCCTGGGCTGCCTGGCAGGAGGGGCGGAGTATACATTTTATAAATAAATAAATAAACAAACAAACTTTGGATTTCAGCCCCCCCCCCCCCCCCCATCTACATCATTTCTGGATCCGCCCCTGGAAGGGTATGATAGAAGTTTATGAAATCATTAGTGGTGTATGATGAGTAAATAGGGAATGGATATTTAAACAGTACTGGAACTAGGGGATGCTCCATTAAGCTAACTGGTGGTAAATTTAAAACAAATAAAAGAGAGTATTATTTCAGTCAGTGTACAATAAAAGAGAGTATTCTTTCACTTGGTGCACAACTAACTTGTGAAATTTGTTGCCAGGAGACGTGGTCAAGGCCAGTAGTATAGCTGGGTTTAAAAAAGGATTAGATAAGTTCTTGGAGAGTAGGTCCACTAACAGCTATTAGCCAAGTTCTTTTAAGGATCTAACTTCTTACTGGGAGCTGGGAGTGAACAACAGGGAATGGATAGCCCGTTGGGACCTGTTGGGTACTTCTTCCAAGCAACTGTCTGACCCAGTATGATGGTACCTATGTTCTTAGAAGGCAGATTTGTGGCTCTCTCTAAACTACAAATAATAATATTAACTTTGGGATCAGAATCTCATTTATGTAAATCAGAATATTTTAAATAAAGCTTTACAGAAATATTCAGTGACCTGTGTTTACTACACCAATAAATCCTAAATTCTGCTATTTGAGAAGCCAAATTCTAGAGATTCATGGCAAGCAAAATAAATTAGCATAATTTCATTTGCATGGTTATTTTTATGCACAGATTTATATTCTTTGCTTCACAGCATAAGAATATAAAAAATGCAATACTGGGTCAGACCAATGGTCCATGAAGTCCATCATCCAGTCTCCAACAGTGGCCAACAGCTTACAAACCAAACCGTCAGAGGTCTTCCCTCTCCTGACTGGAGAGGTGCATTTCATGTCTCCCGAACATGAAATTTAACAAAAAAAAGAGTCCCCTTTGGCTCTTTCGGAGGTGGGGATTTCAGAGACCCGCTTCTCCCGAGGCCCCAGTGCATGTGTGCTGCTAACTTTGCAGCCATCTTAATTCCCCGTTGTGTTGAGCACGGCTTCAGCGACCAGCACGGAGCTAGAGGCAGGGATCTCCCGCGTGCGGGAAACAGCTCAGGCAGGAAAGGAGGGGGAAAGAAACAGTCACTCATTTGCTGCAGCCGTTGCATATGAAGCAGTCGGTGGGCAGAGCCATGGTCTAAGCCCCTCCCCATCAGCTTATTAGATTGGGAATTGGGCAGCAGGCCATTGTGAGAAAGAGACGGGACAGGACTGGCAGGGGTGGGGAGAGTGTCATTTTGCATTGGGTAGGCTGGATTACAGCATGATATAGAAGCTTGGTGCTTTGGGGGAATACATCATTCCTCAGTGCCTTAACTGAGGAGTGTAATAGGCAAATTACACTCCCTATTTTTGCTTGCATATAATTTGGATCCTTAAATATTATTTCCCTAAGGGTTTCCGTTAGTCTAAATTCTGAGGGGTGTTTCAGTGGTAGTTTGCTGTTGCATCAAGCTTGTGTATTTGGATCCTTATTTTCTTCAGGGTTTCCAATATAGAACCCCACAGTGCGGTGCTTTTGGAGAATAATTCAGTCACGTTTCTAGGGGTGTATTGGGGGAAGACACCCCCCCTCCTAGTTTGCAAAGTATTATTTTTGTTAGATGTTGGCACCAAGCTTGCATATAATTTGGATCCTTAAATAATATTTCCCTCAGGGTTTCCATTACTCAGTCTCATTTCTGAGGGGTGTTTCAGCCTCCTCCCCCCCCCCCCCAAGTTTTCAGAGTCTTTCTTTTTGCTATTTGCACCAAGCTTGCATTTAATATGGATCCTTATTTTCTTCAGGGTTTCCATGCAGATATAGAACCTGAATCCCACAGCGGTGCTTTTGGAGAATAATCCAGTCTCATTTCTGAGGGGGCAGAACCCCACCCCCAAGTTTTCAAAATATTATTTTGGTTAGCTATGTGTACGAAGCTATTTGTACCAAGCTTGCGTATAATTTGGATCCTTAATACATTCACTATTCTTGTCCTGAGGTCAGACTGAAGAGATTCATTCTTCTCATTCCAACCCCATGCTCATCGCTAGAGGAGTGATAGCTTCCTCTGTACTTAATTCCAGAGCAGAGGGCTGACTGTAGCATCGTTGTCCAGTTTGTATCAGAAAACGAACCCGTTACCATGTAAACACTTCATTACACACCACAAAGAGTGCAAATTCAGAGTTTTTGTTAATTCGGAAACTGCTGATTTGCCAAAGAAAAGGTCTGGTTTTTTTTTTTAAAAAAACCTTACTTACAGGTTATATATCATGCATTATGTATTATTTATCATTTAAAGTGGAAATGTGTGGTCCATATATTATTCATTTTTTATTTATTTTATTCATTTCATTTGTAACCCGCCCCTCTCACCAATGGCGACTCGGAGTGGTGAACAGGATAAAACAATATAAATGTAAATATGCATATTAAAATATCAACAGCAATAAGGTCTGCAGCTGAACAACTATCCACCCACCTCAACTGCAGTCGTCCGGGAGCACCCACCTCCAGGAGGGCGCTCACGGATGACCGCAGGGATCACCCAGGAGCCCAGGAAATGAGGTGGTCCCTCAAATAAGCGGGGCTCAGGCCATGTAGAGCTTTAAAGGTCAAAACCTTTAAATGGGCCCAGAAGACAATAGGCAGCCAGTGCAATGCCCAGAGCACTGGACGAATGTGCTCCCTGCGGCCTGTCCTAGTCCATAGGCGGGCCGCTGCTGCATTTTGAACCAGCTGCAGTTTCTGAACTGTCACCATGGGCACCCCACGTAGAGCGCATTACAGTAGTCTAGCCTCAAGGTGACAAATGCATGGATAATAATGGTGGCGAGATCAGAGTTCTAGACATATGTGCAGAGCCTCTTCACCAGATGTAATTGGCGAAAGGTGCTCCTGGCCACAGCTGACACCTGCAAATCCAGGCGCAGCTCTGGATTCAGGAGCACCCCCAGCCTCCTCACAGATGAAACCAATGCAGGGCGGACATCCCACCCCCAATAAGGGGGTTTCTCCCTTCCCCAGATCACTGGTCCCACCTACCAATATCACCTCTGTCTTGTCAGGATTGAGTGTTTCAGTCCCAAACAGTGGACAAACACCGGGACAACAATGAGACTGCGGGTCCTGGGTTGGTTGAAAAAGATGGATACAGTTGGGAGTCATCCACATATTGATGGCAGCGAACCCCCCCCAACTGCGCACAACCTCCCCAAGCGGCTGCATGTATACACTGAATAGGAGAGGGGACAGAATAGAATCCTGTGGGACCCCACACGGGAGACCACCAGGGGATGATATATTTTTATTTCAATGGATTTCTAAGCCGTTCCCTCCTGGGGCTGCTCACAACAATTAAAATACATATACAAATATAGATATAAGTATAAATATATAGATACACATATAAGTATAAATACATAAACAAAATACAAATTATGGAGCCATGCTAGTGGCCTTGGTCTTTCAGCTCCAATCCTCTTCCTTTGCAGGTTGGGGGCAACACTACAGCTAGCATGGTACGCTACGCTCCTCCCTGTCTAGTATTACATCGGTACTCTACTTCCAATGTGGCAAGAATTTATCTTTCATTTACATTTCACATCTCCATTCTATGGCACTAGATCAAATACATCTCCCCAGTACACAGGTGACTACCAGCATGTAAATATGCCACCATCAAACAACTACATGGACCAGTTATGTCCTTACATTTAAATTCCTTTTATTTCAGATCCGCACCTATTCTAACCCACTACTTATTTGCCCCCCACTGACTGTGACCCAGTAAGCACCACTTCAGTGTTAGAAGATAGAAAAGTTTAGACTCCAGCTTCCACACACACCCCAGCGCACCCCCAGTTTAATCTACTACCTTCCAATCCAGTGACACACAACCCAGACATCTGGACTACCCAATAAACTTACAATCACCTCCCAAAAAATTACAAGACTCCTGACCAATGTAATGAAGATCATCTCTAATACTACAGAATGCGACCCATTGTGTGAGATGAAACCCCCGACCCCCCCCAAAAAACCACCACCCAGAAGAGGAGTTGAAAAACACAGGGCAATACAGAGTAGAACAACAAGGACGTACCTATGGTGCTTAATAGAACCATGGTAGTGTTTCCCATACTCATCACTCCTCCCAATCATTTACATCACCAACAATCTCGAGATTATACTAATTTCTTATGTCATTCCTCCTGTTATTCCACCAAGTTCTTTCCTCCTCTACTTCATCCTTATATTCTCCTCCCTTTCATTCCACCGTCTCTCCCTGCTGCCTTTGTTATTCCACATCATCTCCCCCTCCCCACTCCCAAAGATGCATCTCCATTGTATTATTTCAGAAACACTTAATGAGATATAATTTAATTCCAAATTAGGATTAATGTTTCCTCCATTCCTTCCATTGGCCTTGTCATGCATTTAATGTCAACGTGTACCCAAATTCTTATTAAACACTTACATAGCATTCTGCTCAGCTTTAGTGTTGCCCCTAACCTGCAAAGGAAGAGGATTGGAGCTGAAAGACCAAGGCAAAGTGTGGGTGCATGGAGCCTAAGTTGTAAGCAAGCACAGTATGCGAAACCATACATCTTTACTGCTTACATGATGTGGAAGTTAAGGCGGGAGCCTGAACACACAATTTCTAGGTTTGTTAAAGTTTGCTTGGTATGAATCTGCCTTAACTAAGTTTGTAAAACAGTAGGTTTTTTGTTTATCTAATAACCATATAAAAGCAACAATAAAAATAAACCCCAAAGTGGAGCTAAAGCCCTCCCTCCCCTCTTCCAACCTCCCACCCATCTCCCTCAACAAAAGCCTGGGAGAACAGCAAGGTCTTACACTGTCTTCAGAAAGAGGGAAGATCCAGGCCCAAGCGAACCTCCATTGGGAGGTGTTCCACAGCCTTGGTGCAGCCACCAAGAACGCCCATCCCATCGTTGCCACCCGAGATACTTGGGGGACCTCGAGGAGAGCACTCGCAGCCGACCGCAGGGGCCGATCCAGGACCAGGGGAGTGAGGAGGTCCTGTAGGTAGGCAGGGCCCAGGCCATGTAGGAATTTTATAGGTCAGCACCAACACCTTGAATTGGTCCTGGAAGACTTTAGGCAGCCAGTGCAAAGAACTGGTGTAATGTGCTCATGGCAGCCCGTCCCCGTAAGGAAATAGGCCACCTCCTTCTGCAGCCCAGCTACTCTCACTGGTCAGAAACCTCTCCCTTCACTACCCATCTCTCACTCTCCCCACGACAAACAAACCACCCACCCCCTTACAAAACAAACTCCAAATAACCACCACAAAAATTAAAATAACCCCCCAATAACCAACCCCAATACAAAACAGACCCAATAGCCACCATGAAATTTAAAATACCCCACCTACATAAAAACCAGCATAACACCACCACCTCAGCCCCCACGCAAACTGCCCAGATCCTGCCTTTGGTGTCTTTCATGGCTCCCTCCCCAGCAGGACCGGAAACTCAGGGATGAACTCCCCAGCCCCGCTCCCTCTGCCACTGAGAGGGGGGATATAGTCACATTCAGGGGCTCCGGGGTTCCCCCTCATCTCCACCTGACCAGGAGTCAAGATGGCTATGGCAGTCTTTGTCCTAAAAAGACAAAAAAATAATAATGGAAAGACCAAATTTACCCCCCTTCCCCATTCGCATTCCTACTCCTAACCAAACTGATATAGCTATTTATGGACCTATCCTCCAAGAACTTTAATTTATTTAGCCATGCTAGAATTTAGGCCCCTTGCTCCTTTGGTTGATTATGGTATACCCTTAATTTGTGCCTCTAAAATAGTGATTTTAAAATGTCTCCATGCCTTTTTCAGGCACTCAGTCCTCATGACTCTCCTTCTAGTTTCCTTGTAACTAACTTCCTCATTTGTGCATAGTTCCCTCTTTTAAAGTTAAAGTTCACTTTAGTAGACTTTTTAGGCATTTTCCGTCCTACAGTATATTGAAGTTTTATTACATTATGGTCACTATTGTTCAGCGGCTTGGCCACTGTTAACTATTGGACTAGAAAATGTACTCTACTTAGGACTGAATCTAGAATCATCTATCCTCTTGTGGATAGATCCTCTTGTGAATCTAGAATCATCTATCCTCTTCCTGGACTAGCTGCTCCAAGCAACAGCAGTTTATGGGGTCTAGAAATGTTATCTTTGCATTGTCCCTTGAGGGGCACCCATATGAAGGTAACTAAAACCACCCATTATTATTGTGTTGTCTACTTTTGTAGCTTGTCTAGTTCTCCTTAGCATTGTATAATTATGATCATCCTGGTCAGTTGGTTGATACTGTAGTCGTCCCATGGTTATACTGATTGATGAAGATGAAGTGAATGCTATTTGACTTATCATTTAAAAATTACTTGCCATAGGCAAGTGATCAAATATAATTTTTCAAGATTGAATGATACTGTAATACTGTTTCATTCATTCCAGCACTATTGACCCTCTCTGCCAGTCATTTTAATTCACAAATGTGCGGTGTTGAGTCCGTACTGCAGATAATTCTATTTGTTTGCTAATTGTAGAAAAATCTGGCTCCCATTTCACTTTCTTGGTCTTCAAAGTATCAATCCAGGAACTGAAATCTATGACTTAGGCAGAAACAAGGAGCTGTCTAGGGGTTTGTTGGCGGACAATATGTCCATAGTCAGTTATAGTAGACACTACAGAAAAGCACATTTAGCACAAGTTGTATTTTGTGGCTCGAGTATGATTTTCAGAGCCTCAAAGAGCACTAAGTTAGGCTTGTATTTTATTAAATCAAGCTTGAATGAGAAGATTATTATTCTATCAAAGTATCTGTTCTCCTGAACGTTGCTTTTGTGCCCTGTACACCACCAGAGCCTCTTGATGGAACAAAAGCCCAGTAATTACCAGTTCCTTTTTAATTGTATTAATTGGCATATTAATCCAATTTTATGCTATTTAAGACCAAAGTTGATAGCTGGGCTGGATCCAGAATAGTACAGCAGACTGTGTGACAGCATAGGACCTCCATGTTGGGGAGGGGTAGAATGCAGGGGCCACCAGTACAGAGGGTCCCTGAATAAACTTGAAATGACAACGTGAGCGTGAGAAGCGCTAGTGTTAAATATAGACAAAATATTGCCCGCAGAGCCTCAAACGTGGGGAGCCCTGGTCTAAAGAGGTCTGTGGCAATTCAGGAGGGATGGGCTACCACATGAGGGACATGAATAAAACAGATAAAGTATGGGCCCTGCATTGCAGGGAGTTCCGTCCCCTGAAGGGGACGTTACATTAAACTGAATATCAAATTAATTATGTCAAATTAATTACTTATACATTATTTTTTAAATCTAATAGATGAGTCAGTGTGTGTCCATCAAACATTCTGATGTTAGGAGGGGGATAACGCCACGATTTCTCACAGGGCCCCAACTTTCCTGCATCTGGCACTACAGGAATAGATCATTTGTGTGTGTGTGTGTGTGTGTGTATGTATATATATATATATATATATAGCTGGTGTCTTCCACAACTTTCCACTGATGCTAATGTGTCAATAAAGCTTTAATTTAAAAAGTTTAAATTAAAAACACTTTTTAAAGTTATCATTGAGAGATGAACATCCCCAGCCTTGTTTACTTTCACTGTTTGGTCTTAGTGTGAGAGATTATTAGCTCTTTAAATAAAGATTGGAAAATAAAACTCATTAGCTACAACTCTGATTATAGCTATGATAAAATGCATCTGTAGCCATCTAAATTTAAACATTTAAATATCCGTTAAATGGCATCCTAAGGCCTTCCAATGATGCAGAACGGTTATCCCAGGTTCAAAGGACATGGAATGTTGTCCAATTGGTTTGGTGGTTTATTCAGTTTTGATTTTCCTAAAATTCTATTGAAATAAGAAAGTGTTAGGCCAATGTGGAAGGCAAAATAATGGCTGTGTATATTGTCTTTAACATCCATGTATAGCTCACCCACACTATCTGGAAGGGAGAAAGGGATGTTTTCCATGCCAGTTTTCTGAATGCAGCCACACCGGTTCTTTTGCCAGAATTACTACCAACTCTAAAGTTGACACTAAAGTTGTGAATGTCACACACACTACTGTGCTATCCTTAAAAATCAGAGGTTTATATGTTCAAAAGCCTCTTGTTGCTTTATGGCTTTTCCATTGTTTCCCATTTTTGCTAATCCCTATTTAAAAAAGACATTTTGGAATGTTGCTAGGGCACAGCAAAACGCAGGAGTGAAATTTCCTTACTAAACCCACGGCACTGAGGGAATCCCCTGCTGCTGTTCCTGGGGTTGGGAGTTTCTCAGGTGGATGCTGCAGTGGCCTTGTATTTGAGAAGAATGCATTGAATGTAGATGGAGAGGTATCCATCCCTTCTCTATGCCAAGGTGCTGGATTATTATTATTATTATATTGGAACTGAACATGAATATATGCCAGCCTTGGTTTCAGCCTTTGCCTGGAGAGGGGCCAGGCCATTTAGGGCTTTAAAGGACAAACCCAGCACCTTGAATTGTGCCCAGAAAGCTATTGGAAGCCAATGCAGATGCTGAAACACAGGTGTAATGTGCTCATGGCAACCCACCCCCAAAAGGAGCACGGCTGCTGCATTCTATTCATCAAGGGCAGAGTGCAGTACAGTAGTTTATCCTCAAGGTTATGAAAACATGGATGACCATGACCAGATCTGAATCCGAAAGAAAGGGCCACCAATAGAAAGGGTCTTACCCTCCTGCTTCAGCCACCTAAGTTCCCCTATATATCAGGTGCAGCAGTGACAGCAGACACCTGGGTGCAACTATGTCAGCAGCCATGGTCAACATGCTATTCCGCAAATCAACCAGGTCATTAACAGGGTTGCTATCAAGATCAGTAAGTATATTCCCCTAGAGAATACTGGAATCGTATTGGATCCATTAGTTTCAGAGGGTGGGCCACTGTGATGGGCAGATGGGACATGGGTTATATGTAGAACAAATATGTAACATGTATGTAAAGGAAATGGTTAATGCAACAGGTATGTATTGTAAGCTGAGAACTAAAAACTGCATGTATGCAGAGTGAACTGAGAAGTCATTGCATGAATGAGATTGAGTACTCGGGAAGCCATGTCTATCACTTTCCTGAGACAATGGTAAACAGCCATTGATTTGCAAATTCACACTCACACGATGACTACATGACCCAGTTCACATGCCCACCTGAGAGATAATGTGGAAAAACAGGCAAAGAGTCATCACAAGGTATTTAAAGAGAATGGACGGAGATATTCTTTGAACTCTGGTTAGGGTAAGAGAATAGTTCAAAAATCAGGTAGATCTACGTTATTGGTTATGTTTATTTGATTTACTGCGCTCTGAGTATAATCTAGCACTGCTTGTTTTATTCATGAATTATACATTAAATTCCTTTTAACTGAGCCTAGTGTGGTTAAGTGAATTCCTAACATTGACCTGACACAGTTTGGGGAAATGCTGAGTTTTCAAACGGATCAGATGTAGTGATTTCTGTGCTTGGTAAACTCTAAGGTGGCTGAGTCAGATCTGAAGGAAGCTGATCCAATGAGTGCTGCAAGTGGGGGGAACTGAGCCACAGATAAACCTGGAGTGGGGTAGAGAGAGACCAATCCCATGACAACGGGTGCAAAGAAGGGCAAGGACCTGGACCTACAGAAAGTAATGATCCAACCATGTTACTGCTGTCATGACAACACCACCAATAATTGGGACTCCTGTTTCTAGGCCGGTGCAGAACATTAAATCTAATACGTCTCTCACCTCATGTGTTTGGCCAGATATTGGGATAGACCCCTGGTTGTCATGGAGGCCATAAAGTCCCATTGTGGCCCTGAAAAGTTGGCTTTAGCCTGTATGTTCAAGTCACACAAGACAGTAAATCTGGGTGACTTCAGCACAGCCTTTCAGACCAACACGACCAACTTGGCCAGGGAGTCGCTATGTTGTGTGGGAGTCCATACACAAGCAGAACCTCGCAGTCTATCCCAGGCCTTAAACACGACATGAACATGCTCTATGTTGGACAAGTTAGGCACCAGATACATTTGATAGACCAGATTGTCTTTGCAGATCATTGCTACCTCCTAGCTATATAAATGCTTGCTAATAATAATAATAATAGTACTCAGCTGCAACCATCTGGGCCAAGATAGGTCCAGATGCCTCATTCAGCCAGGTCTCTCTATTTATTTATTTATTTATTTATTTTATTTTATTTTAACCGTTTATATCCCGCTCCCTCCAGCCCTACGGCAGCTCGGGGCAGATCACAAAACATTTAAAAATAAGTTTTAAAAAACACAGTATACAAAAGGGGTTACTAAAACATTGTAAAAACAAACAATAAAAGAGGTAAAAAAACACTGGCAGACAACCCCCTCCCTCAAAGACCTAGACAAACACCGAGGTCTTACAGGCTCGATGGGAGGCCAGCAGGCTGGGAGCTAGGCAAGTTTCCTCTGGGGGAGAGTTCCACAGCCGCGGTGCAACCACCGAGAATGTCCTCTCCATCGTGGCCCCACAGTTCACCCGGGGGACCCCCAAGAAGGCACCCCTGGCAGACCGCAGAGGTTGCTCCAGGGCCCGGGGAGTGAGGCGGTCTCTCAAGTAGGAGGGGCGCAGACCGTGTAGGACTTTAAAGGTCAAAACCAGCACCTTGAATCGGGCCTGGAATGCTATAGGCAGCCAGTGCAGAGCCTGGAGCACTGGTGTAATGTGCTCCCTACGGAGGTGGGCTGCCGCATTCTGCACCAGCTGCAGCTTCCGAATTGTAACCAAGGACAGCCCCACATAGATCACATTGCAGTAATTTAGCCTCGAGGTGATGAATGCATGGATGAGTTGGTTGGTACTGGGGACAGAAACATCTAGCCCCCGGGCCTTAACCTGTGGCATTCTGCAAGGTTCGATCTTGTCTCCATTATTGTTTAATGTATATATGCAGCCCCTGGGGGAGATCGTGAGAGGGTTCAGGGTGCTTTGTCACCAATATGCTGATGATACTCAGCTGTACCTCTCTTTTTCTACTGACCCAGGCCCTGCTGACTCAGTGCTGTCCCAGTGTTTGGAGACCATGGCGGATTGGATGTGGCAGAGCAGACTGAAGCTCAATCCCAATAAGACGGAAGTAATGGTAGTGGGTAGGGTGAAGGAGCCCAGCAGGTTCGGAGTCTGGGAGTGTTGTTGGACTGAGACCTCCACCTGGATCGACAGGTGGAGGCGGTGGCTAAAGCCACCTTCCGCCAGCTGTATTTGGTGCAGAGGCTGCGTCCATTCATTTCCAGACCCGACCTGGCCACCCTCATTCATGCCTTCATCACCTCGAGGCTAGACTACTGCAACGCGCTCTACGTGGGGCTTCCCATGACGCTGGTCCGGAGTCTGAAGCTAGTGCAGAACGCGGCAGCCCGTCTCCTGATGGGGACGGGTCGGTAGGAACATATAACTCCAGTGCTCTGTGTTCTAAACTGGCTGTCTATTGCGTACCGGGACAGATTCAAGGTGTTGGTTTTGACCTATAAAACCCTACACGGTCTTGGTCCCTCATATCTCAGGTACCGCCTCGCCCTCCGCGTCTCAGAGCGACCCCTTATGTCTGCCGGGGGTGCCTTTTCGGAGGTCCCCCCGGTAAAACGGGGGGCCACAATGGAGAGGGCGTTCTCGGTGGTCGGACTGCAACTCTGGAACTCTTTTCCAGAGAAATCCCGCCTGGCCCCAAATCTATTGACTTTCCGCCGAGCCTGTAAAACCTGGCTGTTCGCCCAGGCCTTCGGGGGGAGGGGAGGGGATAGTTTTCTTTGGGGAAGGATTTTGAGTTTTAGGAACAAAAATTTAAGATGTGGTTGTGTTATGTTTTAAATTGAATTTTATTGTTGTATTTTATTTGTTGTAAGCCGCCCCGAGATGCCATGGGCATGAGTGGGCGGTTAAAAAATGCAAGGAAATAAATAAATAAATAAATGAGGGTGGCCAGGTCGGAGTTTGAAACATATGGCTGGATCCTACACACAAGTTGTAGTTGGCAAAAGACTCCCTTTGCCACTGCCTCCACCTGACAATCCAGGTGGAGGCCATTGTCCAATAGGACCCCCAAAGTCCGTACCTGCGAGGCCAGTGGGTGGCAGATCCCCTCCACAAGGGGGACCATCACCTCAGCTGCCCTACCCACCAACTTCACCTCCATCTTATCGGGGTTCAGCTTCAGTCTGCTCAACCTCATCCAGTCACTCACTGCCAACAGACATGTAAAGACTTTGACTTTGACTTCAGGATCCCTGGTAGTACGCCTGGGGGAGGCCTCCGCTGGGACCTCGGAGGGGTCTCAGGTAGCACACCGGGATGGCCTCTGCCAGAGACCCTGGAAGAGTCGTATTTGGGAACCGAATTTGAAACCCCTGCTGCTGTGTCAGGTTGTGACAATACTGGGCTAAGATGGACCATTGGTCTGACTCTGCTAGGCAGTTTAGTTTAAGGTGTTCCAAGTTAGAACAAGGTCATCAACCAAGCGGCCTTCAAGGTCTAAGGACACCTCCCCCAGGGCTACCTAGAATTGCTGTGGATCCATCAGCCTCGGGGGGCAGACCAACCTAATAGGTCCTGCCTCTTTCCTGGGGCTGCCATGCACTAGGAGCCTGGTCTGCAGGAAGTAATGATCCGGCCATGACAAGGGCATAGAACTCATTTCCCCTACTACCGGATCATCCGCCTCAAGGCCGGAACCACCAGGTCGAGCGCATGACCCCCCCTCATGCGTGGGGCCACTAACCATCTGGGACAGGCCCATGGTTGTCATGGCGGTCATGAACTCATGCTCCGCCCCTGCAAGGCCAGCACCAGCGTGAATGTTTTATTTATTTATTTATTTATTTATTTCCTTGCATTTTTAGCTGCCCCCTCATGCCAGTGGCATCTCGAATAGTTCGGTCGAATTCAAGTTCGGTTTGAAAGTTTGGTTCGGTCAACCGAACTATTCGAGTTCGGTCCGAATTCCCGAACCGCGTTCGCACATCCCTACCCCCTACCTCCCATACACCAACTCCAATTAACCCCCCTTCTAATGGACAACCCCTCAGCCCCTCCTCACACCCCACTGAAGGGCCACACCAAAGGACCTGGCGTGGCCCTTTGGTGCGTGCCCCAGGTGCATGCCCACGGCAGCGCCTGCAGCCTCCGTGCCACCTAAAGAGTTCTCCCCGGCTGGAAATTCTGGCGCGCCCTGCCTCCACACTCCCCGAAGTGAGGGGGGCTCATTCCTGCCCCCGAGGTCTCTCAGGGCCCAGCCCAGTCCAGCAGCAGCAGGACAGAGGCAACAGAGATGGTGGGGGCAGCCCCCCAACAGCAGCAGCAAAAGGCGAGCAAGTAAGCCTGTGCAGGTGAGGGGGGATGTCCTGCAGCCTGCGGCCTCCGCACTGCCTAAAGCCCTCTGAGGCCAGAAGTCCTGGCTGACCCCACTTCCACACTCCCCGAAGGGAGGGGGGCCCATTGTTCTTGCCCCCATGGTCTCTCGGGGCCCAACTTGGCCCAGCAGCAGCAGGGCAGAGCAGCAATGGTGGTGCAGGTGAGGGGGGATGATGGTCTGATGAGAGGTGAACCCTCCTGGCTCCCAGTCCCCTCCAGGCAAAGATGGAAACATTGATGGGGAGCAAACACTGGGAGCAGCAGTAGGAGCGGCAGCAACTAGGAAGCATGCTGCTTTTTAGCAGTTCCCCAGGGCCAAAAGGGCAGGGAAGAGATCACTGTCCCCGCCCCCTCTCCCTCAAACCACAGGGAGGGGCGATTACAGTCTCAGCTGGGGCCCTGGGCGATCCCTTATCCCTGTACTGGCAGGTGGAAGTCCTTGGCTCCAGGGGATGATGAGAGGCTAGCCCTCCTGGCTCCCAGCCCCCTCCAGGCAAAGATGGAAACACCGGAAAGGGGAAAACACTGGGAGCAACAGCAGCATATACGAGGTCAGTGGCCCCATCTTGAATAAAATAATAGATACTTAGCACTGTAGTGTCTGAGAACCCTGCAAAAATAAAAATAGTAATAACAGTGACACTTCCTCTTTTTTCAGCTTTGGGTTTCTCCACTGAGTTATTCTGTTTCGTTTGGCTTATAACAACCTAAACATCAAAAGTAGTTTTATGTTCCTGTATATCTGGAAAACATTTTATACAATATCGTTCTGCTAAAGCTCTTCTCTCACCAAGCTAAATTCTATAACCCTTATTCGCACTTGTCTTGCAAGCAATCCTATTGAAATGAGTGATACCAATGATAAACAGTGATTATCTATCTGGATTTCCTGTGCAGTCTATTTGCTTTAGAATGTTTTATAACTAAAATATATGGACATAAGAACTTCACATCCATACTGGGTCTGACCAGTGGTCCATCTGCCCCAGCTGTCTCCATCAGTGGCCAACCCTTTCTTTGGGAAGAGCTATGTAAAGTACCTCATATGCCAAGAGACCACTTTTCAATGCTGTTTATTAAGTATTGTTAATTATTTTAAATCACACAGAAAAATGCTTTCTATTTGGCAGTAGTAAGAAAAGTGGGTTCTGAAGAAATGTTATGGCAGAACCTTTTTAAAAATGTGAACTACATTACATTGTGAACGTATATTATTAATTTTAACTCTTCTCCAGGCCTTTTGACTTACTTTCTCCAAACATATTACTTTGGTTTAGGGCTGTAGCAGAATGTCGCAGTGGTAGCTATTTCCGCCAGAAACAGCGTTTCCACAATTAGTGGTACGGTGTGGCAGAGGCTTTAATTCTGCTAGTTTCATTCTGCTACTTCCTCAGTTCCGCTAATTTCATTCCGCTACTTCCATAGGCGTTGCAAAATAGCGGAAACATGACATTTTCGCTACTTCCACCATTCCGCCAGCGCCACAAAATAGCGGAACAGCGGTTTTCCGACAGTTTCCGCAATTTCCCCGCAATTCTGCAATTTGCAGAATGCCGGCGGAATTAGCAGAATGCGGAAACCACAGTGTGGCGCGGGCAATTCCGAAATGGTGGAATGGAATCGCAGCGCGGTAACAGCTGCTGCCGCATCAGCCCTACTTTGGTTGCTTGTAACTTATCTATTCTGCTCTGTGGATTTGTCTGTGTGTGTTTCCTCTCAAAAGTATGCAATGTGGGATAATTAAATATTTCCAGTCACCCTCATGTATGTCTCCATGCTTAAAATTTGATGTGACAACACTACTGACAGCCTAGGGGGACTTGATAAGATGAAGACACCCTTTGCCTTCCCAAAAGGCAGCCAGCAGATACAGCACATGGAAAAAACATGTCTGTAAAATACCTCTAGCAGCAGCTGCTTATTACTGGTCAGATGGGGAAATTATTTTTTTAACCTCTCGAAAGCAATCAGGCTGAACCAAAGGTAGTATAAATAGTAATAGGTATTGTCAGTAAGGGGGAGACTAATCAAGAAACTTTTCCCTACTGCAGAAATGCTCGTTTTTTCTTTTCCACTTCTATAGTAGAGAAGTGGACAACTTTACAGTGAACAAGTACTGAGCAAGAACTAGGACCCCTGAGCCTAAATCCTGAAATTATTTAGTTATATTAGTATAGCACCAAATTCTACTGGGTATGTGTGTCTGCAAATAGGGTAGTTGCATGAATAATTCATTTCCATTTATAAGTTTTTATTGGCTAATTTCCATAAGCCACCATTTCCAACCATATGGCACAGGATTGTGCTAATTTGGGGCTGCTAAATCGTGGAGGCAGTTTTGTGTTATAGTCTTCAATATAATCTCCAATCTTTGTATTTAATAACACACAAAGGTATGTATGCATGTAATGTGCATGTGTGTGCATGAGCATAATAACTAAATAACTAAATAAAAATTATTTATTAAAACATGTGCTGCCCAGGTTTCTTGTAACATTACATTCTGCATTTTCATTTGGGGAAGATTCTATCTGATTCTAGTCTCTTATTCACTGACAAGGTGTTAGAAATACCATACAGTACTTACTGTAAACCTTGCAGATCATTTATGGATGAATCACTGAGTTCATATTCAGCATAGGTTAATTTTAAATTGTTATAATAATAAAAAGTGGCCTGCAACAGGAAAATACACATGAAAATAACTCTTATTGGAGATGGCTGTAAGTAATATTGATCAGGCTGTCCTACTCTGCATGAAAAACATTTTTAAAAATCCATTGTGGGCCTAATCCTGTGAAGCAATTGTTTAAATATAGTTTGTTTGCTCAAGTTTTTGGTCAGTCAGTTAATCAGACTTATTTAAACAGTTAAGGAAATATGTGTGAAGACTCTTAGTTGAGCTCCATAAAGTCTATGGAAAATGATGTAAATAGGAAGAAATGGAAAATATAAGTATTTTATATATAAACATTATTTAAAGGCCAAAGGCAGGGATTTTAAACTTTAAAATGTCCACCTTAATTATGATATGAAGATTAGAATCACCTCCTTATAAATTCCTCTTTGTATTTTGTTTTACAAAACGAACTCTGAGGCTATGAAAACAGTATCTTGTAATTCTGCCTCTCTCTAAAGGAATAGCTAATTAACATCATTATTCCCAGGTTATGCTCATCTTCACCAGTGTTACTGCAAGAGCTAAGGATACAGTCCTTCTCTATTAAAGTTAATGGGAACTGAGCCATTAATGGTTTGGAAGACGGAGTGAGCAGTATACTCAGCAAATTTGCATAGCCCACAAACTGGGAGGGTTTGGAAACACTTTGGAGGACAGAATTAGAATACAAACGATTAGGATAAACTAGAGATCTGGGCTGGAAGAAACCATATGAAGTTTAACAAAGACAAACGCAAAGTTCTACACATAGGAACAAAAAACCAGAAGCACAAATATAAAATGGGAGCTAAATAGCTAGGCAGTAAAAATACAGAGAAAGATCTGGGAGTTAGAGTATATTAAACTGAATGCAAGTCAACAATGTGACACTGGGTGTTTTCATACGGACAGTACCTACATCTCTACTCTGCCTCACCTTGGGAGGGACATCCGTTTAAAGGATGTGCAGGCAGGACAGACAGTCCCTGCTCTGGGGCAGCCCCACTGGCGGAGTTCTGGAACATCCAGGAGTATTGCCAATAGAGTGGGCAGCCCAAATATGGGGCACTGGTGGGAGGCAAGACTGCTGTCCATCTATTTGGCAGATAGCCGCTCCGCTCTCAGTTGGGGGTTGTCCCTGGCAACACCATGGGTGTAGCAGCCACACAAGCAGCAGGGGCTCAATCCCTGTGCGGCCCTGTGGTGAGCAATCGCCACTGTCACACTACAGGGGCAAGCACAGGGAGCCGGCCACATGGTGGCAGAGAAGCTGGGCAGGCTGGCTTGTGTCGGAGGTCCTGCCTCGGCCAGGGACTGGAGGCTCCAGTTCCTGTGGAGGTGCAGGATTGGGCTCTCGGCTGATAGGCAGCTGTTGGGGGCGGGGAGGGGGGGGCAGAGGAGGGTGTGTGCTTCTCCCCTCAAGCTTGGAAGAGTGCAGGCTCCCCTCCTCCCCCTGATCCACATGGAAAACAGCTGATGGAGGGAGGAGAGCGCGTGACCCTTTCCCCCTCCCTGACAAACAGCTGATCAGGGAAGGAGAGGACAAAAGGAGTGCCTGTGTGCACTCCTCTGGGCCCCCTCTCCCCTGATCAGCTGTTTGTTGGGGCGGTGAGAGAGGTACACGTGTGGTACTCTGGGTTCCCCTCCCCCGATCAACCCAGCCAGACTGATAGCTCACCCTCTCATGGCCCTGAAGCTTTGCACCTAGGGGGCGGGACAAGCGCACCATGTCACATAAGTTGCCCTGCCCTGGGCAGCCTTACCCCAACTGGGATAAGGCTGCTTCATGATGCGCCTTGGAATTTTTCCAAGGATGTGTTGTGGAGCAGCCAGCTGCTCGCCTAGTTCCTGGATGGGGAGAACATCTGGCAGGCCCTAGGCACACAAGCCACTGCATCACGTGGTTCATTTTCCCAGGGAGGGGTAAGGCTACCTAAAACATGGTAACCTCCCCAGCCTTTCTCATCTGGCTATATCCCATAGTGTTGCGGATGCTCTAGTCCGCAACTCTATCGTGTGTGAAGGGGAAGGGTTGCCGCACAGGCAGACTGTGAGCTGTGGCAGTTACGTTGTTTACTGGGGCTGCAAGCAGGCAGACACAGTGGTGCACCCATAGACCTTCTCCGTGGGTGAGCATCCCCACATCCGTGTAAAAACTCAGACTCTGACCTGGCTGCTATCATCCATGCTTTAATTACCTCTAGATTGGACTATTGTAGCGCACTGTACGTGGGGCTACCCATGGTGATGGTCAAGAAGCTGCAGCTCGTGCAAAATGTGGTGGCCCATCTCCTTACAGGGACAGGTCGCTGTGAGCACGTTACACCTGTGCTCTGCTCTCTGCACTGGCTGCCTATAGTTTTCTGGGCCTGATTCAAGGTGTTGGTTTTTACCTATAAAGTCCTAAATGGTTTGGGCCCTGCCTACCTGTGGGACCGCCTCATTCCCTGGGCCCTGGAGCGGCCGGGGCACCTTCTTGGAGGTCCCCTGGGTATCCCAGGGGGCGACTTTGGAGAGGGCGTTCTCAGTGGCTGCACCTAGACTGTGGAGCTGCCTTCTGACAGAGGCCCGGTTGGCTCCGGACCTGCCTTCCTTTTAGCAAAGATGCAAGATCTGGCTCTTCTGCCAGGCATTTGGTGAGAGTGATGGGTGTGAGTGGTAGGGGTTGATTATTCCCTCCAGTTTTAGTTGAATTTACTGTATTATTAAGCTATTTTTATTGGTGTATTTTTGTATGTGTGTTTTGATTGTTAGCCACCTTGAGCTGCTGGGAGCAGAAGATGCGGGATATAAATATTTTAATTAGTAAATAAAACACCCACTGTCATAAAAAGCCAAATGCCATTTGGGGCTGCATTGTCTCCAAGGGTATTTTCAGACTTGACGGGAACGCTGCTAACCACACTGAACCATGGTGGATCCATTGTGGTGGCAGTGATCCCATGCATGTCTATCCACAGTGAACACCTGGCCAGGATCAAATTGACCACGGTTCTGGAGGTGAGGCCGGCCTCACCTCCAGAACCATGGTTAGTTTGACCATGATCCGGGACGGGGCTGGGAATGGCCGCGGGTAACGACTGTTACCCAGCCCCGTCCTGGAATCAGGTCCCAACCACAGGTCAGGATCGGGTGCAGCAGCCTGATTGGCCACTGCATCCACCCGTCTCCCCGAGGGCGGGCGGCCATGGGAGGGTGGGGCTGAGCATGCCGCCCCGCCCCCTCCCTGATTCCCCACTCTGACTAGGCCGGCACATCTAAAGGACGGACAGCCTGATCACAGACCGGGATTTGGAAAGGATTCTGGTCTGGGTTTCAGCGTGTTGGGCTTGGAGGCCCAGCACGTCTGAAATTACCCCAAGGCATGGGCGTTGGTAGTGCCACTTTACTCCGTGTTGGTGACACCTCACTTTGGGTCAGTTTGGGACATCACATTTCAGGAAGGGTATAGACAAATTGGAGAAGATTTAGAGGAGAGCAACTCAGATGATAAAGGGGCTGGAAGACTAACCATATGAGGAAACGCTGAAAAAACTGGGTATGTTTAGAGTAGAGAAATGAGGGGACATGAGATCAGTTTTCAAATATCTAAATGGATGTCATGTAGCTATAGTACTGTAGTAATAGTAATTTATTGTTGTTTGGCCGTAGGCCGTAACAAAATATTAGGAATACAAAAATAATATAAAATCCCACAATAACATAACTTAAAACATAGTTAAAAAATAGGAAATGGAAATTACCAAATCCTAAGTATTATTTAAAATAAAACATTCTGCAAATAAAGTACATATTTGTGTTACTTATAATAAATCTAACTGCCCACCATGAGGCCTATGTTGAGAACGCGTAACCCCTACAACAGGAGACCCTAATAGGAGCAAGTTAAATTTTCCGAAAAACAGTATTCTTAACCACTATGGAATTCTTTTTCGGTTAGTCTTTTCCTCCTGTTAATTTCAGCCAGCCAAGCAAATTTTTCCATAGCCCAAATGGATGTCATAAAAAGATGGTGAACATTTGTTCTCTGCTATCACAGAACAAGGAATAGGGGCTTAAATTACAGCAATGTAGATTTCGGTTAGATATTGGAAAAAACTTCCTAAGTGTAAAAACTGCTGGGCATTGGAATAAGTTGTCAGTGGAGACTGTGTTTTCAAATCGTGGCTGGATGAACATCTGACTATGAACCTGTAGGCAGAGGACGTTCTACTTTGAAGCAGGCAGTTGGTTTAGATGACCCTTGATGGCCCTTCTAACCCTACCATACTGTGAATTTAATGGATGGAGGATTTTCACCAAAAAGGTTCTGTTGTTAAAATATTTATTAAGGTTTGGGGGGGGGGGGAGAATCAGATTAATTTAAACTTAATTCAAAATAAAGATAGAAATGAACATCCGAGAACTAAAAAGCAAAACAAAAATTATTTTGCAATATACTTTACAGTATTCTTGTATCTACAGTGATTACAGACAAATGCCCAAATATATCAAAATATGTGAATGGGGGTGCCACTTATATCTATAAGCTGAGATAATACTTGCCATGATTTGATACTGATGTGTTGGATATATTCCAAATTGATTTTACAATGTCAAAATTACATCCCTTAAAAGACATCTCATATGAATTTAACATGCAAATATTATTATTATTATTATTATTATTTTATTTATATAGCACCAGCAATGTACCTGGCTCTTTACAAAAAACAAGATAGACATGGTCCCTGCCTGAGAGCTTACAATCAAACTATTTACATTTATTTACTAATGTTAAGACACATTCATGCATTTACAATTTGCATTGCAACTGTAGTCTGGTTTTCATAACCTTTTCTTTTGGCAGAAGGAGCCAAGTTAAGCCATATTAGCGAGTGATATTGCACAGACTGAAGCTGTCCTCTCCTGTCATTTTTTCCCCTGTGGATGGGCAGTGTCTGATGGATGGAAAGTATTAATCTGTCAAAGATATGCTTAGTTGATGCAGGGAATAAGTCATTCCTGCTGTCCCATTATAAGCCAAAGGCATCGGATATTTAGGAACTGTCATTTTGTAGTATGATGCTGCCATTCTGTACTGGATTGGCTGCACATGAAGGAATTAATCATTTTTAGGTGATCTACTTGTTTTCTACTAGAGTTAGCCTAGGAAATGACTGTCTTCCTTTTGCCTCCATTATTATTATTATTATGAATTTTAGTGTGCCTTGTTGTCTCTTCCTGTGTGTGTTAGATTCCAGTGTGTTAAGTTCATATTCTCCCAGCTTTGATGTTGAATTGTGCTTTCTTTATCTGAACTTTGGCGTCACATAATACAATGGAAAACTTTGAAAGATTGCTTATTCAAGTATGGCATGCTCAAGTAGATAGTGTTCCAATTCGCAATCTGTCCTCAGTTCATGAAGAGCTTAGTTAAACAGCTTGTTGCGTTTCACTGCAGAAGTGGGTGAATTCTGAAGGTGGGTAAATAAAACCCAACAACTGTGAGCCTAATAAAGTAGTTTGGTACTCAGCCACTTTAATTATCCACACTGCAGTGGGGGAGAAACATACTATATACAGTTTACACATGAAGAGAATATATGTGCATGTCATGCATATAAAAAAATCAATACCTTATGCCACATACTCTATGTGTTTAAATAAAATGTACACAAACTATTCAAAGCAGTTACAGTCAGGTCCCATTTGTTTCTAAAATGTACTTGTATAGATAAATACTTCAAAGTGATTAACTTTTTAAAAAATGTATGCATTACAAAAGCTTTTTGTTTTTGTTTCTGACTTGCTGCAGGTGGAAGAGGGCTGGTGGGAAGGAGTTCTTAATGGAAAGACTGGCATGTTTCCTTCCAACTTCATTAAAGAGCTCTCTGAGTCTGATGACACTGGAATTGCACAGGAGGAACAACTAATAAAACCAAGTAAGGATCAAAGTATTATCAAGTCAGAGGATTCCCCCCTTGCTTTTTCATGTTTGTTTTTTTGTTTTGTTTTTAACTTTCTAGTATGATGATGGTATGTTCTTTTCTCTGGTTGGAAAGAGCTCCTGAGTGTTTGGTTCTACAACTGATGCCATGGAAAATCTGGTTGGTCTGATTAACTCCATCTCTTTGGTGCATTACAAAACTGTTTAACTTCAGCTGGAAAGACACCATGAAATCATATCCTTTCATAATATTAGACTTCTACTTCATAATACAAATGTGTTGCCAGTCTGCGTATAGATTCAGCATGCGATATCTGAGCAGGTCTGCCAAAACAGCTACACAGTAGATTGACTGACTGATTTTTAGCAGCGGGAGGTGGGGATGGAGGTGTAAGATTACCTCATTTTTAAAATTCAATATTGAGTCCTTCTGTGTATTTAAAGGATTCATAATTATTGGTGTGGGACATGCAGCACTTTCTCCCTCCAGGTGCTGAGCATGCTACCTCCACATCCATCACTCCCAGCCCCTGCTAGCCAAAGGAGCAAGTGGCCAGAACTGGGACTCAGACTGGGTTCTCCCACTGTCACTGGACTTTCAGTACTGCGGCAGGTGACAAGCATGTTTGGTAAAATTGAGTTTGCAGTAGTGTCAACTTAGTAGTAGGATCTCCGGAATTGTATTTTATCTTGATTATAAGGAGGAGAATAACATGAAGTATATAGAAATCTGCGTCTGTAGTAACTGGATGCTTATTTACCTTGCGATCTTTAAGTTTGTTCAAATAAAGATTCTTGGCACTCTCTTGCACCTTTACTTGCTAAATTGCTCCCGCAGAGACCTCTTGCTGCTTTCAGTACATGTATTATACTTAATAGGGATGGGACTATCGATATCAGATTAATCCGATAATGCCGATAATTGGCGCTTTTGGATTAATCCGATAATACCAATAAATCCGATTTTGGATTAATCCGATACCGATAAAACTGGTAACCGATAATTCGGCGATAGTCCCATTCCTAATACTTAATGTGATGCAATTCTCTTCTGAGGGCTGTTTATTCTTCAGGCCCAGCTGGATGTGGTGCTTTTGGTGGTACATGTCAAACCTTCAGCATGACCATACTTAAACAAAATCTTTATAATTCAGTCTTGGTCAGAGGTGAAAATTTTCCATTGGCTATATTTTAATCTAATTTGCTTTCTTTTTTATATGTGGAATAAAGCAAACTAATTAACACCAGGATATTTATATCATCATTTAAACTAAATTATTGTAATGTTTGAAATGGGTATAGTATAATTTCTTATCTAGGTGGAACATCTCACTTTTTTATATTATTGGTCATCTGCCTTATGTGTTTGGGGTTGGCATGATAGTATAAAGTATGATAGTTTGAAACTAAAGTAACAAGTGAAGTATCTAACAGTTTAAATACTCAGTAATATTATTGAAGTTTCATGTGGCTGTTAGGTGCTAGGCTAATCTTAATAATTATCCTTCATAAACTGTTTTGAAAAAACTGGCGTTAATTCTGTCTTGGGGTGTTTTTCCTAACCCCGTCCTCGGCACTGACATTTGTAGAATGTGTCAACTAATATGAAACGTGATGGGGTAGTTTTTTAACCCCAGGTGAAAAACCTGGGGCTCAAAAAATACCCCAATGGCAAAATGCATTGGGGTAGCAAAAAATGGTTAATGGTAACCAAATTTCCTTTGAGTATACTGTGTATTGTACCTGGGTCCAAGTAACAATGTCCTAAAAGGGAAAAGTTGGGGAGCCGCTAACATGTAGTTTTTGTGAGAAATGCGCACTTGGGGTAGGAAAATACCCCAAGAAAATGTACAAGGGTTATTATTTGTTGTTAACCTTCCCCTCCCTCCACCCATATACATGCAGTGTGAGCATGTAAAAATTCTTCCCAGATTGTAGATACTCATATCAAAAGTTAGTTCACATTTTCTTTCTGAGTGGAATGTTTAGAAGCACCTAGAATGGTGCTTCCCAAGCTCTTTGCCTGCATGGCCCTGTTTAGAGGCTTAAATATAGTTCTGTACAGAGGTGGGGGAGGGGCGGTGGGGCTCCACCCAGCCTCCCACAGATCCACCCCTCCTTCTCCCTCATTCCTCTCCCCTTCCACCCGACACACAGCTGAGCTGGCAGCGCATGTGCAAAGCCATCCCAGCTGTGAATCAGTGTGGGAAGGGAATGGAGGGGAGCGACATGGGTTGGGCCAGTTACTGTCTTTACTGCGCAAGTGCCCAGGGTGGCTCCCCCAGCTTTCTTCCCACGCTCCATTTCTACCCCTCCTCTCTTTTCTGACTTCCCTCCACCCACCCTGTTTCTACCCCCATTCATTCCACTCCCCCCCACCACACACATCCCACCCTCCCATTTCTACCCTTCCCTTCCTCCCTGCCACCCTCATTTATGCCTCTCTCCCTCCCTGCCTTCCCTTATCCCTACCTACCCATGCCTGAAAATCCACCAGCAGCCGCTGGTTCTGTATCCAATATCATCGGGATTGCAAGCAACACTCCCTGCAAATTTCATAATTCCACTCAGGGTTCTGACCCACAGTTTAGGAGCCTCTGACCTAGACGATTTAGGTGTACAGCTCCCACTAATTTCCACTTCGACCAGTTATCTTAAATCACCTAGGTGCTTTCAGAATTTTTTCCCCCCTAATGGCAGGGATCTGTACTTAAGACCTAGGTTAATCTATGATGACCTTTTTATATATATTTGTAGGTAGAAAAACAGGAACTAGGTTTGCTAGCTGCACAGCCGGTCTCTTTCTCTCTCTCTGTTGAAGACAGTGGGCTACCGTGATTGTTTCTTTTGTGGATGTGCCAAAGAGACACCATTTGTTTTCATTTACAAAAACCTGTTCATTTGTTTTTTGTGTTTTTTTGTAAATGACCCATTCATTTTGGGGGGGAGGAGGGTTGATTTTATTAAAATATAAATAAATCTGTGCATGAGCACGCGCCCGCCGGACACATTCTGTGCATGTGTGTGTCCTTTTCCAAAATGGTGCTGATGCAAAGGGCAGCTGGTCTGCGCATGTGCGAAACAGCCACTGCACATGTGCAGACTGGCTGCCCTTTCCAAAATGCTGCTGACAGTGCTGGTGCCATTTTTGAAAAGGGTTGCTTCCGTGGAACGGTCTAGTGGCCATTTTGTACAGGCATAACAATTTTAAAAAACAAATTAAAATGGCCACCAGGGCTGTTCTGCGCATGTACACCTTTTTCAGAAATGGCACTGGCATTCATTTTCCACATGAACAGTGGGTTTTTTTAAATTTAATGTTTAATTTTTAAACAAAATGGGTGTAAACCAAATGACAGTTGTTTGCTTATTTATTCATTTTCATAACCTTAGTTACAAACACGAATGGGGCTCCATTCATTTTCATTGCTAATAGAAAAAATTACAGATTCACACACACTAGTTTCTCGGTGGTCCCTTTGAGTGGGATACGTGCCCAGAGGAGCCCTGTGCCTACAGTTGTATTTTAAAATTTTGAAGTAATCAATAAATAATAAAAAAGAGCCTATTATAAGGTACTCAGATTTACTATTTTTCCAGATGACCAGGAAGAGGAATTGTGTATCAAGCAACTTTCCTTGGTGATCTAATTTCAGGCCTTCTAAGTAAGCGCTTTGTTCCAATTACGAACAAAGGTCAGCTCTGCAGAACTTTGGCAGCAGCCTAGGTTTCTTGGAGAAGGGCAGAGCCTTGTACTGAAGCACTATAGTGAATTCAGGAATATTTATTATTTACATTTATTTTATTTTTTTTAAATGGAGATTCTAGCAGTTAGAGCATGGCATTCGTGATCACAATTCCCAAGATTATTTTCTGAGTCGAGTTATCAACTTCATTCCTGATCATCCGGTCAGATCTTTCCAGCTGAAATCCATCCCTTGATATATGTGGCTCTGCCCATACAAATCCAACTATACAACTGCAGAATTATGTTGTGTCTTGTGCATGACCTAAGGATGTTTTTAAATGAGCAAGGTTAGAGGAGGGGTCCGTGGCTGCTGAGTGGCAGAGCTGTGGAACACCCACACATGCAGAGTGAGTGGGGAGGGATTCTAATGGGCGGCTCCCAGGGTGGCCACCATGGCCACGCAGGCAGCCTTCCGCGTATTCCCGCCACCACGGACCAACCTTGCAAACAACTCACAAGGGCAGCTGTTCCCCCTCCCCCTGCCCGGCAACACTGCCCACCCCAAACCCCGCCTAACTGCTCACCCTCTGCCATGACAGGTTTGGGACTGTCTCTTATACACATCTAGATGTGTATAAGAGACAGGCCCTGGACAGTCACCATGGAAACATGAAGCTGCAGCAGCCAGTAACCCCTTCCTGCCCAAGAGCCAGTGCAACAGCTGCAGTTGCTGGCAGTCCCGGGCTACAGTGGAGGTGCATACTGGGATGATATGCAAGAAGCTGCTGTCTGAGCGGCTGTCCTCAATGGCATTGGCTTGTCTCCTGTGCAAAAAGCTTGTGCGTCCCCTAGGAGGGTTTGGTGTGCTTTGAGCCACTATGGTGGTGTATTTTGTGCGTGTCCTTTTAAGAGCTCCCCAGAGAGTTCCTGGCAGGGCAGTGGGTGGGACCAGGGAGGCGACTGCCCATGGACCGGTCTGCTGGCATGGATGGGCTTTCTGTTTCATAAGGGAGGGGGATGTGTGGACGCCTGTCCCCAGGCACTTTTTTGGCTTGCCCCACATGGTGCACTCCAGATTTTTTGGCACAGCCCCATGAGTGGTCATGAGTGGGGGCTGCGTGGCTCATGGGAGTGTGCATTCCCATGCACCACCTTCCAATGAGCAGTTGGATGTGTGGTTAATGGGTGGACATGCATGGAAGCGTAGCATTTAAAAACACCCTATGTCTCTTATTCTCCACCAGTACAATGGATTATATTACTTACCTACGTCGTAAAGCTTCATTAATAAGGGTTCATAAAGCAGCTTAAGATTCTCAAGTGAAAGGGGTTAAAGAAATATCAAATATGATTTTATTTTTAATAAGCATTATCAAACATTTTTTAGTAAGCAACATCAAACATTGGCAAGAGCAATGTTTACATCCATTGATTAGAAGGCTCAGGGCCCTCTCAAGTGGAAGAAGTAAAGAAGGAAATGTCTTTTATGTTCCCAAAGGAAATATAAGAAAATAGACTAGATGGTATTTGGAACAACAATTTTATTTGCATATTTTTAGGGCAAAGGAGTATTAGATAGTGGCCAAGAGTGAGGAATCTCTGCTTCCCACTTCTACCGCTTGCAGAATTGCTTGGCTTGAGAGAGCCTGAGCCCCTTCAGCTCCCACAGACTTCAAATGGAGTCTTGTGTTCTCAGCATCTCTGAAAACTAGATGCTACTCACAGATATATCACAAAAGTTTATTTAGGGACAAGCTATTATTATTCTTCCTCATGATGAATTGTCCTTTATTTCGCCAGAAGTCTGATTTTTAAAGTGGCAGGTTCTATTGCTGGTAAGAAATTTATTAGCAAACTAAGACAATGTTGTTTTTTTTCCCCCCCTTCAGAGTTTGATTGGAGGTGTACATACTTTTTTTGCTTGCTCCAGAAGTTCTCAGATGTCTGTGCTTGTATTTTGATTTCTAGGGCCCTTGTGAAAAATAGTTCATATTTCTATTTCAGTCTATCATAGGCCTGGAAAAATCATATGCTATAATAAAAACAAAAAATATTGTCAATAGAATGAAAGCAATATTTTAGTAGAGAGATTGTCACAGACATAATAAAATAACTGAAACATTGCAATGTAAAATCTTACTCTTTCTGTATGTATCCAACTTAAGATATAACTAAGCATAACTGAATATATCAGATTAATTTTGGTGGCTTGGGAATGGTCTCTGTGTGCAAGCACTAGAGCTAGGAGTCATGTTAGATAGTAGCCGATAATTAAGGTAGGCAGTATAATAAATAATTACTTTAAATTTGTAGGTGTCCTTTCCCATCCCTTCCCTAGACTGTCTTTTTGTTCTCTTGCAGCCTAAAAATTCCTTCACTAATTGTTTTTTAAACTGCTGCTTAAGAATTATGACAGTTTTAATTTAACAGTGACTTGCAAAGGAAAAATAAAAAAAGTTTGCCATTTTAATAATGTGTGGAGGAAATCCTTTTTGTTCTTACCGCTTTATCATTTATAAAAAAGGCATAAAATATTTCAGTTGGCTTTTTTTCCTCCCTATTTATTACAGTAGATATTTAGGCCTATGTTTTTTACCCTAGAAGATACTAGGATGACTGGGAAAGTGCTAGGTCTGTGATAACTTCCATGTAATGAATCTCTATTATCTAAGACCAAAAGTGATTCTTTTTCAAGACAGTTTAAAATATTTTAGTGCCTATATACAGTAGTGTAAATGCATGAGTAAGCCATAAATATAAAAGCTGCCCATTATAAGATTAGACAAACTATTCCTTCAACTAAGGACTGGGAAAAATCAACATTCATACCTGAGATCTTTAACAAGTATTTTGTGGAAAACTTGTATTGTGGGTAATGCTTCAGGGGTTCCAAATGTAAATGGTGATTTATGCTTTTTTTTTAAAGGGTAGAAAAAATTTTTTTTGCATTGCCTTTATACTTTGTAAAGTCAGGATTTTATTTTAAAAAGCACAACCCACTTTCTCTCTTTCCCTTTTCAATCCTAAAACAAAACTTTTGTTCTTATTTGGCCATTAAAGATAATAGGAAATAATACTATTTAGGAATTGTCTAACAGCAGCGTTAGCAAAATCATGAGTGATTTTCCTATCTGACATACATACAGTGACAGTCTTTGATTTAATTTACAGTCAGATACTACAGCTAATGATCTCATTTTTTGCTAATAAAGCGTTTAAAATGTTAGCCATTGAAAGTACAGATTAAAAACTATTCCTCTCCTTTCTTCTACCATTATTCGATCTCTCCCATCCCTCTTTTGTTTTTCTTTCCTTCTTTTCTCTCATTTGGCTGTCAGGAAAGTCTGCCTTTGAAGGGAAAATTCTGTACAGAGTGGCACCGACAAAGATTGACAGCTACAGACGCTATAACAGTGAGTGAATTTAAAAACCAAGAGGCAATTTTAAAGACAAGTTTTAGTCATTGGTGTATATGTTATTGATCTGCACATGAAAAGTGTGCACGTATTATATCCCATCATGGCTACTCGGTATGTGTTCTTGTCTGTGAGCTGAGGTGTCATTGCTGCCAAGGAATTCCATAACCTTAGTGTAATGAGACTATGTCATCACTCTGTGCTATGTGTGCATATATGTCTATACCAAGTATGTAAACACAATATGTGAAGTCAACTGTGGGATGAAGTGTGAAATCTTGTGATGTTAGCCAACTGAGACTTGCAGGTTCCTGTTACGATCACACTCCCTGAAGTGCTGTGCTGTGTTAATGTTTCTTTTTATTTAAAAGAATTTTTTTGGTAAACATTTCAAGAAATGTGAAAGAAACAAGTTTTTAAACTGCATAATGTGTGTCTTGAAAAGAGCTATGTAGCAGGGAAGTTGGGGAGCTCCCTGTTCCTGGGGGCGAGGCCTCTTTAAGAGCAGAGAGCGGGACTCTTTATTAGTCTGAGAATGCCCAGGGGAGAAACCAAAAGTAATCTGAGGACACAAGTGCTTGGGAACACCTCTGCGGTGACAGCCTGGGAGAGACACCGAAGGCTAGGTCCAAGGGAGGCAGCAGCAGAGAGTTGTAGAGGAGAGAGAGAGAGTGGCTGTGAAATTGACATCACCCACAGACTGGGCAGGGGAGTGGAGACAAGAGGCCAGTAGCACAGGTACTCCGGAAGTGGCCAGGCCGATGAGTGAGGTACAGGGGGACAGTAAATGGGGTACCAAACTAAAGCATCAGGACTGGGGTGCTTTCCTGTGACAAGCTACCAACCAAATATTAAGTAGTCAACCCTGGATTAATGGGTTAATACGGGTGGAGTAGCCTTGTTAATCCCAAACCCTGGATTTTTCAGAGTTGACTGTAAAAGGAGTGAGGCGAACCCATAAAGTGCTGCTTGCTGGGGCTGGGACCAACTTTGTACCTAGGGAGCAAACAGCAGTGTCAAGCTTCTGTTGGCAGTCAGGTCTGCCAGATCAAACCAGATTATTCCTATCCCAGTAACTGACTGATAGTAATTTGCCAGGCACCTTCTTTTCTCATCCCTCTCAAGCAAAGCTATTGCTGCCAAGATTATGGCTCCTCACACTTTTACTAATAAAGAAGAAGGCAAGCCATCTGTCAGTCAAGACCAGTTTGTAAGCACCTGCTCACTTCAAACATTCCTCCTTTGTCCTGGAAACATGGAACCTCATTCTGCATTGTATAATTCTCCTGTATGGCAGCTAGGGGTGTGCACCAGGGACCCATTACTGAATTAATAATTTTGTAATTATTTCATAATTATTTCATTTTGGAATTAATAATTTCATTATATAATTTAGTTTTCATTCTCATTTTTGAATTTCGTTTCCCCCCATTGATTTCTATGGAAAAATGGATTTCCAGCTGTAATGTCTTCATCTTTTATCCAATTTGCTTGAAATTTTGAATGATTGTGCCCCTTATCCAGGGGATCATCCTTGCCAAATTTCACAACATTTGGACAAGTGCAAGCACTTGATGTTGTGTAGTTTATGCACACATTTGAAGCTGTAACATCTTTGTTTTCCATACAATTTAGGTAACATTTGTACTAATTTGAACCGATCCTGAACAGGATCATTCCTGCCAAGTTTCAGGAAGACTGGAAAATGGACCCTGATTTTATAAGCAATTTCATTATTTCATAGTTTGTGTACACATTTCCAGGTGTATGTTTTCTATCCAATTTAGATGAACTTTGGACATATTGTACCCCTCACCCAAGGGATCATCCCTACCACATTTCAGAAAGATTGGATAAAGGGTCCCAATTTTATAACAATATCAGTTTCTTTGTTTCAACAGAAGTTGTGCAGATATTAGTTCTGAAAAATTTGGGACAAAAATGAAAATTTCAGGAAATAACTGTGACTTCACAGAGCAATGCAGATGAGATAGGGAACTAGCCTGGCAAACAAGAGACGTGATGGACAAAGACTGGCCAATTGGCATCCCAATACATGCTGCAGAACCGCTATTACAGAGAACAAAGGAGAATCCAATAGTGGCCATTTGCTAAGTAGATGCATCCAACTTCTCAGTAAGAAGGGTGGTGGTAGCACAGGATGAGGACAGAGGATTGACCTTTCTGCTGGCCAATTGTCATCACAAACCCAGGCAGGCATGGACATTGGTACCTGAACACGTGACCAACTTGCAGTCAGCACCCCAGGAGGGGCAGGGTGTGTGTGTGTGTGTGTGTGTGTGTGTGTGTGAGAGAGAGAGAGAGCACTGCCAGCAGTAGCAGTGGGCATCACCAGGTGGTGGTGGAGGAGTGGGCAGGCAGGCAAATGCAGCACTGTTAGTACCCCAAGACATGACAGGGTATCAGCTTGCAGACAGCACCTCCAGAGGGGCAGGACTTGTGTGTGTGTGAGAGAGAGATGGAAGCAGCATCAGTCCTAGTGCTGCTCCTGTTCCTGCTTCTACTCCTGACAGACTGGGCAACAGGAGATCCTAACCTGCTGCTAGCAGCCGAAGAGGGAGTTATCAATGGACTGTTGGGATTGCTCATAATCTGGGGGGGGGAGGATTTCCTTCCCCCAAAATTCTCCCAAATCCTGCCCAATTAAGGTTGCCCCCTGAAGGGTGATTCACAAGGGGAAGCCTGTCCAACAGGACAGGTGGGTGGTGCCCCTGCATCACCCACATCAGCAACAACTTCAGGGGCCCGATTCTCCAAGCACTTGAAGTTTTGTAGTTAACGCATACATTTGCAGCTGTAACATGTTTTTTCCCCATACAATTAGGGTGACATTTGTAGTCATTGTACCCATCGTGAAAGCGATCATCCCTGCCAATTTTCAGGAAGATTGGGTAAAGGGTACTGATTTTATTAGCAATTTAATCATTTCATGGTTTGTACACACAAGTGTCTTTGTTTTCCATCCAATCTGGATGAACTTTGGACAGTGTTCCCCTCGCTGAAGGGAGCAACCCTGCAAAAATTCAGAAGGATTAGATAAAGTGTCCAGATTTTATAAGCAATGTCAGATTCATGATTTTAACAGAATTTGTAAACTTCCTTATGTCGCTTGCAGGTGTTGCTTCTGTTTAAACTATAGAGGTTTTACTAGATGCAGACATCTATTTTTTGGAGCATTTATACAAGGGATGGGACTTTCAGTATTGCTGAGAACCAAAAGTACCCAATAACGGGACTATCGGATTAATCCAATATCTAGGTTCTTTTCTCGGTATCGGGGTTTTTGCATTGTTTTTTTATTATTATTATTATTTTTAACATTGCAGTTTCCCCCTAGTGCACAGAGCACTGAGCCCCTAGGGAAAACTGCAGTGTTAAAAATCTGATACCGAGAGAACCAATTAATGAGAACTGAGAACGGGTATAACCAAGATTTTGCCCATAGCCCCATCCCTGATTTTTACAGAGAGTGTAGAAGACAGGAGGAGGTGGGCAGAGCAGAGGAGGAGCAGGTGCCATAGGAACTGCTAAAAGCTTCAGTCATTGGCACACCAAAATCTGTCGGGGCATATGTGGGGGAGAGTAGGTGCAGAGATCTGCTTTTTTCAGCATTTGCAATGAGGCTGACAACTACAGCACAGTCAGTATCATGCACAGAGCACTGAGCCAGCCTACAAGGCATACAAGATCTAGCCATGGTGGGGGCTGTGCAGCTTGGCAGAAGCTTATATTCGCTCTCCAGTGCCCACCTCCAAGCCTCCCTGATTGCAGTTATTGGGTACTGGCAAGTTGGAAGCCTGGGAAGCATCCACAGAGAATGAGCCTATACCAGAGATTCTCTTATGTTTGTCTCAGTGGTACAAGATGGGTTTGTGATGCCAATTGGCTAGCAGAAATGTCAATCATGTATCCTCATTCTGTGCTGTGCCCACCCCCAGACCCCCTGCTTGTTACTAGGAAGTTGGAAGCACCTGTGTGCCAATAGGAAAGAGCCAATAAGAGATTCTCTTATGTCCTCTGTCACAGTGCTGTAGGGTGTGTTTGGGATGCCGGTTGGTCAGCCTGGATTTGTCAATTATGTCTATTGATTGCTGGGATGCTTCCCCCTTCCCTCTGTCTTACTGTCTGAAGTCCCTCTTATGTCCTAAAATTTTCATTTTTGTCCCCTAAGTTTCAGGACTTGTATTTACACAACTTCTGTTAAAATCACAAATCTTTAATTGCTTATAAAATTTGGTCCCTTTATCCAATCTTTTTGGACTTTGGCAGGGATGATCCCTTGCATGAGAGGTACACGGAGTACAAATTACATCCATTTTGGATGGACAACAAAGTTTCTACAGCTAGAAATGTGTGCACAAACCACAAAACAATAATTGCTTATATAATCTGAACTTGTTATCTAATCTTTCTGAAACGTGGTACCAATGATTCCATATGTTAGGGGTATACTATAACCAAATTGCATCCAAATTGGATTGGCACAAAGGAAGTTACAGCCATAAATGCATTAAACACCATAATGCTTGTAAAATCTGGCCCTACATTCAATACTTCTGAGGTTTGGCAGGCATGTTCCCTTGGGTGAGCGGTACACTCTGACTACATTCCATGAAAGTCAAACATGAAACAAAAAAGTTACAGCCTAAGGTATCTGTTCCACAGTAAGAAATAATGAAATAATTACGAATTCCAAATGTTTGTTATTTTGGAATTATTAAATTCATTTTTGTAATTGTAATTACAATAACAAAATGGCCAATTTCATTTTGTAATTACAAAAATGAAATGCACACCCCTAACAGCAGCTCTATCTCGCATAAGAACGAAACAAAAGATGGAAAAGCAAGTTGAATGCAAAACTGGGGTGAAGAAAGAGGAGGAGAAGCTAATCTGAGAAATGATCTGTCTCTCAAGACCTGTTTTTCCAATTCCGTAAGCTAGAAATGCAGGGTTCATTCACACAAAGTGTTAGGTTCCTTACGGCACGTGGTTTTTCAAGTACAAGAAACTTCTTTGGACAACATCCTAACTACAGAAGCATTCACGAGCTGCCTGTTCCTCTGGGATCAGAGTTACACGTGAATGTGTCCACAATATCACCAATATTACAGCTTGTTTTTGTCATAGTCTGAGTTGTGATCTACCGCTGTTTTGCCCAAGGGTATTGTCTTGACATCTATTTCCCTGCAATACAGCTGTTTCCTCAGAACAGCCTCACTATCCTGCTTACCAGTATCCTTCCTACTGCTGCTCATTCCACAGGCACATCACTCTTGGGTAGTTGGTCTCTGACCTTCTGAAGACACTGGACCAGATAAATATTCTGCCAGTGAGTAGTTCCTCTGAACTTCCCTTTTGTGGGGGTAACTCTATGCTCTGCTACTTCTTGTATATTATCAGTTGATTTTGTAGAGATTGTAACTTTTTTGTAGCCTTCTTTCTACTTGATCTGTGCAGCTGCTTGTATTCCACGTCCATAAAAGGGTGTTGTGTCATCAGCATGCTTCTGTAGGATGGCCAGAATTGGCTGTCAAGAGACAGACACCCCACCCCCCCACCCCCAAACTCCATTCATTGCTGGAAACCTTTTGCACTCGGATCTCCAAGTTATCCTTCAAACCCAGCAAGAATCAGCCTGTTCACTCTTTGGTCTCTCTTTCCTAACTGCCTGCTGGGTCTTGCGTAGTCTAAATTCCTGCTCTTGTACCGCTATTAAAAGACCTTATCATGCATTTCTCCTCCCAGTCTATTTCTCTTTGAGACTTAATGTTTTTCAGTATAATTTTTCCTTCTGTGATATGTAAAGGAGTTGGAAAATCCCCAAGAATTGGCATAAGTTCCCTTTCTGAATTTAGAAGTCTTCTGGGTTTCCCCTTTTAAATCTCTCATCTTTTAGCCCTTTGTCTCTCTGGCTCTCAGTACCACTGACACCACTCTAAAACTCAGTTTGCCATTCTTCTTCTGAACTCTTCACTCCCATGTGGATAACCACCTTATTTGAAGTTTGACTTCTCCAGTAATAAAGGATTTTGTTAATTGTTTTAAAGGCTGTAATTGAAGGAAGGATTCCACCAAAACAACACAAGCATGGTCAATCCTGTGCGTTATTTTGTGTTAATCTGTGCCCAGGAACAATGGCCGAAAACTATCTAATGCTATTCTGTTGAAACACAGCAGCTTTCTGAATGCAAAGGTATATGCCATTAGAATTTGGTAAGGAAATCACCAGGTGGCTTTCTCTCATTTTTATCTAGCATTATTATGAACCACTATCCATCAGATGGCATAACATCTGGTTATGAGTACATTGAAGAGCCTGGTACACTGTTTGCCATATCTGCTGTTGATGGGTAAAGAGGGACATATAACAAGAGAAAATTACTCATATTTGGTAATTTTTCTTATCATAGTCCTTTTGTCTCCCATCCTACATCCATCCCAACCCCCCTTTAGCAAATGCTACTTGATGTTGCTTCATCTTTGCTGTCTATTTCCTCTCTTTGTCTTAAAACCCTGTAACTGAAGCAGAAGTGGGCATAATGGTGCTTACTGACAGTTTTGCCTCCTTGCTTCATAGAAAGTAGAGGCTTAACACTTTCTAAAATTGCTATTGATGGGTATGATGGGAGAAGAAAGGAAGATTACAAACAAAATTACTGGTGAGTAATTTTTCTTTTGAGGCTTGCTGCTGTTTCTCAAACTTAACTTTATCTAAAAGCATAAATAAACAAAAAGGCTAAAGATATGTTCTATTCTTGAGCAACAATTGCTGCTTAGAGTTTGTGATTCATGTACCTATTCATAATATGAATATGCCAGTATCTGTTAAGTGTCTGGTTTTTATGGTCAGATTTAATACATAAGGTTTTAAAAACAACTGTGATGTTCCCCAACTTGGAATGAGTGTCATATTTTTCTCCATTGCTCCCAAATGTTTAGTAACTTGCTTACAATATTTGGTTAGCAAAGAGAAAAGGTGACTGACGAAACAAGGACATGGAATGTGCTCGAGGAACAATATGCTGATTAGAAAATTAGTATATTGAGAGATGTTAAAACAAATGTGCTGGTGGCAAAAGCAGAAAGATGTGGAAAGGGAGAAGAATTAAATCTTTCCTGAAAAAAAAAAAAATAAATATCAGGCTCTTAATAGACAATTCTTCTACAGCCACCATGAAGAGTTACTGCTTGGTTGTGGGGTTTATATAGTTCATTTAATAAAACCAATGTATTCCTACAACCCGCTCAGAACATAATCAAGGAGGCAACAGACAGAAACACAGTAAAACCAGAGGCTGAAATTAAGTAATCACAACTGCTTGAGTTGCTATATGGGGAATGGAAGAAGCTGCCTGCATCAATATTGATAGCTCCGCTTTCATGCTAAAGAGAGTTCTGACTTGTGCTCACACTGCACTGCTAATGCATGCTGCTCCATGGTGCAGAAACCACTCCCTTTTATTCTGCATGATTCCTTACCCTGTTACAAAGAATTCAGGGCTGTCTGTCACATCACAAAGATTGCTGCAAAGGCAAATGAAAATGCAGGCGAGGAAATGACAAAATATTTGCACTATAAAAGTACATCTGAAAGAATATATCCAAGAACAATAAATTAATTAAATAAATTAGCAATGTGGTGGGGTAGTCTAAATTTGCAATTTTTGTGTTCCCAGTGTAGCAGAAGCTTTTCCAATGTTTTTCTCAGATTATAAAGCATGTACTTGTTTAGTAAAACAAACACATTGATATAGTTTGTATTACATTGACATTTAGGTAAGAACAACTAAATTGCTTTTACTTTGTTTTAATCTTACTGAGAAGAACAGTCTCAGGAAGACACCAGCTAGAAGATGTAATTTTGTTGCAAAATCAAACAAACATAGCTTTGTATTGGTGTAGGTATGCTTATCTCCCCCCGCCCCCCATTGCTCACTGTGGGGCTGGGAGAAGTTGTGTATTTGAAGGACCCTGGCAGGAAAATCATCTGTTCATATGAATTTGTTCACATCATTGAGTCATCAGTTTGGAGTTCCATGCTACCCATCTGTGATACAAGAAAGGACTATGCTTCACTCCTTCCTCCCTATTTCTTTGTTTTGTCTTTCAAAAAAAATCTCCTATGACAGCACTCCGCTTTTATTTCATTAAAGATTGTTGAAAGCATCTCTCCCTGGCTGCCAGACCAATTAGAGACAATTTTATGACTTTGTCAGGTGTGTGCCTCGGAACAGTTAACCGTGGAACCACTCAAGTATCAAGAAGGAACAGTGCCTTTGCCCCCGCATCCCAAAGAAGACAAGCACACAGTAATGGATTTAAAAGGCTGCACTCTTTATTAAATCAGAATTAAGGTCAGAGGGAGTTTACCACTCTGGATCCAGGTTCCAAATTACTAACCAGATAACTGTGGGTGACCTGATGTCCCTCAGTACCACCCTGTAACCCGTAAATCTTAGGTTACTCTCACCCCCAGCCGCGCAGCTGGTTGATAAGGCACTCGCCCTGTAGCAACCCGAAGCAGGCTGGAAGGCGAAAGCCCCACTAGCCAGGACCACCCCTAACCTCGGCTAAGTTGCTCCTCCCCCCCCATCCCCCCCCAATCCTGGGCCTTACGCTGAACCTGGCTGCCTCTGCTCTTGGTTTGCTCTGGCCCCGCCTCTTAGGGAAGCGTCTTCCTTCAGACCCCTACCAACTGTTAACCAACTACCTGGACCCCTGCCAAAGAGAGCGATAAATTATAATATATAACCTCCTGAACACACCTTACAACGTAAACACTGAAGAAGGTGAAAAAACAGTCACACCAACAGCCAATCATGCTGTGACTGAAAAATTCCTTCCCGGCCCTCGAAAAGAGCGACCAGCATAGCGCACAGTGACATAATATCGGGTGGGCAGGTGGGTGCTTCCTTCCCTCATGCGCTGCCGAGCTAACTGACTCGCAGCGCCGCGAGGCACAAAATGGCGCCCGCAGGTCTCGCTATAAGAGACCGGCTCTCTTCGCGGCCAAACTCCAGCGCCGCGCCTGCAGCAGCCCGCTCTACAAGTGACAAGCGTTCGCTTGTCTTCACTGAGGGGGGAGGGGGGCAGGTGGCAAAGCCCTCCCCCCCCCCCAACATGAACTGGCTGTGGGGAGGGGGGGAGGGAATACTTCGCCACAACTATACATAAGGATTTTGCCCCAAATCTGGAAACTGTGAGAAGAACAATTCAGAATATGGAATAAAAATTACTAAACAGGACACTGATAAATTTCCTGTTGGAGCTCAAAAATATTTTCCTTTTATTTTATTTAGAGGAGCAGTTATTTTTCCTGTGTTTTTTTTATAGAGTTGAAGCAAAATAAACAGCTGTGATAAAATTAACAACTTCAGCTTACACAGCCCACTGTCATGCCTGAACATCTCTTTGTATTCCAGAATCCTGGAGTGATGTCAGCACGACTCTGGGAATACTGTTTGTTAACGAATTAATTTTGATGATCAGACCTCTTCTAGTTCCCATTTCTGTTAATAACAAAACCACCATAGTTTGAGATGCTGTGAGAAATGTGTGCTCTACAGAAATGCAGCATTGGAACGGTAGGAAGGCACAGATCTGGTTTTGAAGTTAATTGACAGAGGCATGGGTATGTGATAGATGGAGACAGGGTAGCCTAGATGATATCTTTTATTGGACCAGCTTTTGTTGGTGAGGGTATGCAAGTTTTCAAGCCACATGGGGCTCCATCAGGCTTCAAGCAAATTGGAACTAAATCTGAGCAAGTGTAAGACAGGATATGACATCCACATCCCCTCTCTAGATGGGATGGTCTTGAGGAAGACCTAGGTAAAAGATGCCTGCCTGTAGCTAGCGTTATCAGACTGCCACTGTCCGAGCATTAATTACTTAACATATTTTTAATGTAAGTAAAATAATCACTAGAAACCATACTAGGACTATGAATTTGTTTTTACCACTTCATGTTTGTGATCCCGTTTTTTCCCCATAGACATTGGAGGATGAAATGCAGAAGCAAATTTGCGATTTTTAAATTGTTGAAAATATGGGTGTCCTTGTGGCTTTGGTGGGTCAACATAATGGTCCGTGTTGCATACAACTTTGAATTCTTAGCATATTTGGTGATAAAGATGAGTTAGAAAAAAAATACCTATGTAAAACAACTGAGTTATTGTGCTCCCATATCCAATGAACACATTGCAAATAACATATAGTAGCAAAGCTTTCTCCTCTTACACAAAATTATGGCAGTCTGAGAACATTTTCCACACTGTGGTAGTTTAGACTGGCATGACAGCAATCAGGTTAGTGAGAGCGAAGTTAATTTTACACTAGTGGATCGTGAGCCACACAAATGTGTGTTGACTTTGTGTTGCTATGAAACTTCTTACAGAAAATATGAGTTCTGACTAGCAGGCCTTTATTCTTCCCTGCACAAATGAGAATTTGGAATTCAACAGTGGAAAAACATCTTTATGAAGGTGTTCTGTGTATAAGGGAGAAATAGTTTACTCTCTAAGATATTATAAACAGAATAGCCTTTTCATTGAGGGTAGTAAAGAAAATCATAATGTCAGTTCTGATTTATTATACTACATGAAGGTGTAGATGTGTGCCATTCTAACAAGGCTATATCAGCTAAAACGAGATTTAATTTAATTTCATTCATTGGCTAGAGTAATATTATGTAGCTTACCTAATTGCAGATTTGTTAAAATAGCTTTTAGCTTTGCATTTCTACTTTAGATAATGTAGCTTTAGATTCTAATTGTGTAATTAGCTTGACATAAGTCATAAAGACTTAAGGTACAGCATATCTGGACTGACTGCACATTTTAAGCATGGCTAGTATGACAGCTGACCTAGAACTTCATTTAACTCACTTACTGAAATATCTTTTCAGAAATATGTTCTTAAAGAGGAAATTTCTTGGGACATGAAATAATTGCCTTCTTCAGGGATAAAGTTCTGCTACTGAGCTTGTGTGTGTGTGGTCGGGAGAGCAGTATTGAAGTTCTAAAAACAATATAATATGCTCCTTCTAGTTTTGTGTGTTTCTGTCTGTGTTATTTTGTTCATTTGTTTTTGGTGTGGAAATGTATTTGGTCTGTTCAGCATATTGTGCTTGCTTTTAAACAACTCCAAATCTAAGGGTTTTTAAAGGTTGTTTTTTAAACAACTCTAAATCTAAGGCTTTCCCCCCTTCTTCTGGCAGGCTTAAGAGATGCTACAGGCTCTGAAAGTGATGGTGGTGACTCAAGCAGTACAAAATCAGAAGGAGCCAATGGAGCAGCAGTAATCCAACCCAAAAAAGTCAAGGGAATTGGCTTTGGAGATATATTCAAAGACAAACCTATAAAGCTACGGCCAAGGTCAATAGAAGTAGATAATGACTTTCTACCAGTAGAAAAGGTACATTTTGTAACTTAATTTCTTCTTGTTGCTAGTGACCTTTGAATGTTCATGACTTCCTTCCCCAATATATGTTGAACTAGACCTCTGAGCTTGTGTGTGTGTGTGGAGGGGTGTGTGTGTTTCTGTTCCTCAATTTGGCTGTTGTTTTTGGCTTACTTTTGTGCTAAGTGAAGAAAATGGGATTCCTTGGAAACTGATGATAAGCTGTTGTCTTGCTTGCCTGGAAGAATGTAGTTTCAGTGAAGGATATATTCCTCTTGCCAGCCTTGGGTTTCAATATCTAATACGGAAGTGTGGAACCCTGTAGCCCATGGGCCAATCTGGCCTGTGGCTGTTTTTTAAATTAATATTCTTTGGCTCCATTCTAGTTCCTGGATCTGGCCTGTGGTTCCTTCCTGGTCCTGTCCTCCAGGACTGAAAAAGTGAACACAGGGAAACATGGGTATTTGAAGTCTAGGATAAGAGATGCAACCACGACATAGATCCAGGATCTGGACTCTCCAGTCTCCTTCCTTCCACCGTCTTTAGCACTCCCAACTACTACCCTGCTAATGGATCTTGCACTAATTTTCAAAGTAGCCTGAGGGAGGGAAGGAGTTTATAAAAAAAACCTCCATTCTCTTTTAGGATCATGGTTTCCCACATGGCAGTACAACATTATTTCACTATCAGGAAGTCAAATATGAATCTTTTAAAAAGTTGTTTTGCAGAATTTTACTGCTAGCTCTAATGGTTTGATGTTGATTTATATGTACATACCATGTGGCTTTCTTAAATAAATATGAGCTGCAAAGAGATAAAAAATTGCCATTTTTACTTATATTCTACGTGATGATTTGGAAGACACTTGCGGGGAAAGTTGTTCTTGTAAGTTTCATATATTTTTGTTTTTATTTTCAATAATTTGTTTCAATTCTAAACCATGTGGATGAGAAACAATGAGCCACGAAACATTACTAATGTGTTGTTGTTTTTTAAAGTTTCTTTGTGTATAGTTGTCCTTTGTTAATATAAACTTTTGAACTATGCTATTAGGAGACAGTATAGACCCTTTTAATAAACGTTTTATGGCCACTATACATGGAATGACCTAGAATGGCTCCCATCTGGTGGATGTGGCCTCTGTAAACACTTGTAAGCAGGAGATAACCCATCTTGTTCTTAATATCTATATAGTGTTTGCACCATCCTAGTCATGGTGCTAAGCACCTCTTAGTGTACTTAATGGCTAGAGAACCATTGAGTCAAATGGAAACTTAGAAAGAGAGACAGTAATTGTGCCTTACAGTAATCTTTGCCACATAAAGGTTATTGTACACTGACACAAAAATCTAGCTCTTTAACTCCTAATATGGATGAAGTGAAACTCCCAAACTCTCACACTGGTGCTCTGCTTGTGCTGAAGAATGGATGGGCAAATGGTCCTTGACACTGATTATTCTTGTGTGTATAATCATACTGAAACCAGAGTGTTCTGTGCCTGTGCCATAAAAAACAAGGAATGAGTTTTTCTGTGTAAAGAGCCTGCACGTTTTCATTAGCTTGTTAGCTACTTTATTTTTCTGTTGCTTTTGAACTCTTTTGTGTATTAGGGGTGCTATCTACTTGCTGTTTAGTACCAGTGCTCACTGCTTAACTCATAGGTAGCATGAGTCCTGTTTGAAGAGAATGAGATTATGGACTAGTGCGAGTGCTAAATAGTAAAAGGATTCTACCAGGGCCGGCCCAAGGCATGTGCCACCAGTGCCCAGGCACATGGCCCCGTGGGGGGGAGGGGCCCCGGAACACCGCAGGCTAGAGATTGACAGACGCCGCTGGTTTTTGGTTTTTTCCCCACTGGGCGTCTCCGAGTCAGTCTTCATGGGGGGGGAGGGGGGCGTAAACTTCCTGGGAATCCCTGGTCAGTTATACGCTGCGGAGCTGAACTGACACAGTCAAGTTGCAGGTAAGTAACCAGCCGCCTATCCCTTGAAAATCCCCCCCACACACACACAATTCTAGTGACTGCCGGCCGGCCTTTGGGGCCCCATAGCAAGGCTTGGCACATGGCCCCTGAAACCCTTGGGCTGGCCCTGGATTCTACTGTAAAGTATGAGAATTTATCGGTATTTAACTGCTGTTTAAATTCTTAAACACCTTGTAGCAAGCTGCAGTTAGATGTAGCCCATTGAGAGACCACAGCAGCCACACCTGCTCTAGAGGTGCCCTTCCTCTAACTGGGCTAATTGCTTTCATGAGTCCACTCTTGACCCTCTGACCCTTCTAGCTACCATCCTGTCTCACTCCTTCCTTTTGCTTCCAAGCTTCTTGAACATGTTGTCTACTCCCGCTTCTTCAACTTCCCTTCTGCCAACTCCTCCATAGATCCACCCCAATCTGGCTTCCGCCCCCTTAACTCTACTGTAACTGCTCTCACTAAGATCACCAACCATCTTCTTGCGCCTAAATCTAATTGCCTCTGCTCCGTTCATGTCCTCCTTGCAGGGGCGACTGGTGGGTTTTGATGTTGGAGGGGCACTGGGGTAGTAAGGGTGGGCCTAGAGGCGGAACCTAGCCTGGAGCGGAGCCAGGGATATGGTAGGCGGAGCCAGGGAATAACCCAGCCAGAAGCAAGGCGTTCCCAGGGTTAACGTTGGATGGACATTACATTACTTAATCCAGCAATTTCAGTTAGGCAGGTTATATTCACCTCCTCTGCCAGGTTTAAAAGCAGGCAGATCACCAGACTAACAGTTACATCTCATGATTTCAAAACCTCAATTTTATCACAAACATCACATTTCTAGCATTTTGAACACCCATAAGATC
>QEPC01001478.1:4285513-4317140 GCA_003113815.1 Sphenodon punctatus | reverse complement strand
TCCCCCCCCCCCCACGCGTTTACTCACCGTCATCGGGGACTGATACCAGGCAGTTAGTTCAGTGTGTTCAATGGAGGCGCCCGGCGGTGAGATGTGCTGCGGCGCACATGCTCAACTGACTGAGTTAGTTCAAGCATGCGCGCTGCAGCACATCTCGCTGCCGAGCGTCTCCACTGAACGCCCAGGTGCTGCCGCTCAGAGAAATTTTATTTCCCAGCCGTCCGGCGCGCGTTCAGTCCAAGTTTGTCCCTTCTGGGACTCCAGACTCTTGAGTCCCAGAAGGAGTCCAGACAGAGGCTAGTGCTCACTGACTGAGCGCTCTCTGCCTCTGTCGGTGGCTGAAATTGACATCGGAGCGCCGTGCTGCTCTGACTGCAAGCCAAGCTGCAACAGTCAGAGCTGTGCAGTGCGGTGCTCCGATATCAATTTCAGCCACCCGCAGACTCAGAGCGCTCAGTCAGTGAGCACTACTGTCATGGGCACTGAGGACGGGGGGAAAGCGGGGGTAGGGCACTGCCCCAGGCACCCTTAGGCTAGGGCGCTGCTGCCTCCTTGACCTCTCTGCTGCCTTCAATACTGTTGACCACTCACTCTTGCTGCACTCACTTCACTCCTTTGACTTCCGTGACTCCGTCCTCAACTGGTTCTCCTCCTCCCTCTCTGACTGCTCCTTCAATGTGTCTCTTGCCAACTCCACCACCTCCACCTCCACATATAAAGCTCTTCACAACCTTGCTCCCCCCTACCTCTCTGGGCTAATTTCCCTCCGTACTCCAGTGCATGACCTCTGCTCCTCCTCTGTCCCCCTCTCTCGCCCCCCCACGCCTCCCCTGCTCCCCTAACCGCTTTTGTCCCTTCTCTCTAGCTGCCCCCCACACCTAGAACTCCCTCCCTGCCCACATCCGTCTCACCCCCTCCCTTCGTACCTTCAAATCCCTCCTCAAGACCCACCTCTTCCGCAATGCCCTCCCCGACTCCTCGCTCCCCTCTCCTAACTCCTGCTGATACCCTCCATCCAGAGTAGTACAATCTGTTACCTGACATCTGTGTACTCATATCCTCACCACATGGACCAACCAGCCATTATTCTCGATGTAACCAAGCCAAACACGTGCACCTGAGACCTCGTATCTTTGTGAATGTTACACCCCTTGTCTCTCCCTCTGTTCCCATTTCTTCATCTCCCCACCCCCGTTTTGTCTCTCAGATTGTAAGCCCTGGGCAGTGACCATGTCTATTCCATTACTTTGTAAAGCAGCAGGTACATTGCTGGCGCTAAATGCTTGCTAATAATAATTAATAATAATGAGTTGGGAACTGCTGGATGTGTCAGGGGTATATTGAGCCCCATCCTGGCATTCCCAGAGGTCGAGACAGTGGAATGTTCAGGTGGACAGCCTAGGATTGTGGAAACTAGGAGCTATACTTGCCCTCCAGAGAGGACTGAAGATAAAAGCTAGGATAAAATACTGTGGTTTTTAGTAAGGGTCTCGTCCTGCAGGCTAGGAACTGATCTTGTTGTATAGGTAGGTGTAAAAGACAGTGTTTTGCTACAGAGCTGACCTTACAGGCTGGACACTGATCCCCTGGGACAGCCTGCGAGAAAGGTGGTGGAGACTGTTTGTAAATAAAACATAAGTGACGTGAGGTAATGCCCCAGAGAAGTCTGCCACGCAGCCAATGGATGCAAATAACTATTGGTGGGAGATGGGGGCTTGCCAGTCCCAGGGAGCCACCACTTCTCCTGTTGCCACCATTGCTTGTTGCCGCTCCTTAGAACCCACCACTGCTGCTTGGCTGCTTCCCAGCACCTGCCATCTTGGTGCTAACAGGAGAAGCAGTGTATCCTGGAGAGACCTGTCCCTGTCAGGGTGATTCTAGGGAGCAGACAGCAGGGGGTAGCAGGAACACCAGCCATTCCCCAGGGCGCTGTTAGACGATCCCGCTCACAAGCGGGATCGTTCAGTGCCGGCATCTTCCCCCCGCCTTCCTCTGAACGCCGTGTCTGATGATCAGAAGAGCATCAGACACGGCGGCCAGTGTTTGTGCGCATGCGCACCCTTCTGCGTGTGCGCGCGCACCCAAAGAACCCGGAAGTTCAGCGTAAAGCCGGCACTTTGGGGATCCGCGTCAGAGGGGGCAGGATCGCCTGCCTGGCCTGATGCGGGGGAAGATCCTAGGGCACTTTTAAACGAGACAAGAAACGCGGCTGATCCTTTGATCAAAGGATCAGCCACGTTTCTTGTCTCGTTTAAAAGTGCCCTAGGACTAGGGCTGAATCCGGAATTCCGCTGGTTCTGATTGGAACAGGCCAGTTTACTGCCTGTTCCAATCAGACCCACTGCTTTTCCTGTTATCACCAGGGTGGCAGGTGCTGGGGAGCAGCCAAGCAGCAGTGGTGGGTTCTAAGGAGCGGCAACAAGCAATGGTGGCAACAGGAGAAGTGGGGGCTCCCTGGGACTGGCAAGCACCCTTCCCCCACCAATAGTTATTTGCATAAGTATATATATTTAAAGCACCACTACACATGTACAAAATGCCCACTGCCCTTACCCAAAATGTGTCACCGCCATTCTGGGTAAGAGCGGTGGCCATTTTGTGCATGTGCAAAATGGCCCAGTGGCCATTTGCCCAGGCACGGTGGCTTTTTAAAAATTATTATTTCGTTTCGGTCAGAATTCGGATCAAAAAGGGGATAGCTGTTCTGTTTTCATGGAAATGTTCCCTAACTGGGACCGACAGCTACTTCTGCTACCAACAGAGAGGCAGGTCCTGTGGAGCTCTTGCTGCCACTGCTCATTGCTCCCGGGGAACAGGTGAGGAGAGAAGGGCATTGGTGACTCTCTGCTGTCACCATGCTTTCCCCACTTATCCCCTGTTCACACATCACAACAGCTGTGTGCTGGTGCTTGCCCCACATGGTTGGCCTTAGATGTCTATTCAGGCTCATTGTCGGGGCAAGTGAATAGCCAACATGTAGTTGCAGAATTGGTTTTTAAAATACACATTTCACTGCGTGAGGTTCTTCCAGCGGCAATAGGGCTACCAGATTTTGGAAACCTCAACAAGAGACATTCTGTGTGCTTCCTCTTCCTACTCCAATTTGCATAAATAGGTATAAATTAATTAACATAAATGAAATACTCAGGGCCACCATGCAATTCCCCTTTCTCCTTCCAACCTAACACACAGCCCCACTGACATACGGAATGGACACACATGCACGAATGCTTGCACGCTCTCTCTCTCTCACACACTCACATGCACACTAGTGCTATCATGTGGACTATTCCAATTTTTCAACCCCTCCGTTGAGGATTGGGGGATAGCTGGAGAAGTGTGAATGGGTGGAAATTTTGTGCACATAGAAGTCAGACAGTCGCTCTCCTCACTACCTCATGACCATAGCAAGGGGAAGCTACTATGAAGGACTGTCCCTTGTGTCACATCTTAATGATAAAGTGCTGCAGCTATTGTGTAATAGAGCACATCTGAACAAGCTTGTTCTCTGTGTGGGCCTCAGCACTAACACAGATTTGCCATTGGGGCAGTCCCAGCAGTGCGGAGCTCACCCAGAGAACCAGCAGTCCAAGGAGTGATCCCTACCTGGACACCCTCCCCTATTGGTGGCTGCCAAGCCCTCACAGCTGGTGGCACTGTCTTAGAGGCACCATTATGGGTGGTGCCTCTAACATGCTCACCACTACATAAAGAGAGAGAATGATCCAGTCCCTGCTGTGATGAATTCATTTTCCATTTCTTCTACAGTAGACTATTACAGGGATGGGGAAGCTCAGACCCAGAGGTCAAATGCAGCCTGTGGCTAGCTTTTATTTGGCCACTTTCTAGTTCATGGATCTGGCCCCTGGATCCAGTTCCTACCACAAACACTGAAAAACTGAGCTCTGGGTAAGAGAGCAGAGATGAGGGCATGCACCCAAGAATAGAAGATAATCTGAACCTTCCACTTCCTAAGTGCACCCCTCAGGCACACCCATCTCCAACTTCTGTGACTGTGGCCCTTGGAGCTTGTACTAATTTTCAGAGTGGCTCCTAGAAGTGCCCTACTCCTAGGCCTTATCTATTTTATTCCCCCACTGTCTATAATGCTAGCTTTTTGCTGCACCTTGTGTACCTTTCAACTGCACCTATTAACTCATTTTAGGGCCATCTTTTACAAAGAGCCCAAGCAAAAAAAAAGGTCTCCCTATTACACGTTCACATTGTAATAATGACCATTCACACGTTAATTCTGTGCAAGCTCCTTGAAACAATGGGAGGAGAGAAATGCACCAATAGAATTCTAACTTGCTAAGAGCTTCCTGACTTGAACAAACCCTCCTGCCTCTGAGGTACCATTACTACCATTTCATGTGTGTGTGTACGTGTACGTGTGTGTGTGTACGTGTACGTGTACACACGTCCAGCACACCAGGGCTCTCACAGACCCACAGCTGGAAGAGAGAGAACTATTTCTGCCCTTCACCCAAACTCATCTGGACATGGTGAATAAGGCCCAAGAGTCTATCCTTACCATAACCCAAAATTTCTGTGACAGAGTATGACTCTCTGTGTTACTGGCATCTGATATAATGAGTCACAAAATCCATTCTGGCCATATCCAGATAATAGGCAAAGTCTGGCAAGGTAGCACTTTGCTCATTTCAGACAAAGTGCTTTGTTCCACTGTTACGAATCCAGTTCCTACCCCCAAGCGCTGAAGGATTGAGCTCAGGGTAAGGGAGCAGAGATGAAGTCATGCACACAAGGGTGGGAGACAGATCCATGATCTGGGTCCTCCTCTTCCTGAGCGCACCCCTGCCCCAGCTTCTAAGCAGCTCTTGGAATTTGTACAAATTTTCAAAGTGGTCTGTAGAAGGGAAAAAATTCCCTGCCCCTGGTGTAAATCCAGTGCTCCACAGTCAGTTAATTCTGTATTTGATCATGAGGACAAGTTCTATAAAAATGCTGGACAGTGTAACCTCTCACATCTGTATCCTTTATTCCAGATGTGGTGTTTACCCTCTCATAACTGGATACCTCTCAAATCTGGACACAAAACATGCCCCACAAGGTTTCTCAATAAGAACGCCTTCTCGCTAAAGTGAGGGCAGATTTGAGCCCGCCTAACCTTGGCACCAGGGCACCGTATTGGGTGGGGGTTGCTAGCGTCCTACTCCCAATCCTGAAGGAATCCCTGAACAATAGGGTCAGGCGAGATGCACCTGCAGGGAGGAGCCCCAGGCGGCTAAATACCGCCACCGGTGGCTGTCCTTCCCTTCTCTTACTTGACCCCAGGATGGAGCCAGGTAGGTGATACTGGAGGCCTTGTGGGCTTCTGGGAGCAATTGCTGAACGAGGGTGTGCTCTCTTTGGTTTCAGAAAGGAGCAGGTGTGCCTACAAGAGGGTTTTTCAAGAGTTCGGAGGTTTTCTGGCATACATGGCATGTGTTCCAGGAGTGCTGGCCGATCCCTCTTGCCCACGTAAACTGGTTCACTGCACACTTGTGGCAGCATGGGTTGACGGATGTTGGAGGGTTGAGCCAGGGCTGTAGGCCCAGCAGGGGACACATGCAATGCAAGCCACTGTCCGTAAACACCTTAACCCGCCTATCTTCCTCCCTACCAGCAATGTGTTGATCAGCATACGAATCCACATTATTTCATGCAGCTCGCAGCATTCTTTGCAGTTCTATGAATTGGCAAGCTGGTGCCAGCCACATGAAACAACAGGTCCGTAGGGCTTTGGAATGGTACGACGTAGTTTTCAGTGTGGATTTGATTCATTTGACCATCCGGCGCATCCAAACTGACCAAATGGGTAGGAGGAAAGGCTGATGTTACAGGGTCGCCAGTGAGGGGGATATGCCCATTGGAGTCCTTGAGATCCTTTCTGGTTCTTCACCCTCAGTTGGGGGTGGGGGGGCATTGTTTGTCCATTTAGACAGCTTTTTCCTGATGAAATTTCAACTTATACATGTTTTTCTGCAGGTCATTGCCAAGCTATGAATGTGGGTTACACTCTTTTGGAATAGGTGTGGCTACTGTCGCTGGAGGTGGGGTTCGGGGCCTCAAATCCAGTTGATTTGGAGGTAGAGGCCCAGTGCTTACCATACGTACCTTAGGCCTCTGGGGCTGTCACAGTAATGCACAGCATCGTGCGACAATATGTTTTCATTGAGAGGTCTTCAGTTTTCCCCAGTGGAATGGATTTGCAGAGTGAGTGAGTTGTATAGTGAAATGGGCAGGCCAGCAGGTAGCCATTGGGTCCCAGCTGGGATCTGGCCTGCAGGTGTGTCTTTTCTGGTACAGGATTAGTGGAATGCTGTGGGACCAGATACTACCCCTACTGCTACGCTGGATTGCTGCAAAGGGATCACCAGATGTCCTGATTATCCATCTAGGCAAGAAAAACTTATGGTGCGGCAGTGCTTGGGAAATCACAGGGCACGTGAAGGCACGCAGAGTGAGTTTACAGGAGGAATGGCCATGGACTGACATTTGGTGGTTGAATGTGTTGGAGTGCAGGTTCTGGTGGAATGCGAAGGTACCAGCCAGAACTGAATGGGTCAAACATTAAGGCCAGTAGGGCCCTCTGGGGTGTGATTGAAGGCATTGGTGGCATGATAATTTACCATTGTTGAATTGTGTTCCATGATGAGAGTTTTTGTACAAGCGGGATGGGGTGCACCTGTCCCACCTGAGGAATGACATCTGAAGATGTGCGGGAGGCCCTGCGCGTGCATTTCGGCAAACTGCGGCCGGGGGGTGGGGGATGGGTGAGAGGGTTGGGCCCCTCCACCCCTTTTATTATTATTATTATTATTTTATTATAAACATTTATATAGCGCCAGACGTGTGACCTGGTACTGCACAAAACATAGAAATAGACGCGGTCCCTTGGGAACCATGCTGTATTGAGGCTCCCTATGAGTCAGGGGATGCTGTGTGCCCCATCACCACTGTGGGGGGCAGAGGGTTCGCATGGGTTGGGGCTCAAGGCTCGAAACAGCTAGGCCAGGATGGTTCCCCCAGCCTCACCCATGAGGTGACCACGACAGGATCGGGTCAACAAGGTTGGGGCGCTGGAAATAGCCTGCCTCCCCTTCCTGCTTATGCACACATGCCCATGGTTCTCTGCTACTGTTGTCACACAGTATGCTCAAGAAATGTATGACATCAATAAAGTTGTGGCCCTATGCCTTTGTATCCCAATATCTGCGTCTGGTATGTTTTTGTGTGGGCACAAATAGGAGAGTAGGCTGGACTGTGTTGAGATGATAATAAATCCTAATCCATACTTGAAATCCATAATCCGCCCCTTTCACTTGAAAACATACAGCTTCATACGGTAATAAAAATATATAGCTTAAATAGCTAAATGCATTGACTTTCTCAATGTTTGCCTCTGTTCAAGTCTTTCTCTGCAACCATAATGGTGACAAACTAAGGATTTTATCATGAGGCTCCCAATTATGACATGCCCCCCCCCATGCATATTTGGGCTGGGGTGGGGGAATGCACAGCCCAAATGTGTAGAGATCGGCTGGTCTGAAAGGCCCCCCCACGCGGCTTTACCAAGCAGGAAATCGAGCTCTGCATCCCATGCAGCTTTGCCAGCAAAGCCGCGTGAGGGGACCTTTCAGACCGGCTGATCCCCACACATATTCGAGCTGCGTATTCACCCCCCACAGCCCAAATATGCGCCAGGGGGGAAGGGGGGGCAATGTGTGAAAGTGGCCAGTATAGGATAGGCATGGAAACTAATGTGCTCCCTGATCTTGGAGTGCCTGGATCACAGCCCTGTAGGACATTTAGGAGTGGGGTTCTGGGATAAAGCAGTGCCGCGCCCCTTCTCTTTGAAATGTTTATCTGGTAACCCTATGAGGCTGGGGACTGCTTTGAAATCCCCCTAATCTAGACTGCTCCCCCACCTGGGTTTGTCCTGTGCTCATGGCTTCCATCCTGCTGCCCAGTGCTGGGGAGTTTCTCCAGTAGCAGTTGTTGCAGCGATGAGGGGTAGGAGAAAGAGCCAGGAGGGATTTTCTAGGGCCAGACTTGCTGCCATTTGCCTGCTTGTGGAGGAAAAGTAGCTGTGTGTCTGGGAGCCCTTGGTGCTCTCTCTGCTGCCCCATAATGGCAGCTGACCTGTATTACAGGGAAAATCAAATCTGTTAGAGCGGCAACTTCCAGAGCGATCTGGGGCAGGGGGACAGGATTTCAAGTGTCCTGACCAGACTAGGGGAGGGATGCTTCCCCAGACTGCAAAAACTGGATACCTTGCAACGCTAAGCATGAAACACGCATAGAGCGTATTATTACACACTACTCGTAGAGACTTTTATTTCCCAATGTTCATCTTGGTCATCTGCAAGAAGTAACTTCAAATGCAGAAAGTCTCCACTTACTGCCTTATATGGAGACTGAAAGAGCAAATTTACTTAAGTATCTTCAGTCTGTTGCTTCTTGCCTTTGGCAGTCTAGAGCACCTACAGGTTGATTTATCTAACCCAACTGAAACTGCTGAAGGTGAAACATCTTGTAGTTTGTTCTGCTGTCTTTATTTGTGCTTCTAGCTCTTCCTAATGCCAATTCAGTATTTTTGTAACTAAAATCCCTGCTTTCTCATGAGAATTATGAAAGGTTGGCAGCAAAGCCACACAGAGGCAGTGTGGTGTAGTGGACCTGGGAAGCCAGGGTTCAAATCCCATCCTAGCCATGAACTCACTGGGTGGCCTTTGGCAAGTCACAAGCTCTCAGCTCCAGTTCCCCATTTGTAAAATGGGAATACATGTGCACCTGTGTTTCCCTCACCCTTGTCCATCTTAGATTATTATTATTATTATTATTATTATTATTTTAATTTTATTTATTATAAACATTTATATAGTGCCAGTCATGTACTTGGCGCCGTACAGAACATAGAAATGGACGCAGTCCCTGCCTGTGGCTTACAATCTAAAAGACGAGGGGGAGACAGGGATAGGGGACAGTGGGAGAGACAGGGGAGAAGACAAACAAACATTCAGGCGAATGCGAAGTCTCAGGTGCGTGTGCTTGGCTTGGTTACAATCAGGTTGGTTGCAGCAGTCTGCAGAGGAGGACAGACAGTAAGTATATGGGGAACGACTAGCAGGCATTGGGAAAGGAAGCGAGGAAAAAGTGGGTCTTGAGGAGGGATTTGAAGGAGCGCAGGGAGGGGGCAAGGCAGATGTGGGTAGGGAGGGAGTTCCAGGCATGGGGGGCAGCGAGGGAGAAGGGTCGAAGGCGGTTAGGTCAGCAGGAGAAACGAGGGAGAGGGAGGGGACAGAGGAAGAGCGGAGAGCGCGTGCAGGAGTGCGACGGGAGGTTAGGTCCGAGAGGTAAGGGGGAGCTTGGTCGTGGAGTGTTTTGAACGTGAATACCAGGAGTTTAAAGAGGATACGTTCAGGAAGGGGGAGCCAGTGAAGAGAGAAGAGGAAAGGCTGCACATGGTCGAAGCGACGGGCAGAGTGAATGACCTTGGCAGCAGAGTTTTGGATTGCGATAAGGGGGGACAGGTGAGAGTGAGGGAGGCCAGCAAGGAGGAGGTTGCAGTAATCGAGGCGAGAGATAACCATGGCATGAACAAGGATTTTGGCCGAGGAGGTAGAGAGAAAGGGGCGGATCTGAGCAATGTTATGGAGGGTGAATTGGCAGGATTTGGCAACAGAGTCAATGTAAGGTTTAAAAGAGAGGTGCGTGTCAAAGATGAAGCCCAAGCTGCGGACTTGGAGAACAGGATGGATGGTGACTCCATCGATGCAGATGGGCAGGTTAGAGGGAGAGGAAGAGGAGGGAGGAAAAATGAGGAGTTCGGTCTTGGCCATGTTGAGCTTGAGTTGACATCAGGACATCCAGGCAGAGATATCAGAGAGGCAGTTGACGAGGTGTGAGTGGACAGAAGAGGAGAGAGAGGGGGTAGAAAGATAGAGTTGGGTGTCATCAGTGTAGAGATGATATTGGAATCCGTGGGAGGCAATAATTTTTCCAAGGGACAGGGTGTAAATAGAGAAGAAGAGAGGGCCAAGGCAGAGCCTTGGGGGACCCCAACCGAAAGGGGAAGGGAGGAGGAGCTCGACTCGGGGAGCGAGACTTTAAAGGAGCGGTCAGAGAGGTAGGAGGAGAACCACTCAAGGACAGAGCTACGGAAGCCCAAAGAGTAAAGTGAGTCCAGTAGAAGCAAGTGGTCAACAGTGTCAATCCCATAAGGCAGGGACCTGTCTCTGAAAATCTGTGACTGTAAAGCGCTACGTACACCTAGACCACTTTTAGACGAGCAGGTCACCGTCGCACAATATTTCAAAATCCCGCAAGGCGGGATTAGACAAGACGGTAGTCCGGGATCATGCACATAGAAGGCGGTCGCGCATTGTTTGCAGACCGCGAACGAGGTATTTAATTCACGGTCTGCAAACAATGAGTGACCGCCTTCTACGCGCATGATCCCGGACTTCCGTCTCGTCTAATCCTGCCTTGTGGGATTTTGAAATATCATGAGACGGCGACCCGCTCATCTAAAAGTACCCCTAGCAGTGCTATATAAATTAGTAGTAGTAGTAGAATTAACTTGCAGTCACACTTAAAGAAATGTCAACTGAACCTCAATTTGAAAACAATTTAAAGCTTTACCAGTTTAGCATTTATATTTATTTATTTATAAGCTTATATCCCGCCCTTTCCCTAAGGCTGAGGGTGGGCTACAGCATATAGAACAATCCAACATTATTTTACAGAGTTGAAGTAAGAGGCAAAGAAATTATGACAGACAAAAAAAAAAAAGGACAAAAAATGTTTTATCCGAGATTTGAGGGGGGAAATAAAAGTTAACCTGTCTCAGATGCAGATGACTGCAGAGGAATGTGTACTTGCATCAGTATTGGTGGTAATAACATATAGGGCCCATACTATATACTATTAGGAGAGAGAAGTAGAAGTATGCCCTGTCATCTATGGGACTGTTACCTTCATCTTGCACTGTAATTGGCAACAGGCCTATTAATATAAATATATCATATGCATCACAAAATATAGTGCTTTGGCCATTTTTAGACAGACGCTGTGGGGTGTGTGTGTGTCAGTGTGCACTCGGTGCACCTCTGGTGGGTGGAGGAGGGTTTAGACAGCAGCGGATGTGTGTGCTTTCAGTGTGCGCCCCCATCCGCCCACACCCTGTGCCACCTATATGGAGCAACCTGGGTTTTTCCCGGTTGCTCCATGGGGGGAGAAGGGGGGAGGTGCATGGGTTGTGGGAACATACTCCCACCCACCACCACTTTTTAACGTGTGGTACCACACGTGTCCACTGGGTCTAAAAATGGGCTTACTCTCTTCTAAGCTGGTCAGTAACTTTATAACATAAAGGTAAATCCAAAGAATCATATATAGGGTGTTTTTACATGAGATGGGGGAGGGGGGTATCTGCAGTCGGGTGGGGTGGGTGCGTGGTCAGGTGCTTCATATGCAGCCCCACACATGGCCGCCCCGTCCATGCACCGCCACCCCATTCATGCACAGGGCACTCTGGATTTTCCCAGAGTGCCCTGTGCGTGGACAGGGTGAGCGGTGTGTGTGTCATGTACACCCCTGCACACCGTATTCAAACGAGGCATCCCCCACATGAACGGTGAGTGTGCGTGAGGGGGCGGTCTCGTGTTTAAAAACCAAAACAAAAAGCCCAATACCATAGTTTCATCAAATTTAATATTGTCAGGATAGACTTGTATTGCAGGACTTTTTTCAGCATGAGTCTTCGAGAGCAGCTTTCCATCACAACAGAATGCTATTTTGCACAGTGGAATCCCATGATTCAGCCTAGAAACTGATTTTCAGGCCACCTTCAGCAGGTGAGATGGATGATGATTTAATTGCAGTGTTCTCTTTAAAAAGACAACAACAATGAAAATATTTAAATAAATCTTATAATACAGTGTACAATGTTACCTGTTTGCCTGTATTTGGGACCAATACAGCAACCTTACTTTCTCTACAACGTTATACATCAGTTCTATGTTTTTCGTTTCTCTATGCTGTTTACATTGCAGTATGGTAATACATGGTTTGACTGGATGCCTCTTAAAACTTGGGTTAAATTCCTAAGTCTTGACACCGTTGAGTCTAATTTCCACTGATGATAGGTGTGGGTGAGATGGGCGTAATGACAGCCCTTGCTTTATAGGAATGAAGCCAAGCAGCATGCTGATAACTGGATGCTGTGGGGTGGATTTTCAAATGAGGCTGCAATGGGTGTGTTCACTGTTGTTTCTGAGTGTTGTCGAGACTGTCAGTATGCATGTGCGTTTTGTAAGATGCCTCCTTGAAATGCTGGTGACTGAAGTTGCATATGCCCTGAAATGCCCATTTTGGATTTCCTTTCATTTCTTGTGCCGCTTCAAATTTATTTATTTACTTATTTATTTATTTATTTAATTTGTTACCCCGCCTTTCCTGCCAAAGGCATCTAAGGACAGCATACAATAATAAAATACAAAAAAAACACATAAACACCCGCAGCCCCCACCATGCTCCCAACCCTTTCCCACCCCAACCCCCCGACCTCACCCTTTACCCCCACAACTCCCCCGCTACCTAAGCCCCCACTACCAAACACCCACGTGAATAAGATAGCTTTACACTGCCTTCTAAAGGCGCTCAAGTCTGGGCATAAACGAACCTTCCGGGGGAGGGAGTTCCACAGCTGCGGGGCAGTGGCCGAGAACACCCTCCTCATCATGGACGCCAAATTAAAAAAGACTGGTGTCCCCAGCCAACTGCAGAGGCCGCAGTGGGACATGGTAGGCCAGACGATCTGCCAGATAAATATGGGTCCCAAGCCATAGGACCTTAAAGGTCAAACCCAGCACCTTGAATTGTGCCCAGATGTGAGGTCTGGGGGAGTTACAGAGAGGAGGTGGTGGTAGGGGAAGAACACGTGCACACACATGCTCCCTTGACCCATGGTGGGGTAGAAAATAGTCCCTCAGGATCTTTAAGGGCCTTTAGGGCATAAACCCCCAGCCATAGATCATCACAGGAATGCAGGGAGCGTGGTGCCAAGATAAGTCACCAAGCAGACACACAGGACCCAGGACCCAAACCTGGTGGGTAACACAGGTGGGGACAGGGGGTGTGACCCCCAAGGGGTTGCCCCAAGAGAGGAAATGTACACCAGGAGGGAGCAGGGAGGTGAAGGCTGGGGTGAAGGATACAACACTCTAGACACAGGACAATACTCTACGGACACCCTCCACACCCTAGACACCACTTCACACTCACACACACATACATACACACACACACACTTCCAAACTTCACACGAACCAGACAACAACTCACTGCGATACGACAATAGAGAAAGGCGGGGGGTGGGGGCAGTCTCACAGGCAGAAGCACTGATCACCGGCAGAGGCTGGGAGTGAATGGTTTGCTTTTATCCCCTGTGGTAGGCAGGGCACGCTGGCGCAGGCACTCTGAGCGCCGCGGCTGCAAGGAGGGGGCGTGGTCACGTCCAGCGGCCGCTGTGTGTGCAGGCCAGCCTGGATACTCCCAGCGGGGCCGCGATCAGCCGCCCCCAGCTGGGGCTGTGGAGGAGGGGCTTCCAGTCTGTCAGGGGGTTCCCCCCCGGATCCACTCACCAACATAGAGCCAGGCATTGGATCCACCGCCGGCGGGAATGAGGATCCTGGCGGTGGGGGCGCAATTACCTCGGGGCCAGGGCGGGGACCCCTGGCAGGTCCCCAGAAGCGTGAGTTTGTGCGGCCCGCCAAGTTCCCTGCCCATCAACCCTCAGACCCTTGTACAGGGGTCTGACACCAGAAGACACAATGCAGAAGGCAACCAATGCATATTTCAGAGCACCAGTGTTATGTAGTCCTGGCGACCTGTCCTCGTAAGGAGCTAGGCCACTTCATTCAGCAGCTTCTGAACAGTCTTCAAGGGCAGCCTCACGTAGAGCACTTTGCAGTAATCTAGCCTCGAGGTAATGAAGGCATGGATGACTGTTGCCAGATCCAAATCAGAAAGAAAAGACCACAGCCTTCTTACCAGATGAAGTTGGGGAAAAGCACTCCTGGCCAGTGGCCACCACTGCCAACTGAAATTCCAGGTGCAGCAGCGGGTCCAGGAGCACTCCAAGACTGCAAACCTGAATGACCGGGAGGACGGGGGGGCTCATCAATAATCAGGTCCCCATCCTCCTCAAGCCACAAGACCAACCAACCATTAGCACCTCAGTCTTCCCAGGATCCAACCTCAGTCGACTTACCCTCTCATCCAGTCCCACGCAGTAGCCAGGGAACAGATAAGCACTAAGACTGCAGGACCTGGGTCAGATGAAAATAGAGCTGGGTGTCATTAGCAAGGTTCCTAGTTTTCTGCAAGAACAGATTGGAAATTCTTTGATTTAAAAAAACCAAAATCTCTGGTTTTTCTGTGATGAAAAGTAAATGCTAGTTGACTTTCTCGTACCACAATATATATTGGTATACGTTAGACCACATTTTATTGTAATATTTTAATGCAGTTTCACAGCTACCTGTCCCACCAACAATCCAAGAAAATAAATTTAAAAATGAGGTCTGTGGCACCCCTCCAAATGCAGAACCCCCTCACAGCACATGCCTTTAGGTTGCTTCCCCTCTGCTGCCCTGTACTTGCTGCCGCCTCCTCCCAGCCTGGTCCCAGATTACTCTTCCAACCCAAAAGGGGGACCATTTAGAGGCTGACACTTGGAGAAGCTGCTATGGGCCCAATTTAGGCCCAGCTCCACTTTGCATCCTCGCTGCCCCACGCTTGCTGGGTGAAAACAGACATGACACTAACCACCCTTCAACCACCCTTGGTGGTGGTTTATGCATGTTGCAGGGCTGTATTGGTGCCCTATGAAGCCCTGCAACATGAATAAATAACCACCAAGGGTGGTTAGCATCATGTCTGTTTTCACCTGCTGTGTCCTCCTCCCAAACCTGTACGTTTTTGCCGTTTTCTGCTGAATTTTCTGAAAAAACAACAACAAATCTCTGGTTTTCTCTGGAGAAAAAAGCAAAATCTGTTTTTCTCTGGTTTTCCATCACAAAGAGAATATTAGGAACCCTGGTCATCAGCATACTGATGACACCTCACTCCAAACTTCCGAATGATCTCACCCAGCGACTTCATATACTTGTTGATAAAGAGGGGGGACAAGGTGGAACCCTATGGGACACCACAGTGGAGATCATGGGGTGATGACGAGCAGTTGCCCATCACCACCTGCTGAGACCTCCCCGACAGGAAGGAGCAAAACTACTCAAGAATGGTGATGCAAATGCATAAACCTGTTTGTATGGAGAGAGTGACTGCTTTTTTCCTTTGACTTCATAGCAATGTACAGAACATGTATCTGATCCCTCTTCCGGGTTGACCCCATACTACCTTCTGAGCTCCTTCCCTAGTGCAGTCAGCATGCTGTTCCAGAAGGTGGTAGCGTGGCCGGCTAGGTCAGCAAACAATGAAGGAGGATAAGGTTCCCTTTCTAAAAAGGCATTCTTTGCTCAAACTGTTGCTGTCCCAGACTCCTCTGAGAATACTCCAAGTTTTCCGCAGTATAGCTATCACGGACCCCTTCCTCCCATAGCCTTGCTCATTTAAAAACACTCCTTGTCTCTCCATCTCATGCTGCATTCTCCCTTTCTCTCTACCGACCTTCAAGAGATGATTGTCCTTAATGAAATAATATTCATTTAAAAAAAATAAGTTACATTCACTAATGATTCTATTGGTGAAAAACTTTAACATAATGCTACATTTATTTCTTTTATTAAAAAAAAGAAAATAACCATTAGTGCTTTGAAAATGTAAATGGTGTTTATATATATATATAATATAAAAATTATTGTGTAGCCATAGCTATTACAATGATTTACAGTAGGTCACGACCAATGAAAAATAGACACAATATTATTATTATTATATTATTATTATTATTATTTATTAACAAACATTTATATAGCGCCAGCAGTGTACCTGGCACTTTACAAAGTAATAAAATAGACACGGTCCCTGCCCCCTAGGGCTTACAATCTGAGAGACAGGAGCTGGGGGAGAGACATAGGAAGGGGAACAGAGGGAGAGACGAGGGGACTAACATTCATGAAGATGCGAGGTCTCAGGTGCACATACTTGGCTTGGTTACGATGAGAATGCCAGCAGGCAGGTCCATGTGGCAAGGATAAGGGTAAACAGACCATAGGTATAGGAAATAGTGGCTCAGCAGGATAAAGAGTCAGACAGAGCAAAGCGAAAGAGGTGAGTTTTAAGGAGAGATTTGAAGGTATGAAGGGAGGGGGCAAGGCGGATGTGGACAGGGAGGGAGTTCCAGGCATGGGGGGCAGCAAGTGAGAAGGGACGAAGGCGCTTAGGGGAGCAGGGAAGGCGTGGAAGGGTGAGAGAAGGGACAGAGGAGGAGCGAAGTGCACGGGCTGGAGTATGGAGGGCGATAAGTGCAGAGAGGTAGGGGGGAGCAAGGTTGTGAAGAGCTTTATAGGTGAAGACTAGGAGCTTGTGCAGGATTCGTTCAGGAAGGGAAAGCCAGTGAAGCGAAGAGAGGAGGGGCTGCACATGGTTGAAGCAACTGGCAAGGTAGATGACCCTGGCAGCAGAGTTTTGGACAGAGATGAGGGGAGAAAGGTGAGACTGGGGAAGGCCAGAAAGAAGGAGGTTACAGTAATCGAGGTGAGAGATGACCAGAGCATGAACAAGAGTTTTGGCAGACGAGGCAGAGAGAAAAGGGCGAATCTTAGTAATGTTATGGAGGGAGAAGCGACAGCATTTAGCAACAGAGTCAATGTAGGGTTTAAAAGAAAGGGGTGAGTCAAAGATGAAGCCTAGGCTACGGGCTTGGGGGACAGGCAGGATGGTGACTCCATCAATCGTTATTGACAGTGAGGAAGGAGAGGAAGGATGAGGGGGGAAGATAAGAAGTTCAGTTTTAGCCATGTTGAGTTTGAGTTGACATTGAGACATCCAGGTAGAGATGTCAGAGAGACAGTTGATGAGACAAGCTTGAACAGAGGGAGAGAGAGAGAGAGAGAGAGAGGGAGTAGAGAGATAGAGTTGAGTGTCATCAGCATAGAGGTGGTATTTGAAGCAATACAAAAATACAAATGAAATGAGCAAAATGACCTACTTAAGAGGCCCCAACTTGTACCACGGTCGTTCCCTGTTGACCGAGTTGAAGGCCTTCTCCAGGTCCACAAAACAAAATTATAATTTTCCTTGAGTGCCCATATACTTCCTCATCAAGGCTGCTATTACCATAATGTGGTCCTCATCAAGGCTGCTATTACCATAAAGTAGCCCTTCCTTCACAGAACCCTGCCTGTTCTCGTTCTAATATTCCCACCTCCTGCATCCACAATTTTAGTTTAGTCAGCAATAACCTGGAATATAATTTCCCGATAATGCTGAGCAAGCTAATAGGGCGATAATTATTTGGGAGGGAGGCATCACCCTTCTTGTAGATTGGGATCAAAATACTCTTGAGCCACGAGGCCGGCACCTCCCCTGTATCGTTAATAAATGAAAAGAGAGGGGCCAAGACCCTGGCCCATCAATCTGGGTGCGCCTTCGGAATTTCGGCTGGGACATTATCTGGGCCTGGAGGCTTACCTCCTTTAAGGGCAGCTATTAAATGGTTATGAGTGAATGGATATTATTTATCCTTCAATAATTCACAGGGTGACTAATGACAATGGGTCTCTCTGTGCGATTCAAATAAAATATGCCCAGCTCTCAGAATGGAGGACTATTTGGATGTGAAACAAAAACAAAAGAAACACCAGGTACAAAAGGAATAATCCAGGAAGTGGAAAATTGAGTGTAATAGAGAGGAACAAATTTAATGAGCCAGACTGACAATGAAACTTGGCTGAATCACAAACAAGCAATGATTCATTCTCAAACCAGTTCTACTTTTATCTTTATATCGTTCCCACATTCCCCAAACACGAAATATTTGTTGGCTTGTATTTTCAGTCTTAAACATTTAAATATTGAAGCTGTTCTTCCTCTACCAGGTGTTGATGATAACAGCCTTGCTGTGTGTTTAACAGTTGTCATGTAGCTAACTATATTCACTATCAAAATAGTTTGTTTAATGTTAAATTAGTGTTGAAGGTGTTCACTCTTTTACCATACATCAGCTACAAAAGAAAGAGTAAGCTAAGTTGCTCTCCAGTGCTATATCTAGAATAGTCTCTGATGTCTCATATTTGCTTTCTACTCTTTCTTCTGTATAGTGATAATCCCTTTTCACTTGTTCATTGCCATTATTTATCACTCACTAATTTTTCACATTTGTTTTCTAGAAAGCACTGTTCTTTTATCTATTCAAAAAATCCCCACTCCACTTGTTGACTTCACTTCTGACCAACTTAGACAGTTTGGAAAGGGCTGCTTTAAAACTTGTCTAGTCTTCTTACAAGTTGTCTTCATATGGTGGTTAATTGGTGTGTCGCTTCTGGCTAGGAGGGAACAAAGACCACTGACTTCAAAAGTGAGGGACTGGTTAGTGTGTCAGTACCAGATTCTACTGGCTGTCTGTCAAGGGGAGGGTTGAGAGCAGTGACTAGACAGATTGTCTGTCAGTCTGTGGGAGAATGTGATGGGATAAACTCTGCTGTGCTGTTAAGGGGAGGTGAAAATCAGTTAACACAGGCTGCTTAGCTTATAGATGTGATGGCAGAGCGTTGCCGTCGCAACCTGACCCAAATTGGGAACATGTCAGCAACACAGTCTGGACCCAGTCTGCCAGCATAACAAATGTGCTGGCAGCCAGGGAGGGCAGGAAGACGCATGGACAAGTGGCTGCTACTACTACTACTAATCGTTTTCTGTAGTGTTGCTAGGCATGCACAGCACTTTACAGTCACAGATTTTTCAGAGACAGATTCCTGCCCAGTAGACTTACAATTTAAGGGTGAAAACAGACATGACGCTAACTCCGCTTTAACACACTACTTTAACATTTCTTATGCATGTTGCACAGCTGCACAGTGCACGAATACAGCTCTGCAATATGCATAAAAAATGTTAAAGCAGCATTAAAGTGGAGTAGCGTCATGTCTGTTTCCAACCTAAGATGGGCATGGGTGAGAAAACCCAGGGAAAGACAGTCACACACATATTCCCATTTTACAGATGGGGAACTGGAGCTGAGAGGTTGGATTTGCCCAAGGCCACCCAGTGAGTTCATGGCTAGGGCAGGATTCAAACCCTGGCTTCCCAGGTCCAAGTCCAGCAACATATATCCACTACACCACACTGACTGTCTGGCCCCATCCCCACGCTGTGTCCAGGGCCCCACCTCCCATAATGGGCTACCATGGCAGGCTCCACCAGGCCAGGAATTCTTTATAATTCATGTGATAGCAGGCCGACATCACGTTTGTTAACACCCACAATTATTGTTCTTTTTTTTTTTTTTACTTAGTTTTGAAATTTTGAAGAAAAAGTCAAGCCATTGATCTTCAATGAAGTAATTTTCAAACCCCTAAGTTTTGGCTCGGGCACAGTCAGAGACCTTTCCTCTAATTTGTTGTTGTTTGTTGATTAGCATTAGCATTTATATAGCGCCAGCGATGTACTTGGCGCTTTACAGAGAATAAGATAGGTACGGTCCCTGCTCGAGAGCTCACTATCTAAAGACAGGGGGAGGGGAGACAGGGAAGGGGGAACAGAGGGAGAGGCAAGGGAAGCAACATTCATGAGGATGTGAGAACTCAAGTACACCTTCTTGGCTTGGTTACAGTAAATTGGGAGTTTACAGATAATAGGTGGGGGATAATCCTGGGTGGGGATGATTAGCAGGAGTTAGGAAGGGCGGAGCGGAAGAGGTGGGGTTTTGAGGAGGGACTTGAAGGTGTGGAGGGTGGGCAAGATACTTTTCAACCAGAGTTGTTATAAAAATTTGTGAGACCTGTTTTTAGAGTTAAATTAAAAATGAATTGCCAGGTAACTGGTACTGAAAGTATAAGCTCAAGGTCAGGGCCTCCAAGGTTTTTGAAGGCCTAGGAAAATGCTACCTGACGCTCACTCATTTACTAAGGAACCCATTCTAATGGTGTTCATTATACATAGAGGCAAGTGCTGCCACTTTCCCACTACCCAACCGTACTCGGGGATTAAAATATATTTTGAGTTTCTCAATAAGTTCTATGTTTAAAAAATTATTAAGCGATCTTTCCCTGCTTTATCTGAGAAATCTGATATCGGGTTTAATTGCAGTGGTACTACCATGGGGGGAAAAAATCCAGCCATGCAATAAATCCAGAAAGCTCTACATATTGAACATCAGTGAATTTTAGATTCCCTTTCTTGACCTGAACATTTGAAAGTCATATAAATGGCCTCAATTAGAAGACTATTTTTTCTTTATAATTGGAAAATGGTCTACCCTGACACTATTTTCCTTAGTTTTCAGGAATGTAGTTTCTTAAGAAATCTTGAAATGTTATATTTCTTAAGGACTCTTCAGAGGATGTATTTTGAAACACGAAAAATTTCTCAATATGGAAAACTTCCAAGGAATCCTTTCCAGTATCCTGCATTTATCAGCTTCCATAGAGTGGAAATGCTTTGGAAAATACCAGATCCCTATGATAAACACTTAAAATGTAGCATGCATTTGCTTACTATTGAGCGTCCATTTGGACAAATACGGTGAAGCATCCCCATCTGTCTGTCCCTTCTCCTCTTCTGTTAGCCCCAAAAGGCACTAGGACAGTTCACCTAGCTATTGCACACGTGGATGGACTTGGTTACAAATTTTGTTAACCTAATTTAAACAGTTTTTACAAACACTTGTATTCTAGAATGTATTTTTATATGAATTAGAGGTTTAACAACTTATAGTTTCATCATAAAATTTCACTTTGATGTTAGTGGTGATAGAGTCCCCTAATTAGTATGCCCAAACTGTTACTTTTGTAGCCTTTAAAGATTTTAATGAGAGAAGATATTTGACATTGTTTTGCATACATGGACATAGATTTGCAAATAACCTGGCAAAAATAATTTAAAAATTGAGGTTATAAGTTGCATACTTTATATTCATTGAGGCATTAAGGAGATTTCCAATTCAATAACTGCCTCATGGTGCAGAATGTAAAGAGAATTGTATAACGAATTATGCAACTGGAATGACAAAGGGGGTTATAGTTATCTTTTTTTCATTCCACTCCCCCCCCCCCCCCCCCAATTTGACATGTCAACATAGTTTTTTCTGAATCTGTCGTTTTGTTCTCCAATTTTTCCAGTAGAAGATAAGTGTGTTAAAATTAAAATGTGCTGTGGATTCATTTATTTTTATTTTGTAAACGTAAGCTATTGTAAAGCTGAGAGCATATATTTCATTATTTTAAAATAATTTATTCAGTGGAAGCTCGAATCTAAAATTGTATTAAGAGAGAGGTTTGGATGAGTCAGTAGCTATAGATAGCATCTTATCTTGCAAGTCGAAACTGAACCAGTTCCACAGCATGGTTTGGTGGAGAATGCTGTGCTGCTTGAAGGTGCTATGTTTTATGCCAGAAGTAAATCCAAAGTTATGATCATCTTTGATTATTCAAATTTCCACATAACTTTTAAAGAAGGCTTACCTAGTTGTCCTGTTCAGCTTATTACAATCCACTTTTAAAGTTAAAGTCTTTCCTCTAAAGAGTTTCCTTGTAATGCCGGTTAAACAGCTGCATTTTTGTGTGTGGGAGTATTTTTGCATACATATTTTTTTTAATAGGGTTAGCTTGTGAAGGTTTACATTATAGTCCATTATATTGGACTAGATGACCTCTGAGGTCCTTTTCCAACCCTAAAATCCTATGCTCATCCTAGAACTTTAATTTTTTTTTCTTTGATGAATTTCACCATTAAGCTTACACAGAAACATGTATATTTGGAGTTTTGTGTAATGTTTAGAAGCTTGACAAAGTACCATATAAAATTGAGCAAGATACTGCACATGCTCAGCTTCCTAAATGCTGTTTAGAATCAGCATATCTACCCTGCTCTGATAACTGTGTTTTATATTAGCCTTTTCCATTCATGATCCTTCTCTTACATTTGCTGAGATGTCTGCATAGGAAAACAGAGATTGTACGGAAAGGAGAATTCTTGATTATTAATCATTCTTATGCATCCAATTTTTTAAAGGTGGAATTTTAGTTTGAATTGGTGAAACTGTGTAGCTTCACAGTCTGTGCTCATTCCTAATTTACTTACTGTCAAAAGATTTTTCTGTCTGGATTGTTTACAGAAGTTCAGCACATCCTAGTTCATGTTGCTTTTTCTAGCTGTCATATGCATGAAGCTGGGATAGTCTTGCTTTTTTATGGAGAGGAAACCTCAGCCCTAAAGTAACCAAAACTGAGAGAGGTTCCAGGCTTCCTGTGAAATAAACAAATGCAAGCTTTGTTTTCCTCAAAGCTCATAGGGCCACAAGTGTGACTCAGTTTTAGGCTTGGTCTCTCTGAGTTAATGAGTTCAGTTCTTACTAGGAAGTGAGAGTAGTGTCGGTGCTGTTCTTCAACATTTTTATCTGTAGGAAGGCAGCTTTACTTCACAATGGGAGAGGAGGTATTTCTTTTAAAAGCTTGTATTTTCCCCTCTCAAACTGTGTTGTACCCATACTCTGCAAAGTACAGATGTTTGGTAGTTCTTTTCAGCAGGGCGTTATAACTTTATATTTAAAACTGAGGTATTTTGTATTAGTTACAGTGCTAAACAGAAGGTAACTACATCTCTGTCGTGAAGGAGTATATTCAAATAAGGGATACTTTCTGAAGACATATGTTGTCCTGGAGCAGTTTGGCTGTAACTTTTTTTTCTAGTTTGGCCGTTAAACTTGCACAGATGTTTCTAATTTCTAATAGTATTTGTTTTCCATTCTTGTACTATAAGGAATAGGGATCATACCATCTCAGTTAAATATAAAATGTGCAGCCTTTTCAAATGTTTACTTGGTAAACAAAAATTCAGGCTGTTTTTTCAAAATAAACTAATTAGATTAACATTCTGGTTTGCAGTCAGGAAAAGAGATCTGTAGTATTTCATTTTCTTAGGTGACATTTGGAATTGCTATACAGAAGAGAAAAAATGGAGATTAATAATTCTTGGATTTTTTTCGCAAAGGTATTGAAATCTAGACAGCAAACATTATTTCAGTGGAAATAATGGCAAGGAAGATTTGTTGCCAATCTGTGGTGGGTGTTATGAATTTATATAACATATTGAAAAGGAGTGACACCCAAGAAATTGTTTTGATGATGTATTCTTTGCAAAATGTTGGTTTTGAGGTTTTTTTTTGGTAGGTATAAGTAGAAGTCTGTGAGTTATTCTGTTTCAAACATGGACTGAAGCTACAAGAATCCCTGAATAGACTCAGACACAATGTACCATGTGTCTTTCCCTTTCCTGTCTTTTTTTTCCTTTTTTAAAAAAAGGAGAGAGACAGAGGGGTGGAGGAGTAGTGTAGAATAGACCGTCTACAAGATAAAACGTTATGTAATCTGTTTCTTGTGAACTACAGTTTTTAACTGTTTGTTGTCAAAATGTATTTAGCAAGCATTTTTTCTTAAGGCTTTGTCAAAGGCTTCTGTGGTATAAGGTACCAGTCATACTGTAAGAATGATTTGACTGAATAACTGATTAAATATGTTGTTTGACTGAATGAAAATTTTCCTATAAAAATGATTGAAGGAGATAAAGATGGCATTGAAAACTGCTGGCTTTAGACCAGTCCTGGGCAAATGGCTGCGCCTAATCAAGCATAGACTTCTGCCTGCTGTATTCTGCCTGGTGGGATAATTTCCACAATGTGGCCACCCAGACCAATAGCAGCAAAGTTTCCCACACATGAGTCAGTGGTTTCTTTTAAAACTATCCCTCTGTGGATGGGGCTTGCTGTAAAGGAAAATTAAGATTGCATGACTCTAGTCATTTTCCATTTGGAATTTCAAAGTCCTCAGATTAAAGGAGAGAGAAGCTGCTAAATTTTTGTCAGTTACCTTCTTCATAAAGTGTTGAAAAACCTTATGCTTGGAATGCCTGAAGAGAGAAATTTGATCAAACTGTTTTGGATTTTGTTTTGTACCTTTTAACTTGTATATAGAGTGGGAAATGCTGCAGAAAAGCATTGCTATTCTGCGGCCTCGTATGGACTTTAAAGTAATTTATTAAACAGCAGAGAAGAAAACAGAATACAGATACAAAAGAGCAAAAATGTGGAAAAATAATAAAACTGAAAAAGGCTAATGGATAAAGAAGAAATAAAGAAAGGGAAGAAGTTGCACAAATGTGTGTGTGTGTGTCGGGGAGGAAACATACCTATTTGCGTTATTGGATGGGATTGGATGATGATAGATGTTATTGTGTGGGACTGGATGTGGGTGAGCCAATTGACGCTGAGTCCAGATAAGACTGAGGTAATGGTGATTGGCCGACCGTGTGACCTGGCCATGTGACATAGAGCCCCTCTGTTCTTGATGGGGTCCAACCTCCTTTGGTCACTCAGCCTTGGGAAGCTCTTGGATCCACTGCTACACCTGCATTGTCAGGTTGCATTGATGGCCAGGAGTGTCTTTCACCAATTACATCTGGTGAGAAGGCTGTGGCTGTTATCAGATTCAGGTCTTGCCAATGTCATCCATGCCTTCATAACCTCGTAACCTGATGGACCAGTGCAGGTTACACCTTCATAACCTGCTGGACTACTGCAATGTGCTCTACGTGGGGCTGCCCTTGAAGGCTGTTTGTAAGCTGCAGTTGGTGCAGAACGCCATGGGTCACCAGGTGTACGTAACACTGGTGCTCCAGAATCTGCACTGGCTCTCAATACCTTTCTGGGCACAATTCAAGGTGCTGGTTTTAACCTAAAAAGCCCTAAATGGCTTGGGACCCAAGACTGCCTGCTCCCTCATGTTCCCTCGCAGAACCTGAATTCAGCCAGGGCCACCCTCTTGCAGGTGCCATGTCTCCAAGATTTTTTTTTTTACAGCCAGGGCCTGCAGGGAGTTGTTCTTGGTAGCTGCCTCATGATTATTGAACTCCCTCCCTCTGGGGATCTGCCTAAGCCCAAGCCTGTTCATCTTGTAAGACAATGTAAGACCTTTCTATTTGGCAGGCAGGGAGGGTTGAGTGAGACATTAAGTGTTTTTTTTTTTAAAAAAATATATTATAATTATTATTACTGATTTTCTGTTGTTATTATTGTAAGTCACCCTGAGCCTTTGAGGGTATGGCGGTATATAAATTCAACAAAATATTTAAAAGTAAAATCATAATTTTCATCTCCAACATGGAAATTCTCTTGTTTCTTTCTGTTTTGTCACTACTTTGTCATGAGGCAGTGTTCCAGCCAAAGATTAATTTGCGGGGGACGCTTGCTGGGGCTCAGCCCAGGCAATTAAATTCAAGGTGGAGCTGAGCCACAGAAACTGTTTCCAGCAGGAAATTCATGTGCACCCTGAAATGTGAAAGACCAGGAAGAGGACAATATTGGCCTTTTCAGGATTGGAAATGAAAACAAAAAGCAAACTGGATGGCTTATTTGACTTTCATTAAGGACTTTCCTGACTCACCTCCGGCACTGGGAATCACACAGATTAAATCACAATAACTCCTGTTTTATATTCAACTGTACAGAGGCAGGTTAGTTCAGTGGTTGGGTTGCTAGCTGGAGACTAGGGTACATTTCACTGCTCAGATCAGCTCTGGGCTAGGAGGTGTGGCTTCTGGTGATGGAGGGCGTGGCTTCTGGGACAGGCTTGGCATTTTAGGAAGCCTTATTTCCCAGACAGACCTCAGCTGTTCATCTCAGTGACTCTAGGAATTACTCTTAAGCCAGTCTCCATGTAGGAATCTTCCAAGTTTTGGTGAAATTTAAGCCTAGCTGACTTCACACCTCTTCAGGTCTGACTGATAGGCTAATAATGGGAGAGCCATGGGAGTATACGTTCTTTTTGGAGGGCATCTGCATGGAAAAACAACCTACCCAAAACTCCTGGGCTTAATTATCTTTAACAAGAACTAGTTTTAATTATGGTAAGCAGATAAATGGTATATCAGGAAAATATAAACATGCATAATTCTATTTTTAGTTACTTATACACTCTGACTCTTCTTTTTGATTCTCATGAGAATCAAGAACTGTCAGTCCGATCTCAAAAAGATCTTGCTTGACGGTTCAAACATCTTGCAATATTCTTCAGGGGGGAAAGGTAAAAGCCTTTGCACATGTGCTAATGGCCACCGCGTGACCCTTTTTCAAGATGGCATGGCTGTTGCGCACAGAGGCTTCTTAATTTTTTGAGAAACTTGCGGAAATGGCGGTGAGAACAGCTGAGTCTCACGAGATTTTTGAGCGGCAAAATCTTGTCAAGAGCCCTATTCTTGCTGAGATTGTCTCAATCTGCGAAATCTCGTTTCAGTCCTACTCTAAATATTGGTAAGCCAGGGCTCCTAATATTTATGTAATAATCAAAATTTTCAGCCCATCTTAATTGATGAAAGAGTTTTTTTAATAGATTGATAGAATTTTAGGGTTGGAAGGGACCTGGAGGGTCATATAGTCCATAGTTTTAAGATCCAAGCCTGTTCAACCAAATATCTTTGACCAGCACGTTGAGTCTCCCAGTACAATCAGGAGAACTAAGCTTTGAAATCAAAGGTCCTATTTTATGTTTTGCCAGAGTCAATTCCCAGGTACATATTTCCAGCCATCAAGGATTCTTGGCTTTTATTCAAACATGTAAATGCCATCTAGTCCTAGAGTCCTTTTTGACAGAAAAAAAAAGACCAAGTCAAAAGGTGTTTGCCAACTTGTGTGTTTATAGTCATGCAAATGTGGTCAGCCTTTCCCAGGCCCAGAAAAATGTCCCAACAAGATGTGTATTTAAAACACCTTACTTCCCACACCCGGAAGTGAGCCGGGGGCTTTAAAGCCCAGCGCCCAGCGGCTCCTGCTAGGGGCACTCACCTGCTGCGGAGACCATCTCGCCGGGCGGTGTTGCTGTCATCTGCCGCCACCGCCGGTGAAGAGGGGGTTCCCATGCCGCTGCCACTTCACTCCATCCCGTGCTGCTGGACCAGCAGGGGGAAAAAGACACTAAGACCTTTGTGAGTGCTGGGAGGGCGGGGGGAGCACAGAGGCCAGCCAAGAGGGCTGACCTGTCCCCTCCCCCACCCGGAAGTGAGCCGGGGGCTTTAAAGCCCCGCACCCAGCGGCTCCTACTGCAGGCCGCGATCCGCAGGCCGCGGCACTTCGGGGCCGCAGGGGGTGGCGGGGGGGACGTTATTGTTTTTTGCGGGACCCTTTTGTTTCAGGGCTAGGGAGGTAGAGTGGGGGTGTAGGAGGGGTGGGTAAGTGTGGGGGGAGGTTTTTCCCAGTGGCTGCCCCTGGTGGCAGTGGGAGGAGCACTGGGAGGGTTTGGGTGGTTAAGGGGGGGACTCAGCCCCTGTGAGAGAGAGAAGTCGAGGGGTGAGCACGGTATGGTCCATGCCGGCCCCTGGTGGCAGCGGGAGGGCGGGGGGGAGGNGTGCGGCTATTGGTGTGGTCCTGGGGTGGGGACGGTATGGTCCATGGGGTCAGGTGGTGCGTGCCCCCAGAGGACCAAGGTGTCTGAGGGAGGTGCAGGTCGTCATTCCCCCACTGAGGGTGAGGGAGGAGCCGGGTCCAAGGTCCATACGTGGGGGGCTGCTGCTGTTAAACGCGAGGTCCGTTGTGAACAAGGCCCCAATCATCCGGGATTTAATCTCGGATGGGGCCGTGGACCTCGGGTGCATTACGAAGACCTAGCTGGACAAGCTGGCCAGTCCAACTTTGGCTGAGCTCGTTCCGGCCGGGTATGCCATGCAGCATCAGCCCCGCATGGATGGCTGGAGAGGTGGTGTAGCTATTATTTTTAGAGAGGAATGGCCTGTTAGGAGGTATCCAGTCCAGGAGATTGTGGGTATTGAGGGCCTTCACGTGGTGTTCGATTTGGCCGGGGGCAAGCTAGGGTTGCTGTTTGGTATACCAGGCCCCTTCCTGTCTGGCAGCATCCCTTACCGCTCTAGCAGAGCTGGCCTCGGAGGTGGTGCTGGGCTCCTTCAGGACTTTGGTTCTGGGGGACTTCAATATCCACATCGATGCCGGCCTTGTCGTGGCGGAGCGAGAATTCATGGCCGCCATGGCAACCATGGATTTGCCCCAGGAGGTTATCTGCCCGACCCACGTGGGGGGGCACACCCTCGACCTGATCTTCGGTTCTGGCCTTGAGGCGGGGGGGTCCGATTGTGGGGGAGGTTACAGCGGTGCCCTTGTCCAAATTCCAATTCCAAATTTTATTATGGCTGGCTTTCGCCTTTGCCACCAAAGCAAACATATATATACATATAATATAAAACATATCAATTACCATAATTAACATCACAACCATTCCATTTCCATTTTGATATGGCTCCAATTAATTAACTCCACCTTTCAAACAGATGACATCAGTCGATCTATCATTTGGTCCTCCAATTATTGGATTGACCCAGTTTACTAACTTAAAATTGGGGAAGGATTACTAACTGTGGTTATCTATAACCAAGAACAGTTTTATACCACATGTTCTCTCTTAGTTGCCAATAGAACAAAGGATGCCAAAGCCTTTATTGCCTGTTCCTGGGAAAGTGTAAGCAGGTATGAATAAGCCCCTTCATCACCAAGAGAGAGTCCATCTTTTATCAAGGGGACTAACCGGACCGCACGTAGGTCCTCAAAAACAGGGCACCTTAAAATCAAATGCTCACTGTCCCCAATTTCCCCCATAGAGCAGTCGCACACCCTCTGAGCAAAGGGTATACGCTGCAATCTACCCTTAGTAACTGCTGTTGGGACTAACTGGAAACGCAAGTAACTATAAGCTCGCCGCAAGCTTGGATGTTTAAGATGGTCCAAATAGGGTTCAAAAGAAAAAATCCGTTTGAACTGACCCAACCTTGGGACTACTTTCCATGAGCTAACAATGCTCATATCCTCTTGTTGGTCAAGGTCTCTAATCTTCCCACATACTTCAGACTTAATTTCAGCAAGACTTTTCTCTTGGAAGTAATTAAATGAAAACCCCAGTGTGTTCATCAACCGCCCCAGAGAAACCATCCAGGGGTAACTCCTAGGACCTACATATTCTAACATTTCCTTAAGACATCCTAAGGTCAAAGCTCCTCCTTCCTGTTGTAACAACCTCACCCAATAACGTACTACAACCATCCTTATCAAAGCCTGTATTGAAAGAGTGCCTGTCTCAGCTCTTACAATAGCCCCTGGGACACTAGGTCCAACCCTCATCGATTTCCTCAAGAATGCATTTTGTACCCGTTCCAAACTCAAGATGTTAGGGAAAGGGACGAGTTCCATTCCGAAGCTCAATATTCCCGGAATTTTAGCTTTGTACGCTTTAAGAAAAGTTGATAAAGGAACTCCCTTAGATAGGTACATAACTCTAATCAGCACTCTAGCTGCCATCTGTCCCTTGGCTACTCTAGTTTGGAGATGTAAATTCCATGACCCCCGGTTAGAAAGAGTAACTCCTAAGTAGTTAAACGAGGTAACAACAGCTATCCTACCTAAGCTAATAACCCACTCCAAGGACCGGGCTTTTTTTCCTACTATCAATATTTTAGACTTGGAGGCATTAACCTCCAAGCCATTGTCAAGACAGAATTGTCCAAAGGCTTCCATCACCCTTCTCATGCCTTTTTCTGATTGCGTGAGAAATACCAAGTCATCTGCGTATTGTACAAAGCTAACAAAAGTCTCTCCAATCTGTATTTCCTCAGGCTTGATATAATTGCCCAAGTCTGACATATACAGGTTAAATAAAAGAGGGGCCAAAACACACCCCTGTCGGACCCCTCTCTTAATTGAAATCGATGTTCCTGTTACTGTTCCCCTCCCAATTTTGATCCTTGCCTCATTGTTAGAATATAATTGGAATATTAATGCCAATCAAGTAATCTGCTCTCTACACCTAGTTTCTTCAGTTTATTCCATAGTTTTATCCTTGGGACACTATTGAACGCTTTTGTCAGGTCCATAAAGGCTAAATATAACTGGCCCTTCCTAATCTTACCATATCTATGCATAAGGTGTTGCACAATAAAGCAACAGTCAGTTGTTGATTTTCCTCTGACAAAGCCAAATTGTTCCAAGGGTACTAAGGCTCCGCTTCTTGCCCAGTTATCCAAACGGGTTAGTAGAATCTTGGCAAAAACTTACCCACTATTGATATCAAGCTAATGGGCCGATAACATGAGGGATCTCTCCGACTCCCCTTTTTAAATATGGGGACTATCAAACTTTGTACCCAAGACTCAGGGACCTTCCCTGCTTTAGCTACTTGTAGGAAGAGGATAGAGAAGACCTTAGCCCACCAATTGGGGGCTGCCTGTAAAATTTCAGCCGTGATACAATCAGGCCCAGGGGCTCTATTTGTTTTCAAGGTTAGTATAGCTTTGAGGATAACTTGGGGGGGAAATTCTTCCCGGTACCAATTCCAAGGAGCTCCTTCTCCCCAATCAAGAACCACACTCCCCTCCCCTTCCTGACATTCAGAATAGAGCTCCCCAAAGAAGGTCTCCCAATCAGCTCCAGAAACTTCTAGCCCTCCAGACTCTGTTCTTGGGTTAATTATAGTATTGAGTGAGGCCCAGAAACGGCCACTATTACCCGTATCAAAATCCACCTTCATCTTGGCCCACTGTCTTTCATAATACCTAATTCGCTTACTTTTGAGGAGCTTAGAATATTCTCCCTTCCACAACCTAAATTCCCTCTTAGAACCTTCTGTCTGAGTATTTACCCATTTCCTCTTCAACAATATTAACCGTTTTTTAGCTCTCCTACACTGAGTATTGAACCACGGGGCTCAGCTATCAACCTGTACTTACAATGGTTCCATTATCCAATGGATAATATCCTCATAAACATGGATTAACTCATCAATCTCCCCCCCCCATCTCAATCTTAGCTACTAATTGTCTAAGATGTGGTGATGCTTGCATTTTACTAATTTCTTGACCCAAGACTGCTGGAGATAATTTCTTAACAACCCTAACTGCAACCGTGTTGTCAGCTCCATGAGTTAAAATACCTTCCTCTTCCAGACAGAAATATAGAGCCATATGATCACTTTCTGGTCTAATTAGCTCTACTGGTCCGATCTTACTCCCATAGTAAGCATCCACCAGAATCCAATCTGGCTTACTTTTACCCTGGGGACCAACAAAGGTAAATCCCTCATTAGGCTTATCCAGGTATTCGTCATTTAATACCCTAAGATTTAGCTTTGCTACAAGCCCCTCTAACAAACTTTTCGGGTGGGAATTCCTATAACTTTCATCTCCACCTTGAATGCCAAACAGGCCTTCGTTGACTCCCTTAAGGCCTGGAGTGTCCAATTGGACATTTCAGTCACCCATCAAGATTATAATTGCCTGTGGATATAGCTCTTCCAATCTCAGGACCTCCTCTTCTAGATACCCCCAAATATCCGAGTTATAATAGGGAGAGGCAACAGGATGTATGTATACATTAATCAAAACATACTGACTG